>OX104063.1:271419797-271566961 GCA_944474145.2 Dicrocoelium dendriticum
TCCGAAAATTTACAACTTGTAAGTCAGTCTCACCTTCCTCTGTACGGCGTTTGAGCTCAATGACCGCAGTCTTCAAACGATCCCTGTCCTCGGGTTCCAAATCTCGGCGGATGTGAACTTTTATGCCTTTCAGCCTTGACAGACGAGACAGTATGAGCTGCGGCATATTAGGATTTGCAAAGGTGATCCTCAGAGGTCGACATGACTGGTTAGTTTTCTGGCCAAGTCGGATTACTTGTTTAATCGTCACACTGTCCTCGCCCACATCCAAGAGTCTATCGATGAGCCCCTGGAGGAACTCAACATCGTGATCATAACGTATCTGAGGGTTTTCATCTTTTGACTCCGGTACGTGGAAGACCATGAGATTATGACGCCTCAGCGAAATCAGTGATGAACCTGTGGGAGCAGAACTAGAGGCGCTTAACTGATTGGGTAGTTGTTTATCAGCAGGTGACGTCTGAACTCGATTACTTGAACCCTTGCGTTTTTGAGTGTCCATGGATCCTCGGTGTTCAGAAGTTCACACACAGGCTCTGAGAAATTCAACGGACCGATCAGTGAAGCGGCATTTCGTAGCTTCCGAGTCTGAGTCTTCCATCGGTGGGAAACATTGAACCTGGGGTTCGGCCGGGGTCGAAGACGCTGGTGGTGGTGCAGATCGCGGAGTGACAATAGAAGGCGATATGACAGAGGTACTTTCACGAGGGCGTTTGATCCCACGTGGTGAACGGTTTGTTTCTATCTGAAAGAGAGATTTTTTCGTAGTTGTTTGCGGTCGCTGCGTATTCTGATGTCTTGTACCGCAACATTTGTCACATATAACTTGAAAAAACCGATGTCGGATGTCGAGCGGTTTTCGAAACACGTCAAAGGATAAGCCAATGCACGAAATATGGAACAAAACATCACAGCTGTAGCATCGAAGTGCGTGAGCCTTATTTCCCACAACTTTCGAACACGAACCACAAGTAGCTTGAGACGGCATCACAAGCTAGAGCAAATCTAAGATGGCGAACAGAGATGGCAGTATGGCAAATCAGTGAGATCTCCGGAATTAGCCAAAGAATGGCTCCCAAATTTGCACCGCTTGGAAAATACGCCAAAAGAAGAATAATGGTGCACAATTCCACAGATAAAACGCTGCTAACACAGTAATCTGAGGCAAAAGTAGTATCCAGCACACGTTGATCCAAAAATCCCCGGCGTCCGTGGGTACAGCTTTCACTACGATGAAAATCCCTACGGCGAGAAGCGGAACCATCTCTGATCTTAATCATAAGCACTCAATTGTCGTTAATGCAATTTTTATCATGTCCAGAAAAGGATTTACACTTCGGTTCTTGGGCACTGAATATATTTTAGGTTATTTGCCATCGGGTTCATTATAAATTTAGGTCAGCATGTTTGGTACGTTTCAGTACGTGGTTTCTTTACAGATCTTGAGTTCTTTAAAAACCTTGGTTAAAAAGCAGTGTCAAGAAACTATAACTAAAATCTGTATTGTAGCAAAACAATTAAATTTTTATATTTCTTAACTCGAGGACTTCTAGAACTTCTAGAACTTTTCAATGTTTACCTCTAAAGCTGGCAAACTAGCAGCCAGCGAAATCAAAGCGAATGTTATCAGAAAGGCTTAGAAAAGACCGGTTCATATGTTTGTTGGACAACACTTCGCTTTTGCAACAAAAGCGTTGTCAGGCCAGATGAATCGGCAGACAAACGAAGTGGCATTCGTAGCGAACTGGGAAGACAATCGTGATTTAGGGACCTGTGTCAAGACGTTAGTACTGGTCGGCATGTTATATCAAATACTTTCAGACACACTAGGAATAGTCCGTGAATGCCCCGTGCATTGTCGTGCAAAAGGTAGTCTCACCAGTAAGACAGATGTAATAATCTTAAGCTCAATGTGACCTATGTTTTCATCAGTGGATGCAAAAGAGAAGCGCTAGTGAAAAAAGGCATTATCTAATTTTAACAAGTACTCTAAATGATCGAACGAAACTAACCTTAGATGAAATTGTTGAGGATTTGACAGAATGTCTTAAGGTGTCCTACTTCATTTTTCAGTTAATGTGGTGCAGTCACGGACAAAGTCCTGCCATGAAATCACCAGTATCACCCGTGCTGACGAAATTGCATGTAAAATACATCTAGAACCGAAAGTTAGCAAACACCATTAGCTCAGCAAAAGCTTTTGAGCAGCTACGTAGACGACACTTTCGTAACTGTTAAACGATAAAAGAAGTACAAAATGCTTTTCTATTTAAACTCAATTGACGAGACAACAAATGCCATTGATTCGTTTTAGAAATGCGGTGCTACAAAATGCCTTCTTGTCTGCCCAACTCAGAGGAAGGAAGGGAATTCCAGGATGACTATATACGGCAACTCGACAGACACACCTGTGTCCATTTTCGGGTCACTCGAAAAACGAGTAGGTTTGAATAGGCTCAGTGCTGTTCTTCAGAACACAAACATGTCACTGTAAAGAATACGCGAAACCTAGACTAGTTAATCGCACTGGGTGAGACAAAGAAACTTTAGGCTACTAAACCTACACTATACGTACGGTCTGGGCAGAGAAATCAAAAGCTAAATCCCTGTTACCTTAGTTCTATACTATAAATTAAATATAGTAAGCAAATTACGAATATGTTTGGAAGTGTAATAAGAAAGGTCATAGGCAGCAACGCGTGATGCAGTGACAAAACGGTGCAGGGTGGCAGATCGTTAATCGGCAAACTGTTAAGGATGAAATCTTTGTCATTGAGGAAGCCAAGATATGCCAAAAGTGCAAAGTGAAAATGTGCAGTTTTCATAATGCGTGTTAAAATGAAACATGTTTAAATTTCTGTAAGAATATAAGTGAAGGGTTTGGGAAAAAGGAATACTTTGGCTTCAATATGTAAACAAGTTTGGCGGAATAGTTAAAGTTCTCTTTGGCCTTTATACTTCTACGGCGGTCTGTTATCCAATTCAGTGACTTCCACAGCCTCGTCATCCTCTTCTTCGTATGCTTCCAACAAACAGTTGTTTGACGTACATTCACAGGCTACCTTTGATTGTCTTCACCAACGCCTGTAGAACCAGTTCGTCTTTGCCTTGCATGATTTCTTCCACAATTACCTTCGGCCACAGATCTCTTGAGGTGCGTGAGTCACAAACTCGAACTAGGTCACCCTCCATCAGTTCTCTAACTTTAGGTAACCATTTCTGTCTCTGCTGTGGTTCCGGTAAGTACACTGTACTCCATCGATGCCAAAACATATCGGAAAGATGTCTTACTTGGCTCCATTTTCTACTCCATTTCTTCGGTAAGTTGATCGTTGGGTTGGCGTGAGGTTGATCCTTCGCCAGTGTCAACAGTTGCCTCGGCGATATGGTGTCATGTGAATTCGGTGTTTCAGGTACCCTACTAAAAGTTTATCATACCATATTCTTCCGAACTTAATAACCTCCGATTAGAATTCTTCTGCACCACCAACAATGGCTTGATGTAAAGCAAAGATTGCACAGCTAAATGAAGAAGTAGCTCCAAACTGATGTATACTCTTACGATATTTTCAGTAGGAGGAAAGCCGAGATTACTGTTCTTCCACTATAAAATCTCAAACAATCGCTGTCACGACTGGGAATCTTGCCTTAGTGGAATATTGCTTCAATCGCGGACGCAGTCAAGATGGTGCGGGATCTGAGTTACAAGAGACAAGCAAGTTAACTGTTTGACAAATCTGGGCCTACAAAGTCTGTTGCTTAAGAGAATACCACTGTAAGAAGCCTGACAATCGGACACTACTAGTACTTTACCCGGTATACGAGGATGCGATACTAAATGTTGTGCTAGGTACCATGTTTCGCCTTTAATCTGTTCATCCTGCAGTGCAGCTGGTTCAGCGTATCTTTTAGCTACATCCTCTTCCATCTTGTTGGTGCATGTCTCGAGTAGCGTAGCATTCTTTAGCAGCTCGAGTCTCATCAGCGCGACCTGTCTATTTCTGGTCACTGTGGCCACTCAGTTTGACATGGTAACGCGATCTCATAATGATCACCGACTGTTTTTACGGAAGTCTCCAAGAGTTTGAGTGCACTCCTGTCTTTCATGGACGTAGACAATCTGAGACTGCCAAAGCCGTCGAATTCCCTTTCATCCGTTTGTTCGAATAAATGATGTAGGTCGGTGGTTTCGGCGCGAACCGAATGTACGTTCTGCAAGGGCTCCACTACAACTGACGCACATAAATCTTACTTGATCTCTGTCAGGTGTCTCGCACCCAACACTATCCAGCCCAATCGGGTTCTAACAGCTTAGAGATAACTAGCACTCCCGCACCTCTGATCCAAGTCCCGTTGCATAAATGAGTTATCATTGTTTAATCAGGTTCTTTGCCTTACCCTTCTATTCTGGAAACCGTGTCGCATAATTGAGGCCATCTGTAAAAATCATTTCTTTTTGTGCCCGTTCCATGTGTTTCCAAGAAACGACGGACCGACCTGACAGAGTCTAACCGGACTGCTTCGCCACCATCTATCGATTGAACAGTTACACCAAACGACTGCGACTTTATCTGGCGTCGACCAGCGTCGGTACATAGGTTAAATGTTTTCATAGACCCTTGCACTCCGATAGTCTGAAGCAATTGGAAATCGATCAATGAAGTGTCTGACCCGTTATCCACCAAGGGTAGCCTCCGAACGGGGTCAGCATGACCAGGACTAGAACGGGGAATCCACCAAGTGAGACAGAACGCTTTTCGGCATGACTTAAAATGAAACTATGTCCTTCGGTATTTAATGTTCCATGATTCGTCTTACCATGCGCAGCATGTAGCAACGGGTGATGAAGTAGCCTACAGTTCCTTTATGCACAATTTATTCTTGACCAGCGGATTTGTAAGTCATGTTTTGGATTGAGACATAGTTGGCACAGTCGGTATAAACAAAAGAACTCTAGACGCCAGTGCTAGATAAGAGTTTGGAATTTATCACATTGCTTTAAATACTGATGTCATTCACATTACTTACATTTAAGAGGAGGCAGTTCCACAGTCTTTAGCACAAAGTACAAGGAACAATGAATTTATACGGGTGAAGAAGCGTTGCTTTACAAATCCCTTTGGATAGTTGGTGGGGATATCGACATAGCAATAATGCTGGTAAGGATAGTTAAATAGTTGATAGCTAAATAGGGAAATGAGTACTTATCGTTTGCTCCGCTGTAGTCCTGCCATCCGCTTAGATTCATGGCACCCACAGTTAACAGCAAATAATTCCATGGTAAACTCCAGGTGTAGGATGGAGACGTAGTGTTAAGTGACAAAGTGTAAGTGGATGAGTGCATCGTCCAACCGTCTTTTAAATATTGTTAGTGTCGGTGCAGAGACGACCGATTCTGGGAGAGCATTCCACGGGTGACAGACACGAATGGAAAAGAAATTTCTGCGGCACTCCAGACGACTGTATTGTTCTGCGAGTTTCAATGAGTGGCCCCTCAGGTTTGTATTGCTGCTGAGTTGCAGTAAAGGGTCTCGCAGAATCAAGTATACCATAATCAGGTCGCCTCGTAGTCTGCGATAGCTTCCACTGAACACCCCCAATCGTTGCAACCTCTCCTGGTAGGAAAGATTGCGCATTCCAATTATGTTCTTAGATGTTTGGTGTTGTGGCTGCTCCAGTGCGTTAAGGTCGTGTTTCAGCCATGGATGCCAGGCTTGAATTGCGTATTCCACATAGGAGCGAACATACAAACTGAGCGTTTGTCGAAATGTGGGGCTGTTTATTTGTCCAAAAGCCCGTCTCAACAGCCTGACGTGTTGGTTCCCTGTCTTCGAGGCCTTTTCGGATTGCCTGGAGCAACCCAAGTCATCTTGAACCAGGACACCCAAGTTGATTGTTGTAGTACGTTCGTTCCGAGTCGGTATGAATAGCTGCTCCGACGTCGGATGGAAAGCACCTTGCATATACGGTCGTTGAAATGCAATGAGTTTTGGGTTGACCATTAACACATCGTATCTAAGTCACCCTGAAGCAAACGTTGGTCGGCATTCGCCTGGATCTTGCACCAGATCTTGATATGGTCTGAAAACATTAGCAAGTTTGAAGTGATGCATTAATAAACACCAAAACAAAAGTGGACCTAAAACTGAGCCTTGCAGCACACCACGCTCAACTTGTATGGGGTCCGATAAAGAGCTCCGAACTCTGACCACTAACTACCGTTGAAGTAGAAAGTTGGCGATCCAGCTTAAAAGAGGATCGCCGATCCCGTAATGCTGCAGCTGGAATAGTAGTATCCGATGGTCCAGACGAGCAAAAGCCATGGAAAAATCCAGGTAGATCACATCAACACGTTCTCCATCGTCAGCTGCCTCGGTCCAACTACTGCTTGCAATTAGCAGATTCGTTGTACATGACCGCTGTCGACAGAAACCGTGCTGCTCAGGAGTGACGACGTTGCAGTTGTCCAGAAACCATACCAGTGCATCGGCAATTATGGATTCCATTACCTTGGAGAGTATAGGAAAATGGGATGTTGGGCGGTAGTTAGAGGGATCAGTTCTGTTTCCACATTTGTGAATCGGGGTTATTATTCCAAGCTTCCGCATGGCGGGAACTTGGTCCTTGTATAAGCCGTGTTGGAAAATCTGAGCTAAATGTCCTGTCAGTTTGCTTGCTGCTGCTTCCAAAGCCTCTGGACAAATGGTGTCGACATGCTTTGAGTTGTTTTTGCTTAGAGGCGTCAGCTTCTGCAATGCAGCCTCCGCGGTAAAAGTGATGTTGGTTAGTCTTGGCGAGCAGAAGCAAAAGCTTGGTAGATGGCTTGGTGACAAGACCCTTTGAGACGTGAGAGCGTATTGCATCTGCAGCGCGTTTGCTGCTTCCATAGCCGTTCTTATTGGCGCATCAGCCGTTCTGAGTGGAGGAAATCCTTACCTCACCTTTCGCAGGCTATTAACGTGCTTGTACAGCAGATTGTGGTTTCATCATCATCATCATCATTATACATGTCAGCTAGAGATGGTAAAACACCTCCGCTATTGTACCGCAATACATAAAGGAAATACATACATACATACAATACATAAAGGAAAAATAAATACGACAGTTGAATGCCAGCTGAGCTACCAGCAACGGATACGCATCGTTCCGGTAAGCTACTAGCCGGCTACTAGGCAAAAACAAAAATTTAATTACGTTTTACCCTACGAAATAAGATCGTAGATGGAGGGGGAGGCTAAAGGGATGGGGAGGGACAAAGAAACTCACAGCAGGAACGCCACTGAGGTCGGCTCCTTGCCATATCAGCAAGTGTATCCAGCCAAACGTGTTCACCGTCTTTTGGACCCCAACCAGGGAGCCGTGAAGCTCCAACTGAGGCCAGCTCCGAAGTGAGGGCCTTCATTCCTCTGGACCAAGTCATCGCTTGGCCACCTCTCCTCTTCTTCCACCCACATCCCCGGTGAGCAAACAACGCACGTCGAGGGAGTCGGTGGGCTGGCATGCGCAACACGTGGCCCAGCCATCGGAGCCTGGTGAGTGAAATGACGGTGCTGAGCGGTTCATTCCCTTTTCCTAGGCCGTAAACAAGGCGTCGAACACGCTCGTTACTCACGCGGTGTTCCCACCAGATGTGAGCCAAACTGCGAAGGCACCGATGGTCGAACGTAAGTAGCCTCTTCATGTCCGCCGATCTTAGGGGCCAGGTTTCGCAACCGTACAGTAAGGTCGAACGTACCGCTGCATTGTACACTCTACCCTTCAGGGCGAGAGTAATGTCGCGCCGTCGCCATAGGTGGCGAAGGTTAGCAAAAGCACTTCGAGCTTTCGCTATGCGGTTCGTGATCTCGTCTTCGATCCCAAGGGCGCTGATACAACTTCCCAGGTAATTGAATTTCTGAACGACTTCTAGCTGATCCCCACCAAGGGTCAGCACAGGGGGCGAACCCTGCCAATCCTGGAGGAACGCTTTGCACTTCGGTGGTGCAAAGCAAAGCCCGAAGCGACTGACAGCCAGTGCTAATCTGTCCAGCGCGGCTTGACACGTCTGGGAGCTGTCACAGATGAGGGCAATGTCGTCTGCATACTCTAAGTCAAGAAGTCGTTCTCCTGGGAGTAGCTCCACACCTTCCAAGTCATGTCCTGTAAATGCAATCTCCATGACTTCGTCAATAGCGAAGTTGAATAGGAAAGGTGACAGCGGGCATCCTTGTCTCACACCGCTGGAGATATTGAAGGGTGGCGACAGCCTGCTGTAAGCCCTTACTCTGCCCGTGCTACGCGCATATAATGCTTGGATAATATTTACATATTTCTCGGGCACACCTTTCCTGAGTAGACAATTCCAAAGGGCACATCGATCAACCGAATCGAAGGCACCTTTGATGTCGAGGAACACGACTACGGTGGGCCGCCAATATGTGTGACGGTGCTCCAACAACTGACGCAAGGTGAAGATGTGGTCGATGCAGCCACGACCCCGACGAAACCCGGCTTGCTCCTCACAAATCTGGCTTTCACGAGCGCCAGTCAGTCTGTGGAGAATTATGGACGCGAGTAATTTGGAGGCGATGGAGATCAGACTGATTCCTCTATGGTTGCCGCATTCCGAGCGCGAGCCGCCTTTGAAGATGGGAACAATAACGGAGCGGCTCCAGTCGGTTGGGACAGTTTCCTGCTCCCACAGTTTCACTAGTAATTCATGCAAAGCATCAACAAGAGCAGAGCCTCCAAATTTGAAGAGGGCTGGAGGAAGATCATCTGGTCCCGCGGCTTTGTTCAACTTCAACAGTCCGATCTCACGTTCGACTTCTGAGCGAGAGGGTGGATCCAAAGGGACAGCCCACGGAGCGGGGCGATCAGTGACCGGCGAATCGAACAATTCTTGCCGATTAAATTGCTTTTCAAAATGCTCAGCCCAACGCTCCAGACGTTTTGACAAATTGTGGATAGGCTGTCCACTCTCGTCACGTATAGTTTCACTAACACCAGGTCTCCTGCTCATTTCCCGTATCAGACGGAATAACTTATGATGGTTGCCAAGGGCAGCGGCCACTTCCATCTCTGACGCACGATGAGACCACCAAGATTCGCGGTCTCTCTTCAGGCTAGCACGGAGTTTTGCCCGGAGCTCTTTGCGAGTTTCCTTGTGCTCGCTTCCAGCCGGGATATGCCGGCGAGCATCTATAAGTTCCAGAGACTGCGAAGAGACCCAATGTCCATGTTGTCTATTAGACATACCACATGAGGATTTGCCTGCTGCTAGTAAGGTCTGGCGAACATGTGACCAGTGACCATCAATTGTCTCCTGTGAGCGCTTGCTCAACTCGCATGTTAGCGTACTTCGATACGCATTCAGAACAGCTGGTTTTGTCAGTTGGCTGGCGTCAATACGCTCACAGCGTCGTCGTGGGCGTCCGCCAAAACGCATCCGCATGTCAGCACATACAAGTGCATGATCGGTGTCCACACATGTGCTCCAAATCGAGCGACAATTCTGGATGCAGCCTCTCCAGCGGTAACTTATCGCAATGTGATCGATCTGCGTGCAAGGCTGGTTCGAGGTTGGTGGGCGCCAAGTCACCCTTCGGCGGGTGCTGTGTCGGAAATTAGTGCTCGCAAGATATAAGCGAGCATCTTCACACAAATGAAGTAACCGCTCACCGTTATCATTACGGGAGCCTACACCGTGTTGACCGCCCAGATGCAGCTCATCAGTGGACAACTTTCCAACTTGTGCGTTCATATCCCCCGCCAGCACAACAGTGTCCGTGCTTCTTCTGTGGCGAAGGAGCTGGGTCAGTTGGCGGTAGAAGTCGTTCTTTACAGAATCATCGCTACAGTTTGTGGGCGCATAGGCAGCGATGATGAATAGACATCTATTAGTCCCGCACGACTTCGAAGCTTTAAACGAGCCAGCCAATCGGACCGCACACATCCGGCTACTGATTGGAATCCAATCAACCAGAGCAGCTTCAGCCCGGGGACTCAGGGCAATACCAACACCGGCTTGGCCGGTGCTCGAAGCTGCATCGTCACCGGATAGGCGCAAGGAGAAAATACTGCTTGCGTCCCTTGAAGGGGATCGCAGAGTGAGCACAGTGCTCGAGTCCTGCAGGCGAGTCTCTGATAAGCAGCAGATATCGATCGAGAGGGTCTCCAATGTTCGGGCAAGTGCTGCCTGTTGACCGATTTGTAGCCGTGTGCGTACATTGAGGCATGCCAATCTGAAGGAGGATCGAGGGCTCCAAATGGAAGCCGATGAACTGGACTGGAGCGCTTGGTTGGACATGGGCTTGTCGACAGGAGAGGAGTGACGCTCCGCGTTCACGTGTGAGTTGAAATTAGAAGGTAAATGCCTAGCAAAGCATGTTGGGGGAGGGCTAAGAATCGGGGGACTGAAAACTGGGGGGATATAAGTGAAGTTGGAATGGGACGGTAAGAGTGAAAAAGCGTAAGAGGGGGAATAAGACGACGGGAAGGCTTGAGCAGTAGCATCCAAACCCCTATCCACCCTGCTCGATGCAGCAGATAGGGCACCGTTTATTATCCTCTGCGGTGGCCAGAGCATCAAGAAATTGTTTGAAGGAAAATTCATAGTATTGCGTGGGCAGGATACTGTCAGGTTGCCCAGGCCTAGACAGGAAAACGATTAGGGTTCTCAACCAAAGCCTTTTTTTAAAAACCTGACCGCAAGACAGCGGGTTTGGCGTTGGGCTACAAGGAGTCCATTTTAAGGAATAAGGTGCCACCCTTCTTCCAACCCCCAACCTGGAGGACCGGGAGGCTGAGTTTGTCTGGCCTCTAACCATTGACCAATCTGGTATGAGTGACTCTGAAGGTGCAAAAGCACCACCCAGCGTAGCTCAATGGATCGCTGAGGCACACAAACCATCGCACCACGGTAAGGTCCAGCCTCATTGCGATGGCAGCTTGTGGTTAGCACTGAAGGTTTTTGCGATGTTCTGCTGATATGCGGCTTTGTCTTTTCTTAAGTGTTGAGTGCAGTGGTTACGTTGGGCTACATAGTTCTCCCAAGTATATTGTGCTGGAGCTTCCTTGTACACTCGCCCTACTGCGTTGCATAATGTCCTCCATTTTCGAGTTCTGCTTCTAACGAAAGAAACTGCTTCACACTTATTGTAACCTTTTATCTCTGAAGCCTGTGCAATCTGCTCACTAAATGTTCTTGACGAATTCGAGCCAGGCGACTTCCGGGGATTCTTCTTCGAGGAATGATCAAGTTGTGGCACTGACGAGCTGGGCTACTCGATCGTAGCTTGTGATGGTTCGCGTAAGCAGCACGATCTAGGGGATTCAAGCCGCTGCTTTATCAGTGTTAGCGTTTGATCCGAAGGGTGGTAGGATAAATGACAGGTAAGTGTCGACAACTTCGGCCTTTTCATCCACGAACTGCGTCAAATCAATAACATTTGACCCATTTTCCGTCCGGATGACCTTAACGGCATGCTCGGCACACTTGAACTGCAAACGTTTCGTCAGTCGTCTAACTAATGCACTAATTGTTCGCCATGCTTTCAGCTTAGCTTCGCAATTTAAATGCTCTAGATTTAAGCAACAGGATTACAGAACTACAGCTAAACAAAAGGGGGCTACAAAATCATTGGACTTGATGTTAAGTCCATCAATTAAAACATTAATTTGGGTCCTGGCTATGGTATGAGGTCGTTTGAAGTGCTTGCGCGGGATACTCATTGCTTCTTCGACACCTTCAACACGTTCGAGGATCAAACTGCTTTCGGTGGCTTCTTTGGATTCACCACAGTAGGATTGTATCAGATATGAAGGTTGGATTGTCGGGTAGGAAGTTTGCGGGTCACACTGGTTCCAAAGGATCGCATAACCATCCAATAACGGGCTAGATCACAATCAAATTTGATCAGTTCATGCTTAAATAGAAAGCACGTCGTGTTCGTACCTAAACAGTTATACCTGGGTTCAAGAAAACAGTTAGTACAAGCTTGTGATTCCAACTGTTTGCCTGCGCCACGATCCCCGACCTTCGAACCTGAGGCTGTCAACGGATCAACCAAGCGCGCTACCGACGCCGTTATCAGTTTTAGAGAAGATTGTCAAAGAGCAACGTCAGAAGAAAAACGACGAACACAGTAAGGGAAAGAATATGTCCGTTGACTAATCGGTCGATCCGACGTAACCTCGAGCTCAAAATAACAATCTTCTTCAGAATACTTACCATACAGACGAATCTAAGTCAATGCCCATTCCAGCAATCTAATCCGGCCCACAGTATTCTGTAATTTCTCAGCGTTAATGATATCAACTGCATCACAGCAGTCATCAGCACCAAAATACGAAACAGACATCATTGCCCTATTCAACTATGTAAAAATTACATGAGACCTAGACTAATTAGTCGCACGAAATGGAACAAAGAAACTGTAGACTACTAAACCTACACTATACGCACTGACTGGGCAGAGAAATTAAAAGTTAACTTCCTGTTACCTTAGTTTTATAATATAGATTAAATACAGTAAGCAAATTAGGAATAGGTTTGTAACCTAATACGAAAGAGCAGAAACTAAAACTCGTGAGGAAGCGTGGCAAATAGGTACAGCGTGGCAGATTGCAAATCGGCAGACTCTCAATGATGAAATCTTTGACATTGAGGAAGCCAAGATAGGCCAATAGTGCAAAGTGAAAAGGTGAAGTGTTTCATAATGCGTGTTAAAATAAAACATATTAAATTCCGTAACAATATAAGTGAAGGGTTTGGTAAAACGGGATACTTCGTCCTCAATATATAAACAAGTTTGTCGGAATATTCAAAGTTCTCTTGGGAATTTACATTCAACATGCAGGGGAAAAATGTCTCGCAGAAAGGGGCCATGGGCATTCCTTTAATTAAGCGTTACCTACGGCAGTTTGCAAAACTAATAATCAGTCATGACCAAAAACGAAGTGGACAGGGACGATAAGATTAGTACATGGAACGAATCCCGTAGGCAATTCAGTGGGCACTAAACCCGGGGCATATAAGAGTGATCTCCCAGAAGGCCAGGCGTTACGTTCAACATTGTGGCGTCTGTATTACCATGTTCTAAAGTATAGGAAAACCTACTTATTCTACAAAATAACGCCGTTTTATTTTTTAACAACTCCCACAGCTGTGAAGCCGCATGCAGTAAAGTATTCTCCATGCTACCTGATGATCTCAAAATAACTCCTACACGACCATTTCTAAGGAGGACACATATCAAGCTGTGGCCTTTCATTACACTTGCCCATCGGCGACAGCCATGGCATCCACTCAATACAAAGCAAGTTTAAGAGACTAACCCTATGCCAAAAGTGTTGGTCGATAAAGTAGCTAAGGTACGTTTGCGTATGTCATTTCCGTGACAAACCTGCTAAAGATAAACGAAGACAAGCGCTTGCAAGTGACAAAGAAACAGAATCATTCACTCTCTAAGTTATCTGACCGAACAGATGCAGTGTTCACATGCAGCAACAGCAGTTACCGACCATGATTCCACTTAGTGCTAAAGAATGCCAAACGTAGTGCATCCAGGTGGTTGGGACAGGACTAACTTGTTCCAAATGTACCATTGTGTTTCAAGCTAACTGCGCTGGCTAAGTCAACTGGTATAAAAGATGCTAAAAATATGACTGATGCTCTCTGAATTTGCCGTGTATGCAGAGCCGTCCCAATTGGCAATTGTATAATTCTGCCCTTCAAAAAGGAGTAAAAATTAACGGAAACAATTCAGCAGATGGCGAGTCTCAGTGCTTAGAAATTGAAAAGCAAGAACACCGGTCTTGTTTCTCAGCAACCCACTGAGCACCGTTTTTGGGCCAAAGAGTAAAATTAATCTTGTTAACCGCCCCACAATATGTGCTGCAATTACCCTGTCACATATTATCCCCCTTGGCGGACATAGCACGTTCGAAGTAACTGACACCAACTTTTCGTAGAAGCTACACCTACCGATTTAGTTATGAAACTGGAAGCTCAGAGCCGGAGGCAATCCAGTACAGAGGAAAAATGGATAATGTGCAACGGTCGCCTTGATGTAAGCCCGGGGAGCAACATCCCTTGGTTCATATTCTGTACCGATCACAAGCGACACGACACAACTTTCAGCTCCATCTCAAATGCTACGTCCTTAACTGTCCAAATCACCTAAAATACTTTACAAATCGTCCTTTACCAGTCAGAACAACAGTGCACTAACGATCCAGGTTCAAAACTGGCACAAGATGGTAAGTTGCTAGACGATCACAAGCAGTGGAACACCAGCTTCGACTCCAGTGTTATTCAGGTTGAACCCGTTATCTTGAGATGCGTTGAGCATTAGACAACCTCAGTGCGCTGTGGTGAACCTCGAATTATTTTTGGAACACTGAAACTAGCAACTGTGACGGAGGCTGTACTACTTTCAACATACTTTTTCGCAGCGAATCGAACTGGGGCGCATATTACCCGAACTTTGTTGGTGAGGTCACCCTAAGGTAGCAGACAACCAAAGTGGCCCTCCCAGTATCCATGGCAAGAAAGCCAGCACAGTCATGTTCTCTAGCTTCCGGATTCACTTGATCACAAAGGTCAAACACATGACCGAGTACAGTGGTGATATATCTGTGAAGCGCTCTCTCTGATTGACTTTAGTTGCTAAGCATTCCTTGAGCATCTAACTGCAAAAGCTACAGTTCATACTTAATGAAAGTGGTGCTATACTCCGAAAGAAGGACACAAGTACTACTTGATAGCTGGCTGAAATATCACGCCAAGTCGCCAACTGACAGCCGGTTATAGGCAGCAGGCGCACAGTTACGAGTGTTCTGCAATTCAATGAAACTTACACCCTAGGTAAATCCTTTATCTCTCCAGTCACGCTGAGAGACCGAAACAAAAGCATCCGCAGCACCCGATAGGACGGAGCGATACACGAGTGAACACCTGATCGTGAACCCTTTGCGAGGCAATGCATCCTGAGTTACATATAAAACTAACAATCTACCATGAAAGCGAGTAGCAGCCGATCACCTAGTGGTGGCTTGAGACGAAACCTAACATAGAGTTCTAATAACGCACGCAGGATTTCCAAAACACTATCCTCTTTGTACATTAACGCCCAAGACCTTCTTAATAAGTTGGCCTAACTTAGAAAGTTGTAAACCTCATAACCGCGGGAGCTCGTTACTTTTACAGAGAGCTGGTTAAGCTTTAAGATAAACGTTTCTGAGATCAATTTACACGGGATGCCGCTGCTTCGAAACGATAGAACTGAAGTGGTCGATAGTGTAACTGTTTATTACAGAATGCTGGAACATCAAATTTAGAGGTTGCTGATAACATCATAATATTATTTTACACTTCCTATTGTAGACTCTTCGTGTTGTTAAAACTAGTTTTACCCCATCTTAGGGGAATCAATTTCCCAGTCACCAGTCTTATCATATTCGATTGAAGATTTGTGTTACTTACGTGACGATGTACAAAAGTCGCCTTTAATTAAATACGACCGCAAGACCAGAAACACATTCAGAAGAATTATCAAAAAAGATTAGGAAAAAATGAAAATGCATCACACTGGCTGGTAAGTAGGAATCGAGGGATGTTCGGTGAACGTGACACATTTTCCACCGATACTGTCCAGCAAAATATGGTCACTACTCGAGCAAACTGATGAGCTTGCAAACATTTTGCATCGAAAGGAATTTATATATGCATATATGGTGACGCTGCAAGAAAGTTGGTTGCTTACTGACATTCCCTGATAGAACACATCTCGTTACTCTCCTGTTTGGCGTTCGGAATTTCGGGGCTGAACAGGACAGGTACGTAGCCCTTGAGACAGCACAAATGTGCTGCCATTCGGTTTAGTTATCCTAAGGTGACCATTCTGAAGGAGTCTAACCGAGGGTTAACATTACGCCGCCCACCAGGTTACGCACCTATAATACATTTCACGATAATTATATGAGAGCTTTTGTAGAATGGCTTGAAAATATAACGCTAAACAGGACAGGAACGTGCCTCTGGAGACGGTGAAGACTTGATCCACTGCAGTTCACAGTGGGCGAACCAGAAGTGGTCTCTAGTGACCAGTTAGAATGCTCCTGAATTGACCGCACATATTCCAGTTCAGTATCCCTTTAAATAAGGAAGAAAATTACCTATCTCGTGTGTTCATAAATTGCGCGTATCCGAGAACTTTCATCGGAAGAAGCCTTAAGAAGTGAATGCGTCAGCAACAGCAGCCGTCATTTAAGTAAGCAGACAAACGGAGAGTGCTCTTCTACATCAAAATATCTCCGAACTAACAGGAAGATTGCTGCAATCACATGGCATCTCTATCGCTCAAATTCAAGTGGCACCCTAAGGAAACTGGTCTCAAGACCCAAATGAATGTAAATCAAGCCGACTATTCCAATCGCATCTACCGGATAAAATGCAGCGATTGCGAGCAAAACTACGTCGGACAAACAGGAAGAAAGCTTGGTACACGGATCATCAAACACAAGTCGACCCTCAGATGGCATTATCCGCACTCATTGGTTTCTGCGTATGAAGATCAAGACCACCCTTTTCCTCTGGAGAATGTAAAGATCCTAGCATACGGAAGCACAAAACACGCGAGGGAGTTGTTGGAAGCCTGGTGCTCTACAACGCATTCAATTAAGCGCACATCGAACTGGACGCAGCATATGCCACACTACTGTTGAACGACCGCTAACGCGATCAATTGTATCCGGTGGAACGTGTGACTAGACAACCAGAACCGACGGCAGACTCGCTCGCAAGAGCTAGCAGATAAAGGCCACGAAACTCAAGGGGGCGGGGTCAAAGGTCATCTGCCCATCAACCAAGCTGAACGTGGATCGAAGTCCCAACCAATAGGATTACTCGACTCCACAGCCAACCACGGAGGTATAAAAAAGTACGCACACCACGTTCAGCGCAATCTCACTGAGGTTCCTCTACGCTACTCTAAGCTACTGCACGCCAATCAACTACGCACTAATAATGTTACCTCGATTAATAACGAAATGGTTGCGACAAAAGTGACAAACTCAGCGAATAGTTCAACCGCCATCTGAACAAGCTGAGCTACCAGCCTTCAATTTCAGTTTTCTGCACCTCTCAGTAATTCCGACCATTGTAGATAAAAACTACACTCTAAGCAATGCAGTAAAGACCATCCAGAACTGCTACTCCACACGACTGCTGAGCAGCCAACATCGAAAAACTCGAATGAACATTTTGTTCAACTGAGTATTCAATTTTCACTAGTAAAGACCTCAGCGCAATCAAAGCACCACATAGACTGGATAAAATGCTGTGTTGACCTTTGTTGCCCCACTGAGGCATCTTATATGCGAAATGACAGATTTTATTACTTATTGCTCAAGCAGCTGCGAACGAAATGGAACAGGCTTACAACACAGGCTAACTGCTTATATCAAACCTTTAACCTTGGCTATATAAGGTGAAATAAATAAGTTAAACAATCTATACATTCAGACCGTTTTTAAGCCACCACAGTTTTCTTCACCTGTGATGGTTTCTAAGACAGTTCTCTGGAAAGCATTCCTTCAAAACACTTAACGCCGAGGAAATAGATAAAATTAACACCGAGCTCAGCTCCTCATCACCAAACGCACTACCCCTGTCTTCTTATACCGTTACCCAGCCTCACACTTTATTTGAATCCACAAGTATTTACAAGTAGCTCACCAGACTGATGTCAAACAAGGTTAGTGGACCAGATGCTCTATCAACAATTTCTATGAACTAATGCTCAGATGTATTAACGACACCTCGGACAGGGATGTAGTATCCGTACCTAACGACTGGTACCATACCCGACATCTATAGATCAGCCAGGATAACACCTATACCTAAAAGTGAATGTCGGGAGTGTCGGCCAATTGCGTGCAAATCCGTGCAGCCACACGTGTTGGGAAATTCGCTTTTTCCGCATTTTTACAGGCAATCACACTGAGGATGTAAACTCGTTTGCTCATGAACCACGGCGTGCTACATTGGATGCCATTTTCTTATCTGGTGCTTTCCACTGGTTTAGCTTTCAATAATGGAGGCAAGGGCGTACAGATAATATTGCTTCATTACGCCGACACTTTTGTGCACCTCAACAGATTATTACTGCTCAGCATTTTGTCCGAAAATGGTGCCCTCCCGTATGTGTGTAGAGGGATGCATGATTAAGGTATACATCGCACCAACGTCACATAGCTAAGCGGCAGCAAGTCGTCCGTATACCCAGCCACTTGTCGTGATTCCAGGGAGCCATCCTACCTCCCTTACTCTTCTCCGCCCAAGTTGAATTATCCCTATTTCGTAGAAAGTAGAAGTCACGATTAAAATGCACATACGATTATGTGTCCCGATCGGGAATCGAACTCCGGTTCAACGAATTTCCGGTCCGCTGCTCTACCACTGATCTACCGAGGGCTGACGATTAGGTGCGCAATTTTTAATACATGACTTCTGCTTAGTGAGCGACTTATTACCAATAAGCTCACAGTACCTGTCCTGATGTTGCAGATTGACTCACTCACCCGTCACTTCCCAACGGACCGAAGTATCTGTCCTTCAGATGTCCAAAGGGCGATGGTAGATTAATGGTGGATGTTTGTGAGTAGAGTGAAGTTGGTAGAAAGTATAATTCACGATTAAAATTCACACACCCGTTAGCAGTGACGGGAGAGTGAGCCAATCTGGAACACCAGGACAGATACTGTGAGCTCATTGGCAATACGTCGCGCACCAAGCAGAAGTTGATATAGATGTTGAGCGCGTCAAGGTTATGCTACACTACCTAGCCTGTGGAGCTGCATTGTGCGCGCTAGTGTGTGAGTTTCCATCTTCCGACTAACCATTGATGCTTATTGATAGGTTCAAAAGCGAGTGCTTAGCTAAAACCCGTGGACTGCGTAAAAGTAAACAGTTGATCTTGTACCCAGTGTGGACTGCCGATGTACTATTGCCATTGCTTCTACTAAACTTCCATTTGTAATACTATTGTTCTGATTTCGGTCGAGTGTAAAAGAAATCATGTATTAAAAATTGCGCACCTAATCGTTAGCCCTCGGTAGCTCAGTAGTAGAGCAGCCGACCGGAAATTCGTTGGACCGGGGTTCGATTCCCCGTCGAGGGACAATATTATGTGTGAATTTTATTCGTGCCTTCTACTTTCTACGAACTTTACACTACTCACAAACATCCAGCATTAATCCCTATTTCACCAAACTTCTTAGACTGTAGGTATGCGGATGACGTCGTTCTGGCTTGCCTAACGGCAAGCATAGAGGACTTTATGTTACTTAAGCAGGATTATACGAAACATTGACTAAGTCAAGCTACTGATCCTTCTCTCTATCAATCCACGCAATTGCTTTGACGCAGTCCCCATTTCTACATCCCAACAGACTCCACTCGCCTGTACATATTTTCCCTCCCATGTGTGTGGATGACCAAAGCGTATCTCTCGGAGTTTTGTTATCTTACATTGTATCTTTGTTTGCACATATTCTTGAAATACTTAAAATGTTCGAAGCCCCGTTACATCCTTAGTCTCAAAATGGTTTACGTTCCACATGCTTTAATTCAAAGTTTTGTAACTACATGTAACCTCTATCACTGGTTATATTGTTCCCCTGTTATTTTTCACGAAATGCTTCAAAAACATTATATCCTCCTTGTGCGTTCACTAAAATGTATTTCTCGTTGCTCTGGAATAAAAAAGGAACCGCTATTGATTTCATTGTTTACACGCATTTCGTTGCGTGCATCAACTTTGCATTCAGGATTGTTCGTTACACCTCTCACCACTTACATGTTATCCTATCCAACATTATATCTACTTTCTTCACACGGAAGCAGTCTAAACGTTTAATTCTTGTATCTCGTCGTATCGCAACTCACGCCTGCCCTACTTATCACGCTTACTAATCGACCCATCGGAAATGGAACACCGTTTTCGGGACTGTATGCTTGATTAAAGTTGCAACTTTTCGTTTTATGGCTGCTAATTGTCATTTCTCATGGATGCTTTGTTTTGTTGTGTTCCACAGTGTTAGTGATAACGTGTTACAAATGCACCCATATAGGTGGATAAAGCTTATTTTGACTTTACTAAGTTCCGATTTAATTTAATTTATCATGCCGACATGCGCACCCCGATTCGCTTTGCTGCCGATTATGGTTGCGGAACAAGGCCACATATCTTCTCGCCATATTTTTTCGTCCATTAAACTCTACGTGTGAAATGGACTGCAAACTAACTTATGTTTTGGGGGCTACGCTAAACAAGTCATACAGTCACATTCGCATCGCAAAAGAAGTTAATGTGCACTGCCTGGAAATGCTGGCAACAGAAGCGCACATTGTAAAGCTTGTTACCCAGAGATATTTGCTAGCTACTCTCTGCTCAACCACGTCACCGTTCCAACCAAATTTCGAGAGATTTTGGAACATATTGGGAACCGATCTGGAAGTCATTATTTCAGAAAACTTGGTAGACGACTGATTAATATATCTATGGTGATACTAAACCTTTCGCTTTTGACACAAAAGCTTCATCAAGTGAAGTGAATTAGCTTAACATTGGCATTTTATAACGATCATGGCTAAGTTACATACAGTGACTAATCAATTTCCAGTTCATTGATAAAAGATTACAACAGTCAAAGGTCATTAGGTTCAGGTGTACGCTGTTGTTTGTTTCAGTCAGGGTCAAATGGGGAAAAGAAATTGCTGGTCCGCGGATAGTTATATGTGTGGTCAGCAGTTGTAACTGATCCGTTGCCAGGAACTTGGTCATTGATATAACTTGGCTTTAGTACTTCGGAATTCGGTGGAGGGAGGGTCGATAGTCCATTCCGATTTGGGATCCATCCACCGATGCTTATCAAATTGGCCGGAGTAAGACTGGACGCCAGGCACTAGACAGTCCTACTCCGTCTATTCTATTCACGCAGTCGTTAGTCTTGGTTATTTCTATAGCCTCAGAAATCAGCCTTTGTTTGGCGGATCATAATTCACTCCTGATAACCTGCACATTTTCGAAGTCAATTTCGTGCTCCGTGTCTAGCGCATGAATTGCCATTACCGAGTCTCTGAGTAGAGTTCCATTCTCTAGCTCATTTCGCGGAGGTTGTGATATGTGTCGCCTATATTCTGAAATCCTTGTACGTAATTCCCTCACTGTTTGGCCTATATACACTTACCTACAATCTTTACATGGAATTTTGTAAATTCAGTTGGTTGTTCTATCTATAGCGAGTGAATCCTTCAGACGCACAAGTGTGGACCCTTCTGGAAAACTACCCTTATCTTCTCCTTATTCATTACTCTCCGAATCGCTTTCGAAGTTCCTTCTTTATACGGAATACTCATTGTTGCTATCCAATCTGTGCTTGGTGTTGTGTGTGTGTTGAGACATTTCTGTAGCTGTCGTTTCAACAATCGTTTCGGATATCCGATAGCTAGTAAGTTTTTCATGGCCTCTCTCTGAGCTGCTTCCTTATTTCGAGATGCTAACAGACCATTGTTACATATATTATACTTAGCAATGAAGAACTCATGGTCGACGGAATAGTTATCAGCACACCATTTGTTCCCAGGGACAATGTTACTTCACTGTTTCACTATATATGCTTTGCGAAATATATTGAAGGAGAGGATGATAAAGTATACTGTCACACAATACGTGTTCTCCAAGTTTGTTAAGGTAATGTAGTTGACATTCTTAGCTGTTTCCGTCTCAGTAGTAGCCCGAGTAACGTTCACAAAGACGTTCAGCACACTCGTAGTGCACGCACGGAACAGAAAATTTTACACAGACAAAGAAAGAGCAAGTCATTTCTAATGAGCAAAACACACAGGTACATGTCCCTGAGGGACTTGGCGTGATGAGCTCACAAGGACTGTCCCAATTCCGAAACCTGGACTGTATAAGTTACACGTTTTTCGAATAGTGATAAGTTGGGGGCGTTACGGATGTAGGCTAGGAGGTGTTGTAACCCTTTAAGCAAGCGAGGCATCAAGTTAAACCACAGCAAAGCCTAACAAGTCTTTAGAAGCTTGTATTCTAACAAATGAAGAAAACATACAAGCGTAATGCTCATCCGTATACAAAGGACATGTAGGCAACGCACGCGCGCACTAAAGTGCATCAAGTGCATATTCTCAAGGCTGAGCGTATACATCACATTATCCACCTTAAATGAACACGTCACCTGATTAACGGGGAGTATGGTTCTTAGACGTCGTTTCGGGCCGTTGATACCGCATTAGGTTTCAATGAGGTGCACAACTGTCTGGCAGTAAATTTCCTGCCATCTGCAAGTCGGTACGTTCCTGGTTCTAACGTCCGAGCAATACTGACGCGGAGTGATAATGACGGTTGACAATTTCGCGCTCTTTTTTATTAGTCGCAGTGGTATTGTCAACTTTCTATAGCTGGACTGCTACCGTCGGCGACGCTCAAGCTGGTGGGGATCGTTGTTTTCGGGGGCCGATATCGCTGCTTTCAATTTGGTCCTCAATGTCCTGCCAAAGATAAGTTCCCCATGTGTGCGATCGATAGCTCTGTTTCGCGACGTCCTGTGTGTAACCAGAGCATCTTCCCATTGAATACCGGACAAATGTGCCGCCTAGATACTTTCCTTTAGCCAGCGGTTTGCGCGCTCAATCACACCGTTGGCCGCGGGGTTGTACGGAACATTTGGTACATGTTTGATATCGCGGAGTTTAATAGGCTAGCGGAATTCGTACGTTGTAAATCATGGTCCATTATCTGTCACAATTTCCTCATGGAACCCAAATCTAGCAGACATTTTGGTCCCCGGATAACTGTTGATTCGTTCACGTCGTCGCAAAGGTGAATCTCAGGCCATTTACAGTAAAATACTTGGTCACCAAGCAATCCCACTGATGTGGTAGAGAGTGCAATGGTCCCATGATGTCGGTCGCCACTTTGGACCAGGGTTTCGTTGCATAAACGATTGGCTGAACAGATAAATCAGTCGGTATCGAGCTCTTGTTGGCTTGTTGACACACAACAAACAAACGGACACACGCCTTCGCCATTTGATATATTTATTAGCATTCAACTCCCCCTACCACTCTTCTGTAATCGATACGCAGACAAAACTGCTTATAATGCCAGAAGTTGATTGGCGGCTTAAGTTTGGTAAGCTCGTCGCTTGGTGAGGGGGCTACCCTGTCTTCTGCACGGTAGTAACGTGTAAGTCAGTGGATAGTGAGCTGCGCTATATAACATCTAGTAACTTATTCACGATGGTCGTTACCATCCCCGTAGCTCAGTGGTCTCAATCACGGACTGGCAACGGTCGAGCTGCGGGTTTGAGCCCTACCAAGCGTCCGATGGACTGCGCAATGCTGACCATTCCTGAAAGGATGAAAAGCGCGTACAGTGCTTTTCCGGGCGTGTGATGGCTGTCTGAGTAAGTCGAGATGTGACGAATTTCTACCTGTACCGTTTTGATATATCCGGCCACCAAAATGTTCTTGCAACCGGCGCTTCGTCTTTACGATGCTATGATGCCCTTAGTGTGCGCATTAGATGAATTTTGATATCAATTCATGTGGAGCCAGGAATCTCGATCTTCGCATAAGGATACCATCAGTGACCGCAAGTTCGTGTTGTAGAGCATAAAAAGCGCGTAGTTAGCAACTCAATTTTATCTAAACAGGCCAGCCTTCATGGAGGTAGCGCGAAACGGTTTGTAACTTCTGAGCGTTTTGGTAACATTCTTAGAGCTCCGTCTTAGTTACGACGGAAAGATCTCTTGGCTATAAAGCGCAAATCATTATTGTTAATTCGCCGTACTCTTTAGTACCTGGATGGTCCAATGAAAGGCGGGATAAAGTGTCATTCAGTAAACGGTCATACGAGCGATTGATTTGAATTGGTCTATGGCCTTTAGTTCCCCTACAGAAGAGTACTTCGAACAGCGTGATCTGCACACAGTATAAACCGCCGGCCCAAAAAGACAAAATGCCATTTCTCATAGGACCAGACGCAGGTGGGGATATGTTTCACCAACAAAGTATGACGAATTTGTAGATGATGACTTTTTAGAAGCATTTGCAATAAGCTTCTTTTCTGTTCTCTGTCTGAGACAGGACAGTCCCTCACCCAAAGTTTGATGCATCTGTAGGGACCAATGTTGGCTAGGTCTTAACAAAAATGGCAAGCTTCGGAGTATGAAGCACAGGCCTTTTATTTTTCGTCGAAGAAAGGCTGATGTGCAGAGTCCTGTTTAAAGGTGATAGGATCACAAAGCAGGGAAGATAACGCAAGTTTCAAGAACACAAGGGAAGAAAGTCATTAATTGCTGACGCGTTTTTAGAGATGGGTGCTTCCGTGATTGTCCGAGTATTTGCGGCGCATGGTCGGATCCCGTCAGACGGTAAGATATACCCGGCGAACTCTATTTCCGTAGCACCAAATGTACACTGTGCAATATTAAGCTAAATATTTAAGCCATCCGAATGCTGTAGTTTGGCGCGTAGCCTAGGATCGTGCACTTCAGTTGAAGGACCGAAGACACATTTACCATCCATGTACACCACTTGCCCAGGTAGGTCTCCGAGTGAGTGGGTCATGAACTATTGCCAAACTGTCGAAGCGGAACTGAGACCGATTGACAACACTTTGCATCGAATAAACCGCCTGATGTTATAAAAGTAGGCAAAGGCTCGACTCTGGTGTCAAAGTCATGTGGAAAAAAGGTTTCTTTAAGTAGAGGTAAGGGAAAAGTGCTCCAGTTACCCTGAACGATAACTCATCAACTGTGGGAAGAAGAAATTTTTCGGCCATGATTTGACTGTTCAGCGCCCTCAATTCATTGCGTCTGTACACAGGATTATCTTTCTTTAAGATGGTGACCATCGGATGCACCCACTCAGAATAGTTACTTGGCTCACTCACGTCTTTGGATACCATCTCCTACATGACATTTTTTTACCAACTCGCGTCTAGCTAGTAAAAGGGGATGAGGCAGCGATATATAAAACGGTTTGGCTTCATGTTTAGGGTAAGTGCGATGAGTGGCCGATGGAATCCAACCAAATGTTTTGGCGAACAATTTGGGATATTTACTTTTAAGTGTTAAGGCCTTAAGCATCTCGAAGCGCATGCATTCGATAGTAAGTGTGGTGTTAAGAAGAACAATTGCATTCCATCCAAGCAAGACTGGAGTATCTTCGGATGCGACCGAGTGTAAACTGAGTTTCTTTATTACATATCCTCGAATTTGTACGAGGAAATTTGTGTACGAATCGAATCTGTACGACGTGGGAAGTAACGAAATGTCACACAGGTACGCGTCCTAAATGCTAGTTGGATCATTTGGAACACTGGTAGGCCGGCTTGGTTGCTCACATGTTGATTGTTTTTCCGAGCTTGATTAAGAAATCGCATACGTTTCACCACCATGCGAGGTGGCATCTTCAGTGCAGTACTAGGCAGTGTGCTCAAACAATACAACATCGTGGTCGCTCATAAGCCAACCGTTACTTTGCGAAGAATACTAGTAAACCCAAAGGATATGAGGAATGCACAAGAACGAACAAACGTTGTGTATAAAATAAATTGCAATAATTGTGAAATGAACTATGTGGGGCAGACAGGGAGGAAATTATCCACAAGAATACAAGAACATCATAGGGCTTGTGAAAAACATTATGCATCGTCTCTTGTCTCAGCGCATGTAGATGAGGAGGGACATAGCTTCAATTGGGACCAAACAGTGATTTTAGCTCAAACAACAACACAGAAAGGAAGAGAGTTCCTAGAAGCATGGTACTCCTCTAATAATTCGATCAACATGCGCATCGACATTGACCCCGTGTACCATCAACTCCGAAAGAAAGATCTCCGGCGAATCGCAAGACCTGGTTCAGCCGTGGAAGCAAATGGGCTGAGATCACGTGGCACAAATCGAAATCGTCACCTTCAAAAGTCACCTGCCCGTGCATGACGGACTGACAATTCACTAAGCAGCAATACACACTGCCTATTACTGCACTGAAGATGCCACCACGCATGGTGGTGAAACGTATGCGATTTCTTAATCAAGCTCGGAAAAACAATCAACAGGTGAGCTAGTTGGATCAGTTGTTACGTGCGATGCAGTGTCTATAGCGATTGCTAAAATGGTGTTGAGCCCATGGAGAATAACGATATGTATGTCAGGAGAAGAAAGCTTAGCTTCCCACAGAGAACTTCATTGAGTTTCTGGTTTTGGTAGTTTCCGGGCAACTAAAACATTCTGCGTAAGCGACGAGGTGGGAACATTATTCTGTTGCTCAATTAAAGCTACTCGGTTTGAACGGCAGCATCTGGCGAAATAGCTCTGCTTACCACAGTTTGGCTTGCATCTGATTGTCAGCACAGAAGATGGACAGGTAGCTGCCTGGTACCTGTCACGTCGCCACAAGTTAACCCTAGTCTGAAATCATTTAACAGTGGCAAATGGAAATTAGTTGTTGCCTGCCCGATAACATTGCACAACAACAACAACGCCGTTTCGATATCATTTTGTCTTCTCAGGTGGAGATAGCAGACCCTGAACCCGCAGCCGTTTGAATAGCAACCGAAACCTCTACCCATTTGGCTACCGAGTCAAGACAGGGGAATTCAAACATGGAGGAGTTAGGAGTGGCATATTCCGAAGAAAAGAGTCGCGAACCTTAAATGGACCAAAATACAACCCCATAACATAAATCCCGTATAATACCCGTATTGGTTGATGAAAAGAGTGTTCAAGGATAATCTATAATCTAAGAACATTATTGTCAAATGGCGAGCAGAACAGAACACAGAACATTAAAGATGGTCAGCAATAACTCCCAAGTAGCGATAGCCTGCGCATTGTATTAGTGTTATGTCTAGCAGCTATTAAGCTGCTATCAGAAACGTTGTCTTCTTGACCGGCCAATCGAAATGGCAAGATGTCGAAACTGCCCGACGCGAATTTAGTGATTATGACACACAGTATATTCCGGGTGCTGCATTAGGTACGCACTAATCATTCTCAATAACAAGGAGGTTTCGAACATCATGAACGCTCTACGAGGGAGGCCGAAGTGTTGGCTTCCGTTCTTTGATGCCATTTCCGTCTGTCTCAAATAACCATGGTTATCTTGTACGCGCACGCCGAGGTCGTACTTACAAGAAGCCCGCTGTAAATGTTCTGACCTTAACCGGCAGTCGTGAATACTTTGGTTGCGTATGCTCAGAACTTTTCAATTGGCGGCGTTTATCTGCAGCATCTTATCGCAGGCCATGTGTATATTTTTGTGCTGATTATCTTACATGGGCTTGGGATGATAACATGCCACATCTTTAGATCATCAGCAAGTAGTGAGAAGTTTGAAGATTGTACCTTCGTGAGATCATGTATGCAAACCAGTAACAGGCGAAGCCTAAATAGATAGCCCTGAGGTAACCCGCACTGAATTTGGTTAACTTGGACAGGGTGCTGAAACCCCCACATTCAGGGGACGTTGAAGGAGAAAGTAGCTCCTTCAAATCAGGACTGGATCGTCGATTCCATAACTCTGATGCCTATGTGGTAGAATACGATGGTCTAGACGGTAGAGTGTCTTTAAGAAATTTAGGCATGTGGTGTCTACCTCTAAACGGGAATGCGCAAATTCCGTCTTGCATGCACGAGCTGTCAACAGGTTAGAAGTACATGACTGATTTCACGAAATCCGTGCCCCTCCGTAAAGGGAAGTATGTTGTTTCCCAGGTCGTGCAGGTTATCACAGTTAGTTACCATGTAAGATTTCTCGGTACTTTATTTAAGATATTCTACATAGCGCATGTAGCGGAACACTAGTATCACATGATCGCTGCGACCCGAAGGAGTGTACTTTGCTACTTCGTAGAACGAGTTTCTGTTTGGTAGAAAGGAGGTTCAAAATGGTCGGTTTGTTTTTGTTCCTAAAAGGCGTCTGAAAGTGTCATGGTGGTACAGGGCTGAACTAGTTTTGGTTCTTACAGTTCCGCCTTGAATTACTCACCGAGAGTGGTCGCGTTTTCTATGGAAGACAGCTTGAAGTCCCTACCAGGAGAACGTAGCTCTAAGAAGGTGTCAATAGGTTCTTCCTAGGGGATGCAAGAACATGGTCTATTACCAAAGTGGACATTGGTGGGCAGTGTACAATGGTCATTAAGCCTTAAGTGTAGTGGGCACCATAAGTAGTCTACGGAGTTAACTACAGGGTCGTTTACGAGGTCGGTGTGTTTGTCGGAACGTCAGTAAAGAACTACACTGCCTCCATTAATGAATCGATCCTTGTGCAAGTGTGACATACCAGGTAGTGAGAGTTCGGCGTCGGTAACTATGTGGTTCAGCCATGTCTGACTCATCATAATAAGGTCCCAAGACAAGGGGGCTTAACGAGAACGAAGTTCAAAAAATTTGCTGGAACCTTATGCGTTTGTATAAAAAGTAATTAAATGCAACAAAGGCCAGAAGCGTATTTAAACACACAAACCTTTTCCGCGAGTTTACGCTGGCTATTTTGGGGTCTGCTGACAAGCGGTTTGCTGATGGATTTCTGGCCTATCGCACGAGGACGTTTCGAGCCTTTGCACAAAACACCCACTACATAATCCTTAAGAGGCGAATTGCGGCTGATTGCTTGTTTCTGCTTCTTCGGATGCCTGGGAATTGACACTGCGCTCCTGTTAGCAGATGCAGAGGGCAGTGCTCGCGTAAAGATCCCGCTGGTTTTGTTTTTTCTTAGCCAATGGTAATCTGCTTTCGACCGCCTTCACGCCTGTTTCTGATAGCAATTTGCTGAGTAACTTGAGCCAAACTCCGAGCACCCTTTGGAATGTTTGTTTGGAATTGAGCAAGTCTTTCGGCACACTTGGACCACATCCTTTATAGTTTGCTGATATAGGTAGCCATGACTTTGAATTGGCAATCACGTCGTGGACAGAAGAAGCTTTGTGGATGTAGCATCCCTCTTTAAAGTCATGGGACTTGGTTTGCAACTCGTCTGAAAACTAGATTTCGGGGACACATGCACAGGGATTGATCTTCCGTCGTTTTGTTTGCGGCATTTTCCTGGGTTTTGTTTCCTTTGCCGACGTGCTCTTCGATATATGTCAGGGAATACACGATTATCGCTTGATCAACTACGAAGACGGTGAGCTGACGAGAGGGCGATGTCAGCTTCGTCACCAGACTGATGTGTCGCCTGAACTCGTATTGTTTCGCCATCGTGAATGGAGTTTGGTTGGCCGACGATGCCAACCAAACTAGACTGTTTGGCTTGTAATCCCATTGTTTAGTATGTTGATTCCCATTGTTTCAAGTTATTTAATAATTAATCTTTGAAAGATTTTACCTTCGACTCCAACAGCTTAAAACGTATTACCTTCACCTATTCCTCTGTCCTCCTGGTGTTCATCATTTTGTAAAAGAGTGTACTTCTTTTCGTTGGCGGCGAGGAAGTTGATTTTATCGGTGTCGCATGAATATTGGATTCATTTCTATCAAGCTTTGGCGGAGTTCCATACATGACCGCTAATTTTGCTTTGAATTTGCATCTAGCGACGACCGATGCGGATGTTTTTAGGCTTTACGCAGTGTTAGATAGACTTCAATGAATTTTCATGTGACACCGGCAGACCAGGGCAAAACACTACATGGAAAATTGGAGTAGCCGAAGTTAGCAGATCATGGCTGCTTGCCTGTTTGCTAGTTCTCTTGGTTGGGGCAGTGAGTTCTAAGCTGTTAACAACAATCTTGGTTTCGCTACTCTCTCATAAGGCGCAGCTTAAGTTTCGACAACGGGAGTCGAGTTCTTTTGCGCCTGCTATAATAGTAGTGGGGTGCATCATATAATTGGTACAAAAACAAATGGACTCTGATGTACAAAGTCGCTGTTATATTAAACGTATGCAATTTGGCTAGAACTTCTCACTGCAGTTACAACATGCATTGCAATTGAAATGGTTTTAGAGCACAATTTCGAATCGCAGAGAAATTTTGCTTGCAACTCCGTGGACCATGTACACTTGGTTTACCATCTTGCAGTGTTGCGAAAAATGCTGAAGCTCTCCGTCGTTCACATGCGCAAACTCCGATTGCCGTTGGTTTACCAGCGTCTAGCGCAATGAGCGTGTCGGGCCAGACACACGATGTCAAGCAATGTTCTGTAGGTGAGAGCATAGGTGCGACCAAAGCTGACGAAGAGTAACACGTGACCATTGTTCTAGGCAGTGGGCGCTTGGATATCGATCGGCGGGGCATCGGCTTGTCAGAAAGTTGGCCATTGACGAGAGTGATGGAATGCACATTAGTTTGGCAAGGGTTAAGATGATGGCTGCTAACAAAGCAGCGACGATTTTTCCACGACTTTATCCTTGGAATTCAACTACGTGGAGGTTTTCTATTAACCAAGGCTCACCTCGCCCTCCTCCAAATACCTCTTCTCTTAACGGTCACGGATATTGCGAACAGAAGGAAACAATGTCCCACGTACTGCAATCCTGGGAAACAACTCACGACGCCCGCTGTAAACCCCATAATTTTATAGCCTGAGGTTGTCAGTCTTGCGTAAACGAGGTGCCCGCGTTATCCCAGAACCACGGATATTTACCCCACCTATATTATCAAACCAGACATCCTAGTTCTTAAACATTCCATTGTTCATTTTCTGTATATAGCGAACTGCAATGTCGATCGTTTGGAGCGTACATTCTAGATTAAAATAGATAAATAGGGGGCGGGCGCAAATGCCTCCGCTTACTCGCAATATACTTAGGCTCAATTTCTAAAATCACGCGGGATGGTTCACCGGCCGATCCTTATTACCAATAGAGATTTACTCCATCTGGCGCAAGCGAAAAAATTTTCTTCATAAAAACTGACTAAATCTGATATATCCGATATCTGCGTTTCCAAAATTCGACACTTCCTGAGGTTTTACGATGCGTATGTGCAAGTGGCTTACTCCAACTTTACTTAAGTACAATCATTATATAATTACTGTGAACATGGTTGCGCTTCAAGTGCCTCTAGTTTTGGTTTGAAGGTTGTTTCCTATTCCTCCGGGACGTTCATCCTATCTTGGCGCATTGCGCCAATGCTCGATTCTTGAGCTATGCATGCCATCGCCAAAACTAAATTTTCATATCTGGGATGAACGACTACCTCCCTTGTGAATAGGAGTAATCACTCCGTTTTTCCACATGTCGGGCACGTAAAATTCGTCAAAACAGTGTTAGAAGAATCGAGCCAAAAGCTCAGCTAAACTCTCTCCTGCGTCCTCAAGCGAATTCGTGTGTATATTATCTACTCCAGGAGAGCTGTGCTTGCGCATACTCAGCAGTCTTTCTAGCACAGCTTCGTCCATGAATGATATGTGTTTGTTTTTGGGTTGAAACAACCGTTATCATAGGGTTATGTGGCCAATGATCACACAGAAATGTTGCAGCATATGGTTGACGCAGGACATTCGCCGCCTCCTTCGTTGTCCGTGTAGGTCCGTCCGCTGTTTGAAGAGGATAGGTTTTCCGTCACACTTAACGCAGACTGTTGCCGTGTTGATACAGAAGCTTGCAATTCGAGGCCATACGCACAAGCAGTTTCAGCCGGTGCGCCATTTTATCCTCGTGAACAAGCTGAGTACAGTAGTTATTTTGGGTCGCGTGGGATATCCAGTTCTCGGGGCACAAAGAGTTTGCATATATGCAAGGCTGAGTTTTGCACCGCTATACACTTGCGTGTTCGGCATTGCAGAAACGAAACCACATATCGCCGGCAGAACATCTTAGTCGCTGATGCCTCGGTAACCAGAGAGTTAAACCGCCTGACAAAATGTTCCTATGCACCAGCTGGCGCCTCGTCTGCTGTTAAGGTCCAGTTGGCTTTCTCACCCAGTCCAGCTAATCTGTCTTAGCGCGTAATCATTTTAGTTGCATCGACAAACTTCACAAAATATTCTGCATGTCAAATGTATTCAACGAGTAGGACTACATGAGCGCTGCGGCCAAAGGGGACGTCAACAATCACTCTCACAACCATTAGTTTTGCCTTGGTGTGTATCCAATCAAGTATCAAAAGCTTATCTTTTACGCGGAATCTGGTGAGAGTGTTGATGTGGCCATACACTCGAAAACTGCAGGCAGACTCTTGTGGATTGGTTTTAAACTGTTCTCCAGGAATTACTTGAGATCCCAGATCGTGCATGTTGTAATCTCTGGTAATGTGAATGTGACTGTGACTAGTTTTATCACCATCCGTTTTGCGGATGCAGATGGGAGTGCATCTCTGGCGTGGAGAAAGGAGGGTGGTAAATGACAGCCACTAAACAAGTGTCATCGTCTTTTAAACGTGGACGTCACCAAAGGGAATCCTGTACCGTGTTGACCGGCTCCTCTATGGGCACAGGAGTACGGAGGCACCCCTCCACCTTTGCTGGGTCGGTCGTGCGAATCAATGGACATGCCAGTGGCAGTGCGATCTTATGTCAGGGAGTAGCCACACGCAGCGCGTAATCACACGGGCGTTGATGTATCACAACATAATGGCAACCGATGATGCGTACATGCTACGCAGGGAAGGGGACCGCGATTCACCTGTCAAGCAGGTGTGTCTAAGTGAGTGGACAACGACAATACACGGCGGGTGGGACAGCTGCATTCAGGACTTAATGGAGGTGAGGGGGAGACACGGAGGCATATGAAATAATGATAAAGCAATAGGCAAGCCTGGGTTAGCATGTGACATCTGCAATTGAGCGGAATCCGCGGGGGTGACTGCAAAGGAATGGGAAGAAAAGCGACAGGCTGAATCTAGGGGTGGACAAAGAGGAGGTAAACGATTGTTCGGCGGGATCATTTTAAGGCGCTTGTTATATGAATGGATGGTGACGCTCACTCTCAGTGTGAACCCTGGTCAAACGGACTACTGGGACCGTACCTTATGAAGTAGAGGGATGTCGGGTGTTGATCACACGAAATTACCACACTCCAGGACCGATTTGAACAAATTTAATCTCATCAGACAGACTTAGTAGGTTTCGAACAAGACCCATTGACATTTTAGCTGATACCTTTACCCCAAAACCCCGCGAGTCACTTCAATGCGCATTGCAGTCCACATGGAGATTGCGTGCCGCAATTCATTCAAACAAAATGTGATTCTAAATAACTCTTCCAAGCACTCATTAAAGCAAGTCAACCCAAGTTATAGCTATAGTTGTTGTACTCCCTGAGAAAAGTAGAAATCAGAATACTCACTTCTCTACCGCCTCTTCAGGTTTATGTAACATCTTAATCCGATTTGAAGCGAGAATTAATATATTCCAAATTTGCACCGTTTAGACAACGAAGTGAAGGGGAACAGAGGCAAGATCCAATGGGTTTTTGAATACATCCAATGTGTATGAGGAAACAACGAATTTTGGGAGAGAGAGTTCCAGGGTTGGCAAACCCGAAGATAAAACCAATTCCGCCGGCATTCCAGGCAGCTGTCCCGTACACACAATTTCAGCGGGTTAACTCTGAGATTGTTGTCATGGCTGAGTTTCAGCAAGTGAAGGCATACGTGATTAGCGTCACTCAATATTGGGTAGACTAATATGAGATCGCCGCGCAGCCTTCGGTAGCAGCCACTATAAACGCCCAATTACTTCAGCCTTTGACGCTAGGACAGATTTCGTTGGTCGGTGAGGTTCCGTGTGGAGCTGCGTTGTGGTTTCTCTAGCACGGCCATTACGGTAGCCTAGAAAAAACAAGTTCGTGCGCCGTAGGCGTAAAGGATAAAACACGTAGCACCGACACAAACTTGGATCCGCGCCTATAAACGTTCTCGAGCAAATCGCATTCAAACGTCGTAAATGGGTGTATGGAAGGTAACCCACATACAAGTATTGAACAAGAGTAGAAGGAAAACAAGAGCCTGAAGTTCTCCGATGTCACTTTGGAGATCGAGCTTCTATGACACGGAGCATCCTGTTGACAAAGTCTACCTTCAGCAAGGTGTCTTGGGTTGTTCTTAGGTTTTTGCTTATTGGTACAACTGGATCATTATCGTGAGACGTATACTTCTGCAGGAAACCACAAATGTGATAGACTTTGATTGGTTCTGGAACAGCAATCGGGAGAACACAACACTTCTCACGATGTATAGGCATTTGCCACTTGACAGATCAATTTAGCTGGAGATCGAACGTCATTCGCAACTTATCAATATCTTTAAGGCTGCATATGTTAAGCCACAATTTGAGATAATCGTCGTACACTATGCAGCCAACTGCAAACACCTTCAGAAGATCGATGATGAAGATTTTGATAAGTACCGAAGCCAGAAGGCAGCCGTGTAGAACACCACTGGTTAGGAGAACAGGACCAAATACGACATCGTTAACCTTCCTCATCATACTAAGGTCATCTAGGAAATCAGCGATCCAGCTGCGATATCTGCCAGCGATTTCATTCTACCGGAGTTTTCTAAGAAGTCATCGGTATGGAATCCCAACGAACGCTTTGCTAAACCCCTAAAAACAACATCAGTGCTATGGCCGGTATCCAGGTTCTTCGCCCAGTTCTCTCCGGCAACAAGCACGTTGATAATACAGGAAGGTGCCCCCGGGAATCCGTGCTGAGTAGGAGAGATGTCTTCCAATCTTTTAAGGTGAGGATGTAAGGTCGGTATGCGAATTTTGTTAATGGCCTTCCGAATGCTGGAGCACAATTAAATCGGCCGGTATTTCACGGTGTCTCGACGATTCCCACCATTGTACATTGGCTTCACACCAGCTGATTTTCATTTACATGGGAGATGAGATGCCTCAAGGGGGCTCGAGAATAATTACTAAATAGTAGTAGCAATGAACTCTGCCACCTTCTTAAAGACCAAGCGATGTGAGCCTTCAGAACTCGGTGAGGAATTCGGATCGAAATCTGGAAGTAGTTCCACTAATGTGTCAGTGTTAATTTCGATGTGTTCTAAAAGACAGCGGTGGCTAAGGAAATCCTCACCAGTCAATGGTGCCTCCGTCGAATACACAGTGGAAGATTGCAAGGCTAGATGACAGGCGTTAGCCATGTCATCATGAAGCCTACCGTCGTCTTTACTTGTAGACAGTACAGATATACGGTTGCCAGCTTTGTTGCATCATTTATGCCAGCTAAAATGTTTTAGGAATCAACACCAATCGCTCGGCCAGATGCTGTTCGTACACTTCTCGCTCCTCGCGTTTTCCCAGAGTACATAAATTTCTAACCGCTTCGTAATAACAGAAAGTCTGAGCTGATTGGGTATACTAGAACCGATCTCAAAGAATTGGCTTTATTAGCATGGGTAATCTGATTTCCTCATCTATCCATGGGACCCATTAGAGAAAGATCATTTCATTTCACTTGGAACGACCTGATAAAGGATGAACATCATCTTGAATCACAAAAGGTCTCAAGCAACATCAGGGTCCTAATCATGTGGAGTGTTCCAGTCCATGATGCTTGCAGCCAATTTGAAGCGTAGGGGTCAGCTTGCATTTATAGCTAACTGTCGCGTACACACATTGACTACACAGTGCTGATTTTTGTTGACAAGATGAAGAATAGCTAAGGCTGAGACTCCGATGGGACAGATCTGAGCACATTGTCAAGGTTGTGCGGCATTTGGCTTGGAAAAAGGAGTAGAGGAGAAAATCGGTAATCTGAAAAAGAATTGTAATGAAAGGAAATCCAATCTACAGCCGTAGCGTTGAAGGCACCCACCACCAGACAGCCTTCAGCACCACTGTATATCCTTCTGGAGTCCAGAAGATGGGATCCGGACCCCATATGGGATCTGTCGATAAGGTCGACCATGAAGGGTATATACACGTCGCGCACCCTACGCCAACGAATATCCGATCCTTCGTCGAGATCACACAAAGTTTCCACTGAACAAAATTTAATGTCTGTCTTCCAGTAATGAACCACCCCACCCCCAGACCCCCCCTACTAGACGACTCTCCCGGAAAAGTCGATATTAAGGAATAAGTACCTCCGAGTCTGAAAAATCCGAAGATATGCCGATTTCCGTAGAAGCCATTAAGTCAGGTTGCTACTCCGAAATCACTGATAGGATCTCACCCAAGTTGTTTCGTAAACTACACACGTTAGCAGATATCACACACAATCCACGCTTGGTTTCATCGCACTGATAGAACAAAGACTGGTCTCCACTAAGTCCATGGGATTATTTGCACCACTGAAAAATCCACAATGTGAAGGATGCTTGTAGGATGTTCGTCCGGCGTATTAGTGATTAATCTGTGGTCTGCTCCATTTTAGCTCCATCTTCTGGAGAGAGGTCTCTCAACACATGGAATATTTCTCCTTTCAAAAGTGAGGTCTTTTTATAGATACGTATGCGTACCTCCGGTTCTTGTTTCAAACATACAAGTAAAATATATCTGTTAAACAAACCTAACCGTCGTGACTCCGTAGCAGAGCAAGTGAACCGTGTTTGGCAGATGAACTAACTAGCAAATGTGTTGGGCCTGAGCGGAAATCCACTATCAAGCAATTGCGTTGTTTGTTAATCATGCATTGGGTGCAAGTACAAAAATTCCTGAATAACGGAATAACTTTTGCAACGATGGAAATAATTCCAAATAACATAAGCACCAGCCTATTTAAACAAAATTAGCGAAGCAAATGGAAAAAATATTGAAAATTCCGCAAGGTCAAAATGTGCAAGCAGTTTGGTATATCATACATTATATGTCTTCTTGGAGTGAAACCGAGCCGACCAGGTTGGGTAGCGGAACACTATAACTGACAACTCCAAGCTAGAAAATGCATTGGTAGGGACTGTGTGTGAGAACATGATTGTTGGAATTGTTCAACCCGTTTACATTTCAAAAAGAAGTAAGGAAGGGCTGTATATAAATTTATTGTTGTGAAACACATTTAAATGGCATTTTAAATGTGGGCAATAGCTTAATGCGTGGAGACTTAATAGTGACTTATATGATTCTGAGGTATCCAAACCATTCTTGACGTCACCCACTAAAGCTGAATAGCAAATCCACACTCAGAGGACACCATCTAAAGCTGGACACACAACAAAGCCGCTTGGAATGCTGCCGAAATTTCTTTTCCCTTCGTGTGTGTCAACAGTGGAACGCTCTTCCCACATAGGTTGTTTCTTCCCCCACGCTAACGGTATTCAAAAGACGTCTGGGTGATCCGCTTAGCCACTTACATTACGCCATATAATCAGTGATGTCTACGTCAACCAAAAGCGAACAAACGGTGCTCATTCCCAGCTTTTGTGCTTCACTACTTACGCACTGCTGTTGTGGAACATAGTTTCGGATTTATTACAACTGCACTCATCAATTACCTCCAAGAAAGTGGCACACGAATAAGCCTTGTCGTTTCTTCTCTCCTTAGGACATACCTTCCCCATATTACTTCCTCATATTACTCTACAGTAACAATACAGTACACATTGTAAAATGTTTATAAGAATAAGGGGCACGTGAATCGCTAGACGCTGAAATAGACGATTTACACTTATGTTTACTTTCACTTCTACCACCCTACGGGACTTGTAAAGCAATCGCATTTTTACCTGTAATATATCATTGTTCATTGTTCATAAGGAACGATTACCGAAATTTTGTGTTTTGCTGCCGTAATTTCTAAGTGTTTGATGTGGCAGCATAGGACATGACTTAGTAAATGGTTCACATGAAAATACACCCACCTTTTTCACGTGGGTAACCGTTTGTTCTCGAAAACGTCGGCTTTTACCATGTTTCATTCACCGAAACGGAGTAACTATTTGCGTTCACATACCAAATTATGTTCTCTTATTTAGATGCAGATTGAAAAACTTTAAAGTCAGTAATTCGGTAAAGTAACATCACATAATTGTTTATTGCAGGAAATGGAACACAAAACCCAACTTTAAAGGAAGTAATCTTTACTCATCTGTTATTTAAATTTAAACTTCCGCTCTACAGACTAGTGGAACGCCGGCGGTTTGTATAAACGTTTGGTGGGGAGCAGGATTAAAACAAAACATTCATGTTTATGGGTATAGACACACATGCTGTCGGCGCTGAACTGATCTACAAAATAGCTCGAGGTTAAAGGGACAGACCGAACCTGGATGGTGAGAACGAACAACATTAGGACGAATAATCTGAATCCGAAATATTTCATGTCTTCGCAGTCAGCCGCGTGCAGACAAACAGTGAAAGGATCGTAGAAAAGCAAATCAAAAGGAAGCAATCTGAGAATCAATAGGAAAGTGATAAATCCAAGGTCATCGCCTGTAGTGACGTGACCTGCATCTTACCAGGGCAAAGCGATGCTGTCCATCCTATCGAGCTGTTTGCAAAGGTCTGACTTCAGTCGCCGGATAACGGAAGCATCAGGAAATCAGAATAAGCTTGGAGTATTCTGTCCGCTGAGAATTTTGTATGTGTTACCAGGGATTTCGAACATGGTGCAATCGAGCAGATGTTGGGCGATTGAGCTGGCAGAAAGCTTTGGGCCACCCTTTGCTAAGTCCCGGCTCATAGTTGATGGCCTTCTCTCGGTTGGGGGTGTATGTGTTACCGTACGCACAGGTAAATTAGTAACACATGAGGAGGTAACCTGACAGTGTGACCTATCCAAGTTCTTTGTATGTATGGATTACCGAAAGTACCAAAAGAGTGGTTTCCCTGCGTCCAATTCTTTTAATGGTTATAGCGCCGCATCTCTAACTGGCATGGCGGCTGGCCAAACGACCAGAGCCTATAGATTCTGAGCAGGCTTTTCGCAGTCTGAAAGATATTTTTGAGTTTGTTGACAAGTATTAGATTTTGAATGTTATGTTTGGTCCTTTCTCATCAATGTTTAGTTGGAGGAGGCCCTGAACAAGTTACATATGTATACGCGCAAAGTCGGTCTGCCAGCACACCGATCTTACTCCGCATTTGTACGAAGGATGATCAATTTTGCTTTGATGGATACATCTATCGCCAATTTGTACCGATTTTAGTTTACATATTTTGGGTCATCTGGATAATAGCAATTTAATTGATGCTAGTGAAGCAACATACGTTTGCACTTGGTTGGTCGACGAATCTTGTGCAGCAGTTGACATTGTCCAATAATGGAAATTCCTTTTGGAAAAACTCGACAAATAACAGCACGAAATTCACTTCACTCTAGAGAGTAAGGCAGGTGATTCGTTTCACTTTCTTGACGTTGCGTTAAAGAGAAGCGTAGATGTATCAGTCATAGGATCGATTTAACAGAGGCTGAGCCAGACTGGACAATACCTACCTTTTAACAGTTACTGTCCTTTGGTGTATAAACGATTTCTGATTCCCAATTGTTTGGTAAGAGCCCACCGAATATGCTCGGAATGATAAATCTAGGGTGAATTATAATGAATCGCGTCTCCTGGCTGTCCCAACAAGGTGATCGCCAGATATGGTATTAGTGACCGCTGGGAATGAAAAGCCAGCGGACGTCCCCAAGGAAATGGTCTACATTAGATTAGTATACAAGGGAGAATAGAAGTGCAGAAAATTAGGTTACTGACGGCGCCAAGATATAAAGTAGTCTGCTACGCAGTTGAGCTCATGCTGTTACATCCGGCCAAGAGACTGCTTTATGCATCCAAGTTGGATAAGCCTCACTCTCAGGTTACCGACTAATGTGCTTACCAATTTACCTGTGCTTGCAGTAGTGCGTACCTTGGCCGAACCCAAAGTATGCTATCAAATAAGGTCATGGAATATTTTCCAAGGAACTTATCTACGAGGGGCTCTAAGCTTGCTGCGAGCTCCTTGGCCCAACATTTGCTCGACTGCAACGCATTCAAGGTTGTGAACAAACAGAATACTCCGAACTTGATTCGCTGCGCTGAGGATTCCGCTCTCCGGCGACTGAAGCCAGACCTCTGAAATCAACTCAACATTGTGCGCAGCCTCACCTTGCTCTGGTAAGATGCAGTTGACGGCATTACAGGCGATGATCTTGAATTTTCAGTGCCCTATAGATTTCCTTACTGATTCCTTTTCATATGATTTCCTTTGATCCTTTCACTGTTGGTCTACACGCTGCTGATTAAGGGGGAACGAAGTAAACTGAATTCATTTATTCCGCCCATATACTGTTCCGTTGTAGGGATACAGCTGCATAAGAACCAGAGTAAACACAAGGACGAAATGTTATCACATTTGGTGCAACAACACGAAGGTTTTTGCTCCGGAATGCGGCTAGTTGAGGCTTGTTCGACAAAAACGTTTAAGGGAAACAATTACGCCGCTCCAGTTATTGGTGTCAGTTCTGTATTTGCCCATTCAAGTGGCCACAGATTAGTGGCTGGTCCAGGGGAAGAAATTGTGCGTTACACCACTCCCGACCATAACCATCACGACTGTCAGAGTGTTTTTGTAACGATGACTCCCAGTCAAGGATATTTCACTGATTGATGATTAAACGTTTCTCATTCGGTTCTCCTTAACTCCGCTTCATCCACTACTAGCGAATGCAAGCTTTTAATGATCCGCTGAACCTGTCACATTGTTTGCTGAGCTCACATTGGTCATGCTGGAAATGTGAATCCGAAGACGAATCTGCTGACTGGCACACGTTGTGAACCTAGCTTCCAAGCCACCGAAAGCTTATCAATTCCAGAATATCGTCCAGCTAACACTCCAGCAAATTGCAAGATCTGTACAACAATTTAAACACTACTTATCTAAAGGATAATATAACTGGAAGCTCCAGTGAAGTAAAAATTCTTGTAAAACCAAATGAGTTACAGTGAATTCTGCTGAAAATTCACCCGTCGTGTGTGTATAACAGCGCATTCTTGATTGACTTGAGTTACTGACTGATCCTAGGTACTCGTCTTTTCCTCCCTGTAAAATGCGTCTCCCCGTTCAATTTCTTAATCCGTTTTTACTTCCCAGTATAAAAATTCATTTTGTGCGATTCGTGTTACCACCTACCCTGCACTCTCAAATGCATCGAGGACAATCGATCTAATCCGGGGCAGGTTACCCTTTGCCCCACCTTGGTCCAAGCACATCGCTAACATCACATGTAGAGATAAAACACACAAAGTCGGTGTCAGGCCGGCTGCACTAGGCTGACCTTCTCTGACTGCACAATAAAGGTGGTAGAAGTGGATCACAGAATCAATGCTCGTGCCGTAGTCACGATAATGTTGCCCAGTATAATGTAAAATATCTGCTAGAAATTAAAACGGATAGACAGTGTTATTTTCAAGGCCATAGAGAAAAACAAGTGTACATCCTCAGCTTAATGCTGGGGGAATTCTGAAAGATCCTCCAAATAAATAAAAAGTGATGTTGCCCGTAGAGTAATAGGGGCATCTTTAGAACAGTCCAAATTCATCTACATGCTTGGAAGCCAATCCGTACAAGGTGGAAAATCATTGTGAACGAGCGACGTTCAAGTCTGAGGTTACGGGAAACAAAACCTACTGTCAACAGTACTTACGAATTTACCAGTAGGTGTCGCCGAACTAGGTCCTTCAAGGACAAACGGTTTATTAGACAAAGCAGCATAGCAAAAATGACAGCAAGATTAGCTTGTAGAAGCCAAGAGGTAAATAACTAGGTCAGTTCCATAACTAACGACGTTGCTGCATGCATGAGTTTATTCGTTTGAAGCCGCCAAACAAAGTCACTTCACTACTGCCAAATGCGAACAAATCAGCGTATGGACGAAGAAGTGCAGACTTCCAGCCATCTGCTTCGTTCGCTTGCGGCAAACTAGCCAACTACTTTGTCATGTAAACCCGTACCGTCTTTTTGCTTGCATGATCCGATCACATCCTTCCCTTTTTCTTTATCAGCCACATCCATGTGACTGAAGACTCTGTAGAACCTTCCACTCTGCCTGGTCTTTGCTGCTGCTGTCGTTGTGACCTCAGCGAAAACGTCGTCCGCATTGCTTCAGGCTCACCTGCTCGTTCGCCTTAGCTGTACGCAGTTTCTTCTCATAATCGTCCCTCCAATATTCACTTTATAAGATTTTTCTCCGAGGTTCGCAGTCACCACACCTAGTTGCCATCGCTCGTTGATACATCGTATTTTCTGAATTCACACTTCGTATACGGAAAGCTCAGGCAGTGCAGTGGTACAGTGGTCGTAATCCCGGGTGCAAGAGCGCAGCCGACGCACGCATTGGGGTTCTTGTTCTTCTGCTGTATAGACCTTGAAATGGACTGAGACTTATGTTCGGTGATGGCCTGTTGCGAATTTCCAGCAGCATCAGTTATGAATATGTATCACTGCTTCTAACCTTCGACGACAGCTTCTTGGCTTGTTTAAGCGCTTTCACTGCTTTTCCCTTAGACTGGCTGTGATTCACACTACGAGGAAATGAGTCACAGGGGAATGGTTTTCGTTGAGTCAAAATACACCTTTACTTGTTCGCTGGGAAATGTGCTTTTGTTGGGACGTACTCGAGTTTAAATTGGTGTCGGCTAAGGTTCCCATTTTTCTGTCAGAGACATTCATTGAGCTTCTACTTCCGGGTACAATACCGTTTGATCTCGTGGCGGCAACATGTGCGTAACACCACAGGTCACTACTCTTTATTGAGCCCGAACTGCATCTCTTCTTAGTTCTCTGATTCTTGGTGTCACCTTCAATCATATTACAGCTGGCACACTAAATGCTTGGCGCCTGGGGCTAGGCACAGCTATCCCCTACATAGCTTGAGGAATCTAGAAGGACGAATATGTCGAATACCGTTGGATCCGCAGGCGGGAGAAGTACAGGTACCTGCGCGTCTGGCGGATGAAGAAGAGAGTTGAGTACTCCACGGAGCATGCCTACATCGCAAAACTGAACGGCGTCTGGCACACCCTCTACGAACGCACGCCATGTTCCAGTCATCGTTGCTTCTCTAGCTTGGCGTTCCCCTTGCCAAAGCTGTGATTCGTGACATGGCTAATACATCCCAATGTCTGTGTGTGAGGTCCAACGAATAATGGTCGCGCGCGTTAAACCGACGATCAGCTCGCGGAAGCAGCCCGGCTTGACGAGCCCTCATCCAGTAGTGCATTAGGTAGATACCGTCTTAGCGGTGCAATATACTACATGGTGTAGACACCCGCATGGCTACTAGCGGTGCGTGTGAATTAGCTCATAGCCAGTTGAGGACAAAACACATACAATACCCTAAGCGAATTTGGCCGCGTTGATGATAGTAAAACACCCGCTATGGTTTCCGGCCGCGTTTGGCCGTGAGCACCACAAACCGTCAGTGGGATGCATTAAGTCAAAGTTGCATGTGATCAGTACCCGTACGCTCATAATCCGGAGTGGGCGAAGAAATTTGTCGTATAACCTTGCCCTTCGGAATTTATGTTACTGGAGCGCAACGGCTGACCCACATGTAACTGCCTCAATAGCTATATGGCATCGGCGCGCACACGCCCTTTCGACTCGTCAGCTCTCTCGGTCTGCCATATGGGGCTAGCACGCCGAACTTGATTCGCTGCGCTGAGGATTCCGCTCTCCGGCGACTGAAGCCAGACCTCTGAAATCAACTCAACATTGTGCGCAGCCTCACCTTGCTCTGGTAAGATGCATTTGACGGCATTACAGGCGATGATCTTGAATTTTCAGTGCCCTATAGATTTCCTTACTGATTCCTTTTCATATGATTTCCTTTGATCCTTTCACTGTTGGTCTACACGCTGCTGATTAAGGGGGAACGAAGTAAACTGAATTCATTTATTCCGCCCAAATACTGTTCCGTTGTAGGGATACAGCTGCATAAGAACCAGAGTAAACACAAGGACGAAATGTTATCACATTCGAGTGCAACAACACGAAGGTTTTTGCTCCGGAATGAGGCTAGATGAGGCTTGTTCGACAAAACGTTTGAGGGAAACAATTACGCCGCTCCAGTTATTGGAGTCAGTTCTGTATTTGCCCATTCAAGTGGCCACAGATTAGTGGCTGGTCCAGGGGAAGAAATTGTGCGTTACACCACTCCCGCCCATATTCATCACGACTGTGAGAGTGTTTCTGTAACGCTGATTCCAGTCAAGAATTTTGCACTGATTGATGATTACACGTTAATCATTCGGTTCTCCTTAACTCAGCTTCATCTACTACTGGCGAATGCAAGCTTTTAATGATCCGCTGAACCTGTCACATCGTTTGCTGAGCTCACATTGGTCATGCTGGAACTGTGAATCCGAAGACGAATCTGCTGACTGACACACGTTGTGAACCTAGCTTCCAAGCCACCGATAGCTTGTCAATTCCAGTATGTCGTCCAGCTAACACTCCAGCAGATTGCAAGCTCTGTACAACAATTTAAACACTACTTATCTAAAGGACAATATAACTGGAAGCTCCAGTGAAGTAAAAATTCTTGTAAAACCAAATGAGTTACAGTGAATTCTGCTGAAAATTCACCCGTCGTGTGTGTATAACAGCGCATTCTTGATTGACTTGAGTTACTGACTGATCCTAGGTACTCGTCTTTTCCTCCCTGTAAAATGCGTCTCCCCGTTCAATTTCTTAATCCGTTTTTACTTCCCAGTATAAAATTCATTTTGTGCGATTCGTGTTACCACCTACCCTGCACTCTCAAATGCATCGAGGACAATCGATCTAATCCGGGGCAGGTTACCCTTTGCCCCACCTTGGTCCAAGCACATCGCTAACATCACATGTAGAGATAAAACACACAAAGTCGGTGTCAGGCCGGCTGCACTAGGCTGACCTTCTCTGACTGCACAATAAAGGTGGTAGAAGTGGATCACAGAATCAATGCTCGTGCCGTAGTCACGATAATGTTGCCCAGTATAATGTAAAATATCTGCTAGAAATTAAAACGGATAGACAGTGTTATTTTCAAGGCCATAGAGAAAAACAAGTGTACATCCTCAGCTTAATGCTGGGGGAATTCTGAAAGATCCTCCAAATAAATAAAAAGTGATGTTGCCCGTAGAGTAATAGGGGCATCTTTAGAACAGTCCAAATTCATCTACATGCTTGGAAGCCAATCCGTACAAGGTGGAAAATCATTGTGAACGAGCGACGTTCAAGTCTGAGGTTACGGGAAACAAAACCTACTGTCAACAGTACTTACGAATTCACCAGTACGTGTCGCCGAACTCGGTGCTTCAAGGACAAACGGTTTATTAGACAAAGCAACTTAGCAAAATGACAGCATGTTTAGCTTGTAGAAGCCAAGAGGCAAATAACTTGGACAGTTCAATAACTAACGACGTTGCTGCATGCATGAGTTTATTCGTTTGAAGCCGCCAAACAAAGTCACTTCACTACTGCCAAATGCGAACAAATCAGCGTATGGACGAAGAAGTGCAGACTTCCAGCCATCTGCTTCGTTCGCTTGCGGCAAACTAGCCAACTACTTTGTCATGTAAACCCGTACCGTCTTTTTGCTTGCATGATCCGATCACATCCTTCCCTTTTTCTTTATCAGCCACATCCATGTGACTGAAGACTCTGTAGAACCTTCCACTCTGCCTGGTCTTTGCTGCTGCTGTCGTTGTGACCTCAGCGAAAACGTCGTCCGCATTGCTTCAGGCTCACCTGCTCGTTCGCCTTAGCTGTACGCAGTTTCTTCTCATAATCGTCCCTCCAATATTCACTTTATAAGATTTTTCTCCGAGGTTCGCAGTCACCACACCTAGTTGCCATCGCTCGTTGATACATCGTATTTTCTGAATTCACACTTCGTATACGGAAAGCTCAGGCAGTGCAGTGGTACAGTGGTCGTAATACCGGGTGCAAGAGCGCAGCCGACGCAGGCATTGGGGTTCTTGTTCTTCTGCTGTATAGACGTTGAAATGGACTGAGACTTATGTTCGGTGATGGCCTGTTGCGAATTTCCAGCAGCATCAGTTATGAATATGTATCACTGCTTCTAACCTTCGACGACAGCTTCTTGGCTTGTTTAAGCGCTTTCACTGCTTTTCCCTTAGACTGGCTGTGATACCGGATGGTTCGTTGAGTCAAAAATCCTTACTTGTTCGCGAAGGCTTGGGACGTAGCAGTTTTAAATTGCGCTCCATTTTCGGAGATCATTTCCTCCGGTATACCGTGTCTGGCGAACTGACAGGTACTCTTATTGAGGACTGCTTCCTTGGTGTTAGTGGTGAGTGGATTGATCTCGAAATATTCCCTGTAGTAGTCCCTAGTTAGTAGGTAGTCTTTCCTGTTGTCACAAAACAAGTCAACTGCTATTTTCTGCCATGCTCGATCTGGAATGCCACGCAGCATCTTTGCTTCTCTAGCTTGGTTACCCTCCTGGGATCGGCAGGCTAAACAGCTTGACAATTGGTCTCGAATTCGACTAGGCAGCCCGGGCCAGCAGATCATTAGGTATGCTGCTAATACTTTGGTTGACACCCGAATGGGCTAGCTGGGTGCGTTTTAGCATCCAGTTGAGCAACGACAGCGGGATAAAAACGCTTTTTCCTTTGAACAACAAACTGTCATTCAAAGTGGATTTATCCCGAAAGTGGAAGAATGGCGTTACTTCCTTCGGAAGTTTGTTTTTAGCAACTGGCCATCTGCTCAAAATCACGTCTCGCAACGCCTTGCGATTCGGGTCTGCCTATGTATCACGACTTATTTATTTCGTGTGATTTGCTGTTACCGCCTGGTGCTGTATCAGGTTTACTGTCTCGATTCCTTCTTGCTTGTGTTTGACTAACGGAAGCTGAGCTACCTACAGAGCGTCCACGATGAACATCTTCGTCCCCGGAGTGTAAACATGATCCATGTCGTATTTCTGGAACCGGATAAGCTGTCGTTGAAAACGTCGAGGGACACTGTGTAACAGTTTATGGGCTATTGATACTAGTGGTTGATGGTCATTATACACGGTAGTCTTCCTCCCCAATAATTAATCGTTGAATTGCTCCACTGCATAGACGATAGCAAGGATCTCCTTTTTGGTCTCTGCGTAGCGCTGTTTAGCTACTGTGAGCCACTAAGAAGCTAGGTCAACTGGTCATAGAGTGTAATACTGTGCACACACTCAGGGTATACACGTGGATAGTCCGCATATCACCTGAAGTTTATACTGATGATTTCACAATCCCTAGGGCACAAAGTATAGTCTAAACCCACTACATCAATCAAATGTTCCGCATTGGTGAACACAAGATCCAGCAAATATGGTCTAATACCTGCTCTGAAATGAGTGGGCAAATTGACGTAACTGCACAGAGGGACACTGGTTACGAGCTGTTGCGAAGCAGCTCTGATTGTTCACTTAACTTGTTGGTTGTTTCTAGACAATATACCTTGAAATCACCTGTGTTGCTTTTATTCTCCGTATTGAGTGTATCTTAATGCAGTTGCAAGTCGGCATTCCATTTCCGTCGTAGAGTTTGGGTCCGGTTCATCCATGCTACTTGACAGGTGTTGCTACATTTTAACCGTTGGCGGCACCAAAGAGAACCGGGAACTGAGGGCCTGAATCTCCCACGGCCACACAGTTTAAGTAACGTCTTTAACACAAAAGTAAGCATACTCCTTTTGTGAGTCTGACGTTTTGTATGCCCGACATACCCCGTAGATAGACTTCAGCACCTAACCATGTCAGTGAAAGCGGCGATATCGCTGGGCGTAAAATGTTGACAATCGTTCAGTTCGGTCAGGTACTTGGAAAGACCGTACGCTGTGATAAACAAGAAGGCAACTTGCTGTGTCTCTGGAAGAGCCAGGCGGCTAAAGAACCAGGTGTGGTAGAATACTGACCAATGTAAGATCGGCCATTCTTCATTTATTTGGCTTGATGCTGACACCGTGTTTGCATCTTGATTTGGCCAAGATCGTTTGGACCTAATGCAGAATCGAGTTAATCGACCAAATGAGGCTGTTATGTAGTTACCTACAGGGTAGTTTTGGCAACATCACATCTGGCCTTTGCAAAGTACGTGCAGCTTTTGACCGAAGTTAATATGAAAGGTATCACTTGTATCTTCGCCAGCGTTCAAACACTTCTGCTGCCGTTTACCCTCAATAAACCGCGAGTTTTAATGTCCTGTGGACACATAATTTAAAATTATGTGGTAAAGGTGGCCTTCCAAGTGATCGTGTGACACTGTCATGTAAGGAGTTTTTCGCGAAGGAACTGCCAACATTCCAAGTCGTGATTGCTGACATTTTTAAAAGTGTGAAAATGAAGCTCTGGCACACGATGGACCAAAATTACGTTTATACGAATTTGCACGCTGTGTTTTTCTGACTGGTTTCTTTGCGAATGTCGCACGCTGTAAGAGACATAAGAATGGTGACTCATTCCACAGGATTCATGTTCTAGCACACTTATATAGCGTTAAAGATTTTCTACATTAAGCTAATTCATCATGGTCACCCGCAATCTACATTCTTTGCGGATCCTAACGCCACAACAATAAACCTGGGTTCTCTATAGTGTGCAGAGTGCGAGCTACGAGTAATTCGTACTAGGCTTTGTTGGTTTGGCTTTGTTGTGCAAACAAATGCACCATGAATTGCATTGGCCTAGGTCATCAGGCAACCTATACCGCACTGGTTGCGATCGTCTTGCAACTTGCCCTTTATTGTGCCAGCTTTGGACTCGGAAACATTGATGCACATGAGAGTTAAGTCAGCGTGGTTTTTTCTAGCGAGCGGTGGCTTTATAGCTTTTGCCGGCAATTTGGGTTGTTTAAAAGGCACCACTGGAGTTGACGGTGAAAGCTGCTTTGCCCCACTTGTGCTCGGTACAGAAGATGGACATACGTGCGATGCTTACGTTGTGTTTGTCTAGACAATTGATGCGTACGTTACCTGCTTGTTATCTGCACCGGATCGCCTTCAGCTCTGAGCTGTCGGTGTCATGGTTGAATCTCTAAGCAAAGCGTCTATGGTTGGAGAAGTGGAAGCAGGCACGCATGAGCCTTGTCCACATAGGGGAGTAGGGTGACCCGGTGGATTTGGAGTCACAGACGCTGCAGTGCGGTTGGAGCCTCTAGCTCTCTTCTTCGGCTTAGATTCAAATCTTACTTTGGTTGGTTGAGGTATTATCGTGGCCATATTTACCTCCGTGAGATCAATCTTAGTATTTACAACATGCGCGATTATCTCAGTCATTCTATCGCACTTTCGTATGAGCAAAGCCAAACAGTTGACAACTGGAAGGTCTTGACATGTTGGGTAAAACCAAATTGTCAGCAAGTTTGTTTGTCTGTCTCACTTCTTGGACGGATTTGCCTACACTTCACGGACAGTACGATCTAATGCAGCTAGAACAGGTTACACTGACCTAAAGGACTTTACTGCAATTGTCTGCGCAACATGGGCGACTATGAACTATTGGAATGCTAGCCCTCTTCTTATCCTTTGCAGCAAAGTTTATCTGGGCGCTCACCTTGATGAGTGTTCTTCGCGCCAGGCGTGACGCACAAACATGCCAGAACACGCACATAAATTGAGAGTTGTGCAACCGCACCAAGGTCAGGCGATAGAGGCAGATAGATGTCGTAACGCACAGACTGTCGGGTTCAGCGGTCAGTCGACTCGCAGTTGAACCCACACACCCACACAAAGCGGCAGCGTGTGTTGCTCGGATTGCCTTAAGCGACCATGCAGGTGGAACGTTGATAAGCGTCCCTAGTGCTGTTCGGTTGAAGACGGGAGCAAAAGGACTGTAACTTTGTTATGCTACAACTTGCAGGGAAGGTTGCCGCGCAGTTTGGGAGCCCTCAGCTTCTTTTTCCGAAGTAGACCCAAATCTTTTCTGCAAAACGGTTTGATGTAGTTACATACGTAGAAATCAACAAAGAATATGCCGAAAACTGGGAACTGGAGCAAGAGCATAATCCACAGAGGTTAGATCCAAGAGTTGGGAAGCACTGAGTAGAGCTTGTCGAACTGGTACGATAGAGCGCACACAAAATATGGCGTGGGGAGAATTAAAGTGGTCACAGCGATCAAAGCAGTCAAACTCCCGATTGAAGATCTTCCTAAAACCTACCTATTGCACCACTGAATAAACCTAAACTATTGAATGTCTTTCACATGTGGGCATGTTGCAAGAGTAAATACGATCCGCCACTTCCTGGAAAAGGTTTCTCGGTATCACGAGAAGTATACATTACATTATGATCGAGAGTCTCTCAGCAATCAATGCTGACGGTAAACCGTCGTTCACGCCGGATGCCAAGCCACACAGGAACTTATAACTGATTGTTTCAGCCACGTGGTTTGTTACAGAGCTGAACTCTCCCCATTTAATTAAGTGGCAAATGCATCTCGGGATGTAAACAAATAGGTGGAGAGGCAAAGTATTTACCACTTACAGTTCCATGTGACGGAATCGGAGTCCGTGGTGGGCAAAGTCCTAAGAAAAAATATGGTGTGCTTATTTACCTTGGAGAATTGGCAAGCAGGGTAGAGGAGAGCCCTTCCGCTAGATTTTATGTTACGATCTACCCACTCGGAACGTCCAAGGATGTTTGTCTATCCAGATAACAACTTTGTAGAGGGGACTGAATGCACTTGCTAGAAAATTAGGTACTGGGAGTCTAGGAGTACTGTAACTTTAATTCAGCACAAAGTTCGCGGTAGGAAAGACGTTAATGCAGTTCCTTGACGAGTGCATTTTGCGTTGTGAATACACTTGGAAACTCTTCAGACCTAATGGAATAAATCTGAAATGATATGTTCCTAAAGTGGCACACAATGAATGAACGTGATACGTTTGTGTCTTGGATTAACGAACACGAGCGCTTTCTCTGTCGTTCTGGGGAATCTAGCTGTTCACGAACACGAGCCTTTCGAATCAAAGGCTCTGTGTATTGTGGCACGACAAGTGAAAGTACGAGCAATTTCCATGCAGTAACGGATAAATATGGCTAAGCCAGTGAACTTATTTCCATTTGATGCTAAGAGATACGTTCTTAATTTCTCCTCATTACCATTAGAGAATGTTTTACTCGCGGCTCTTGCACTTAGAGCAAAATTCCGTTTTCCACGGAACTATGTCAAACAGTTAGATTTATAAGTCTAATTTAAGCATTTTTGTTATCACTTAGCTATGCATACGCCGTTATCAGCCTTAGCAGCTGAGTAGTTTCACCTCAACACCGGTGTTGCGCCATCGACTTAAGGATAGGATAACTTGGTCTTAGGTTTCCCTCTGTATGTACTATTTCTCCTGCTCGTCTCGAGCAAGATATATTGGGGAAACGATCAAGCGACTATCCGTTAGAGCTCGAGAGCATTACCCACCTTGGCTCTACAGCGGTGTGTAGAAGAATGTAACAGGTGCAGTGTTGTTGCACCCAGTACACTTCGATCACCTAATCCATTCGCATGACCTATTCCTACCAAACTGCTGGGTACCCAGACTTCACACACCAGCGGTCAAATACCGCTCACTGTCAACAACGGTGGCAATCTCAATTCGGCCGGTGGCTTTAGTGGTCTGCGCGCCTGGCTTGTATTCATAAGACCACCCGGTCCGAATCCGCATAGGGGCGGGCATTCTCTCAGTATATTCAGTGAACGTGGGACTGGTAGTGATGGCGTTGCAGCGAAACACCGTTATGACCTACGGTCGACACATTCTTATTGCCTGGCGAGTCGAGAAACCTCCCTGTGTTACTATTTGGGTATTTCGGGTTTGCCCCATTCCAGCAAAGAGTTCGACAACAGTGTTCCAGAAAATGATGGGTTTTCGCCTGGCAAGCGTTCCCACTATAAAAACTACAAACGTCTTTTTAACAACACTGCAAAGTGGTGGATGTGACTCGCCACAAACTGAAGTCACTGCTCCTTGCTTATCCAGATAAGCGCATTCAATCCACAGACGTTAGTCAAGTCTTTCCACATAAGTAACTAGATCAAACAGTTAAAATGCAGCAGCACATATCCAAACACAAGCAACAGAGTTGTACAAAAACATACCTACGTGCAAATAGACACTTACAAATATACATTAACTGCTATAGCTAACAAGCATTTTTGTACATTTCCCCATCACTCGTTGTCCTGTCACCATGATCGTAAAAGTATAAGCGTTCTGGAAGTTGATGAGAATAAAACATTTATTTATTCATTCTTTACTTATTTATATCGCGCCTAGATGAGCAGAAAGAACTTGTCCAAACGCACTCACTACATTGGATCAAGGCCCAGATGAGTAACAATGGCGGGTGGTTCGCGGCAGCCGACTTCACAGCAACCAACCCAAACAAGTAGACTTATCGATCAGATACTTTGATTCAGTGGCTCACCGGTTTTAAACCTCTTGTACCCATTCTAGCCCGCATTGTAATGGTTGTATTTGCTTGATGTGGGCAACCTGAGAACTGTAAATGTATAACCGAGTATGAATTATTCTGTATTTGGAGAATCGTTATACGGTGCTTGACGTGAGGTGGACTGCAACCTACAACACTTATCTTCCTCCTGGTCCAAGACCGATGTTATTGTGGGAAGATTGGCATTAAGCAACTGACGAAGAGTAGTGATTTGCGGCTAAGTGAAAGCGATGGGATTGAAGATGCCTGAAACATTGGGTATGCTGGCAATGAACTGTAAGACAAAACTCATGTTTCTAAGTTTCTGTGGTGGGTATCAGTCAGCTGAAGAGCGAACCGCATAATTGGCCTGTGGTAAATGCTGATCATAAGGACTGCGAACATCGACTGCGTGTGGAGAGTGACGGATTGCGTGCTGGCTGGCGGGCAATAAACGACAATAGGGCTACGTCGAGATTACACTGATAGTAGGCTTCTGAGACGACAACTAAGAAGCTACCAACATCTAGCAACTTTTATGCGAGGAAAACTTCTTTCTGTCAGCCCGACCTATCCAGCGTGAAGAAGAAAGGAGCAGACAATTCACTATTAACTATGAGAGTAACTTCAGAAATGAAATCCTTGAGCTCTGTGAATGAAGCATGAATTACATTAAGACAGGCGAAACTAGACTGGTTTTCTTGGGGAAGTAATTTAGGAACCGCAAGATTAAGAAGCAGCAAGGTATGATGCTTAAATAGTGGTCAACCGGACCACAAGACCGATGGAGGTACTTAAAGGAAATTACCCCGAAAGTCATCCATAGTCTGTATTTTAACTTGATACATTTCGTTGTCGGACGAATGGATGAGGTGGTTTAGAAATTCTGTCATTGATTCTTAACTTCATATGTATTCAAATTATTGGTGACATCAGTTAAGTTAATTAGTGGGAAAGAGGTTTGAGTAGTGTACCCACCTAATAGACAAACCGTCAATTTTTTGATATATTCGTCCCAGCAGCTCACAAGCTGCACAGAAAATCCGATAACCCGGAAAAGCACTGCAAGCATTTCGCCTTGTTGTGGCTCATCAATTATGCGTACCCTTCGGTTCCCTACTGGGGATCGAACCCATGACAGCTATAGACTGACGCCAACTGGCTAGCAGATTGTGCCTCCTAGCCATGAGGGATGCGAGTAGAGCTACCTAATTAGCAAAATATCTTGGATATTGGAAATAACTCGGAACACCGGTAGCCCGGGCTCATTACTACCAGTTGATCGGCTTTCCGACCTTGATAAAATGATTGCATGCGATTTGTCACCATACGAGGTGGCATCATCAGTGCGGCGAAGTGCAGTGTACACTTCTGCTGCGACCCATCTTCCATTGCCACACAGGTTCCTAAGCACGCAGATGACAGCGGATGGCATCGAAAGTCTTAGCTTCCTCTCACAAGACGTTATGTCCATAGCATTTGAACTAGTAGAATCTAGATTTATAAAACTTATGAGTAGGAGAATTTTATTTGCAATTTTAAAGTATTCGTCCCAGCGGCTCACATGCTATACAAAACAACCTTCCGTCCGATAAAGAACTAGACGCGTCCGCTGGGACAAATATATTACAAGTACAACTGAATTCCTCCTACTTATAAGTAACAATTGTGAAACTGCCTTTAACATAGAGCTATGCAAAATCTAGTCTCCTGGAAATGTTGTGTATGAAACATCGCAGGTGTTGTAAGGCGTTACACAAACCGAAAGACTTTTTCAAATTGGAATTTATACGGTACATTTCCAACCAGAGGCTGTGGCCTTTACCTTGATGATGATGATGATGATGATGATGATGATGATGATGATGATGATGATGATGATGATGATGATGATGATGATGATGATGATGATGATGATGATGATGATGATGATGATGATGATGATGATGATGATGATGATGATGATGATGATGATGATGATGATGATGATGATGATGATGATGATGATGATGATGATGATGATGATGATGATGATGATGATGATGATGATGATGATGATGATGATGATGATGATGATGATGATGATGATGATGATGATGATGATGATGGATGATGATGATGATGATGATGATGATGATGATGATGATGATGATGATGATGATGATGATGATGATGATGATGATGATGATGATGATGATGACGATGAGGATGATGAGGAGGAGGAGGATGATGATGAAGAATACTGATTACTGGTTTTAAGCAGCAAGTAGATTTTGCTCAATGTAGCTGCAGCAATCGTTGCTTATAGAGAAATACCCGTTATATTGTGTACCGCTCAATATACTTTGCTTCGGCAAAGTGTTTGTCAAGTAACTTCTTAAATTCCGGCACCGACTTTACCTCAACTACGTACTGCGGCAGGTCGTTTCATTCATTCACCACTCTGCGTTCGAAACATAGTTGGTGAGCGACCCGCTTCAAATCCGGTACGACAAGCTTATACCGGTGTCCTCGTGTGCCGCTTGGTGTGCGCAGATGAAGCAGCGGTCTCAGCATTGGGTGATCACCTAGATGCAGTATCCGGTGCGTCATGATGATGTCAACCCACATTCGACGATAGGCTAGGGTGTACAGCCCTGTTTTCTTACACCGGTTATCGTACGGTACACGCGTATGTTGGGTATCAATCTGATGGTTACATGCTGCACTCGCTCAGGCTTTTCTACCTCGCCCCGGGTAACAGGACAATACGCAGGAGAGCCGCACTCTAGCATTGGTCGTATTATCGAAACAAAGAGGCGAGTGCTAATCTCTTCGGATCAAGTGCTGAAGCTGCGCTTGAGGGCCCAAAGCATCCGAAGGCTGTTTTAGTACAGCCTATTCGTGTGGTCCATGGACTTTAGGTCGTACCGTGAGAATACACCGAGGTCGCGCACGAAAGGCGCGCTATGCAATCGTTGACCAGGCACCGGGTAGGTTCGATAGTGCTCACACTTACCCAGCCTCATGAATTGCGACTTGACCGGGGTGATTGGGAGGTTGACCTCTGCAGACGAGGTTGAGAGACGGTCGAGGTCCTGCTGAAGCAAATCAAAATCATTGAGTGTGCGGATTATTCTCCACATCTTCAACTCGTCTACGAACAACACACAAGGTGATTGGAGTAGCTGAGGCACATCATTTACATGGATCAGAAACAAAATCGGCCCCAGTACCATGCCTTGGGGCAAGCCGCTGCTCGATGGATACCAGTCCGTTAGGTGGTTGTCCACCTGGACCCTCCACTTTCAATCAACAAGGAAATTCTTGATCAATTGTTGCAGCGAACCACCAACACCGCACATCCTCAGCCTGTCAAGGAGCACTGCATGGTTAAGCTTGTCAAAAGCATTACTGAAGTCAATGTAAATGACATCGACCGATTGGTCTTCGTTCATCACTAGTAACCATTGGTGCCTCGTCAACAGTAGGTTGGTGATGCACGAGCAATCTTTCATAAAACCATGCTGTGCGGAGGTCAACAGATTTTTCGACTGGAGAAGCTGCAGAGGGCTCTTCTTCACGATCTTCTCGAGTGTCTTTTCCAAAACAGCGGTCAGGCAGATCGGCCGGTAATTATCCACTTTGCTTGGGTTACCACCTTTCGGTATGGGTTTTAAGACTGAGCATTTCCAGTCGTCCGGTAACAGTCCAGTGGATAGTGACCTGTTGAACAGCTCAGCTAGAGAAGGCGCGATGACGGCCGATAGAAACTTGAGAATCAGTGGGTGGATTCCATCTGGCCCAGCAGGCTTCGTCCCGTCAATATTTGCTAGAAGCCTGCGTACGTATGATCATACTGATCATGTCGAAGGTCTGTTGCAATCGTCAGCATAACAACGATGCAATGGATCCGGATGGTTAACTTGTGTTCATGATGGTACTCATATGGTTATGTTATTGAAGTCAGGTGGAGTTGCGTTGTGTTATCAACTTCGTCCAGTCTGGTGGTCGGCCACGGAGTTTGTGGTGTTTGTATCATCTTCTTCTGGACACACAAATGCAGGTTTGTCAGGCGTATTCATAATGTCACAGCGGTGGCAAGTAGACTTGCTCTTACACAATGGTTAGGCTTTGGTGGTATTCTGTAGAGATTCTGAAAGGATGTTTGTTTTACTTTTCTGGTGGCCTGTGTTGATTAGATGGTTCGTAATAGCGCTGCAGTTTGCCCTATTCTCGTGGCTGTAGCGTCAAGCTGGGAGGTGTTCTTTAGTTCTCTGACGTAAATGCAGGGTCATCCGTCCACTGTACCTGGGCCAGCACAGTCAGGTGAACCGGTAGATTAACATTGGTTGAAGATGACCAGGCACTCGATCTTTGAATCTCGGAACAATTAAAGGTCTCTTCGGGAAAACCACCTTCAGTTAAGCCACAGCAAATGTCTTTTTGCAGCTTTGCTGTAGTCGACGCGTGCATATCTCTGCTGCACTATTTCCGTTGAATGGAAGAGTCAGGTAAAGCTGTATATTTGCAACGGTTTGTTTTGATAATGTTGGTATGCATCGCCTCATATGGGTCTCGATAAATCACTCCGGATTTCCATTTTCAAAAAGCGTTTCTTTGATTCGTACATGTTCCTTCTTCTGCTGTCTTTACTGCAGATTTTGTATGCCCGATCATTTTGCGTTCGCACCAGTGTTCCTTTTCGGCTGAGTGCTGCGAAGCTGCGATAGTTCATGTGTTGGCCTGTCCAATATGGTTTCCTGTATACTTTTATTTGGATTGATCCGTCGGTTATTATGATAAGGATTAAGTCCAAAATTTCATTTGATTGATGCCTTCTTCCTCAGCTGTAAATGTGGTAACAGACCTTACCCTAATGTATAATAGTGTTTGAGCCTGACGAGGAATTAATCGAAAACGATTGTTCGCTTATAGCTTCGTTTTTAGTTTCTCTTGCTGAACTTGACGTAGCAAATGGACAATCTGCTAGAGTTGAAACATAGCTAATGCGCCCAGATGAGCAAGGAACTTACTCGGTATGTTAAGTTCTGCATGAGATTTTACGAAACCGAAACATTTATTGAGTTCTACACGCTTTGTATCGAAACTCGAGATTACTCAAAATCATTCTGGAAAGTCCTACGGAGACATCACATTCGACCCCGTGCTGGTACTTTGAAACTTCTTGCACACAATCTTATTGAATCGGATAGAGCGAGACTAGAAGAAGCTAAACGGCTCATTGCCCAAACAGAAGCCGCGCTAGACACCCTCCGCGATGAAGAACGTATGGTTTTTCTTACTTATATGCGAGAGGTAACATCTAGAGCGGTAGACACGAAACAATGCAGAATGCGGAAAAGGTTAAAGGAAACAAATTTTAATACTACATTTCTATCAGTTCCAGAGCACTACGTGCTCGATATTTTCAGTGTTCATTTAGACTGACTACAGCTGCAAGCGTTTGCACTATGTCTAAAATTTAGAGACCCGCAAAAGGAATACGATCGTCTTGCAATAGAAACACATTTTGAAAACCTAATTAAGCAGACTAACGATTTAATGACCAACTTTGATATGGAATTGAACAGTTCAAATCAATTTGGTCAACGTTTCCTTCCAATACCAAAGACAACCAATAGAACACCATCGGCTACTGACAAAAGCGCATATTGGTGCCGTGAGAGAACTTCAGAGAAAAGCGAATCTCATCATAACCGAATCAGACAATGGATCTGGGCCTTTGTTGATGGATCCTGATGCTTACATAAAGAAAATGAAGATGAAAATTTCGGATACTTCCTGTTTCTTGAAATGTGAACCAAAGAAATATACAACCGACTGCGTAGAAAACCAATTGGTCAGGTGTTTGGAATCACTAGTGAGCGACGCAACCTGAGTCCCCAATTTCGTCCTTTCGCTTAGTGTTTACACAACATCGCCGGTAAGTGGATGTCTAAGAATATATATGAAATTACGGCTCGATTGCTCCAACAACATTACATCATGGTTACCCAGAAGCCAACCGCTACTTTGAGAAGCCCAGTGTCAGACCCAAAGGGCAAACGGAAAGGACAAGAACGAACAAAGTCGTGTACAAAATGAAATGCAATAACTGAAAAGAATTACGTAGGACAGTCAGGAAGGAAATTAGCAACCAGAATACAAGAACAACAAAGAGCCTGCAGAAATCATTACGGTACCTCACAGGTCTCATCGCATGTGGATGAGGAGAGACATAGCTTTGACTGGAACAGAACGGAGATTCTAGCTCAAGCAGCGACACAATAAGGAATTCTTCGAAGCCTGGTTCTCTCCTAGTAATTTTATCAACCTGCGCATTGACCTCGACCCTATTTATCAACAGCTTGGAAAGAGAGATCCCCAGTGATTGGAAAAGCAGAGCCAAAAATGAGGCACGCAGTGAACAACTTCAGCGACTACTTCGGTTACCAGGGAAAACCAGCAAAAAACGGGGAAACATTTGAAGACATCATTTACAAAAGTCACCTGCCCGTCTATCATGAATAGACACTTCAGTCAGTGAGATTGCCCATCGCGCATCACCGCAATGACGACGCTACTTTGTATGATGGCGAAACGTATGCGAGTATTTGAGCAAGCCCGGCGAACCGATCAACAGCTAAACAAACAACCGGGCTGCCGGTATTTCAAATTATTTCGAGTCACTCTCAGTGGTTTGCCTCAAATAGAGCACCAAGCCGTAGTTTCACTTATCTACTTCCTGAAACTGTCGGAGATCACTTTAAAGCTTTCAGTGCAGAAATGAAGGAAAACCGCATATATGCCACCCAGCGAGGTCTGAATGCCCAAAGATATGTTTCGCGTTGCAAATTCATTACGATACTCGTGATCGGAATGACCGAGGTATACCTCAAATTGAACCGAGGTATCAACAGAGGTTGCGAGGTTGCGTGTGCCCTAAATTCCATTTTGAATCGTTTTCCGCTGTGTCAAGCGTTACTCGCGGATCTCTGTATCATGTTGTTTAGGGCTTCAGTGTGAATTATTAGGCTCTGAGTTCCAAACCAGCTCAGGCTATCTCCACCTGATGAGTCCAAACCAAGACGAAACCACGGTCGTGGAGTAGCAGTGTAGGGAAGAGCAACACCCAAATATTTCCTTTCTCTTACTTTGCTTACAATGCATTTGAAAACCCAACATTGTATAGCCCAACGACTTGCTTCTCAAGTACAAAAAACAACTTAATCCAGTCCTTGATACAGTTATGTATTCAGCTAAGTTCCTCTGCATTCTTCGAGAATGTATACAACTCGTACATGGCAATTGTCGTTTATTCAATAGTCTTTTTGGTTCGAACACTTATACTGAACGGGAACTGTACAATCGGATGGATGTTCGTACTCAGCACTGTGGTATCTGCAGGGTGTGGATCAGTTACCTTTACTGTTTGCGAACGCTAAATTCAGTCCGAGGCTTAACCTTTGCTATTTCTCATGCATCTTTGAGTAGGGAGTATCAGGAGTTGTCAAGGTCATCCCACCGAACTCCCGAAACATAGGCAGCCAATCCGTTCCTAAGTGGTGTCATCGACACCATACTTGAGGGTAAACCAAGAAATCCTGAGAATAAACACGGGCACATTCAACGTGCGGTAACTTGTAATTATGCTGGTCAAATATGACCAGTGCAACTTGACATGCCTGCGTGACCGAAGACGCAGCAACGCACGGTTAATGTCAACATAGCAGTGTGTGCTTGACATCATAATGATGGTCGTGTAGGCATGTCCACTCGTATCCTCTCTAGGAGGTTTCAAGTTTAGCAAAAACAATTGCCAAACGTTTACCACTGTTTATCTTTTTGGTGGGGCTAACCTGTGTTCATCATTGGTGAATATGTTTCTTGGTTACCTTATGACAGTTCCGGTGCTTGGATCGATGTTGTAAACGATGCATTTCAATTTCGCCAACCTCGCCTACCTCTCTGCAGATTAACAACTGTGTAGTTTCCCCTCCATCAGTAATAGTTCCCCGATTCCAACTTGCTGACAGTGGCTTGCGATCCGGGGTTCAAATGTAACCTGTGATTGGTCCAGTTTTTGTCCAAGTAAAGAATAAAAGTGTGACAGCCAGTGTTTATATTGACCTGGTAAAAGTCAGCAAGGATGGTTTTAGCTCGGTCAAGTTCTCCTACACTCTCTGAGGTCGGGACATTCGCCTAAACACAGATTATGTAGCAGGGATCAGTTGAATTGGGTACATTAAAGGGCCTGTGAGTCTGTTAATTATTGTGAGTAGTTTCTCAACAAGGTTGTTGCTGCTGCTAGATTTGAGCACACACAGATGGCCAAAAATTGACAAATGAACTAACGTGTAAGTGGAAAGTCACTTGAACCAAAGATTGCGAATACATATAATGTCAAAACTCGTTACAGCGTATCAAATTAACGTAGCTGTGGCACTGTCAAGAGAAGAGTGAAGAGTTGCGGGCATATGGCGATAGGCAGCCGAAGTCTTCAGAAAGCGAGTTTTACAAAAAGTCTACTAGGGAAATTGCTTTTTTCTTTCGAAAACCCAGCATATTCCTACTACCTGTTCCGCATGCTACTTGTGGGCTAACGCTTGAAACCGGTTGACACTCCAGTTTGGGCTACTCGGCGGCACATGCAGTACGTCATGTGTGCGACAGTGTGTTTACTACTGCAACACATGTCGACTCTGAGGTAATGAATTCAGTGTCAGTGCCAACTACCTGCTTAAATGCAGGATTATGCGTAGTGGTGACTTGTCACTAGCCGGCGCTCACCGCTTCTTTAATGCACCGCTTTTGGATTACAATGCACTGAACCCGCTTCATTAATTACACTTGAAATACCACCAAAGGAACAATGGTATAAAAAGACTAGAATCTTAAGGTTAGGTAAGTCCCACAAGATAGTGGGGGTGAAATACAAAATTGCAATGAGGAAAAATTGTCAACAATGTGGGCTGCGCATCTGTGGACTCACCATGCTATTCACGTGATCACAAATGAAACTGCGCCTACCCCGATTTCTTGGGGACTGGTAAGCACAGGGCTGGTTTGTGCTTTGTCGTTATTGGACGAACGGGAGTCATAGTACATAATATATCTGATGCAATCCATCGGCAAGTCGTTTATCATCAGAGATAACATGGGTGCTGAAATGACTTACTTTGGAAGAGCATCCCACAACTGATAGTTGTCTCAAGACTCAATGAAAAGCCAACGAAGCCGACCAATACAATATCATCTACCAGACAAAATACAGCGACTGCGGTAAGAACTACGTTGGACAAACAGGAAGAAAGCTTTGTACACCAATTAACGAACACAAGTCGACCATCAGATGGCATGATCCGCACTCATTGCTTTCTGCGCATGAAGATCAAGAAGGCCACCATTTCGATCTGGTGGACGTAAAGATCCTAGCACATGGAAGTAAAAAACACGCTAGGGAGTTTTTTGGTAGCCTGGTACTCTACAACACATTCAATCAATCGACACAACCAACGGGACGCAGTAGACGCCAAACTACTGATGAACGACCGCCAACTCGATCGATTGAATCAAGTGGAACGTGACTAGACAACCAGAACTGACGGCAGACTCGCTCGCAAGAGCAAGCAGACAGAGACCCCGAACCACAAGGAGGCGAGGTCAAAGCTCATCTGTCATCAACCACGCTGAACGCGGACCCAAGTCCCAACCAATAGGATTTCTCGGCTCGACGGCCAACCACGGCGGTATAAAAACGCACACACACGAAGCTCAGCGCACGCTCACCGAGGATCCTCTACGCTACGCTACGCTATTGCACGCCACTCAATTGCACACTGATGATGTCACCTCGATTGGTGACTAAACGTTTGCAACAAACTTTCCAAGCTCAACGAAAAGTTCAACAGCCAGAGGGAAAATCTTCTGTTGATATTCCTATAGCTTGTCTTTTGCGGCAAACCTCAGCTGGCGGCCCCTTTCTTACCTGTCACTATTTAATTTCATTTGAAGGCGACCGTGACTGAGTCTTCTCTGAATCTGATGGACGACGACACATTCTTCCGCATACCCTGGGAACTTTCAGTAGCAGTTGGTATGTGAAATGGAACTTGCCATTCGCATTTTTAATTGTTCTTCACTGTGGAGTGTTGAGTGCACTTCTGCCAAGACCGCCAGTTCTGACTTGCGTAGTCCACATATGACCTCCCGCTTTAGACATTTGTGTCACGATTGAATTATTTGTAAGTCAGAACACCCTGCGCATGACGTTCGATTCCGCTGCAGGTCTCCTTCGTTTTATCTCTCTGGATCGCTTGTCTGCGGTTAATGTTTGATCGATGCCGTGACAATAAACAATGATTTAGCACGGGTAAAAAATGCATGTGCTTGACAAGTCCCGTAGGACGGTAGAAGTAAAAATTATAATTGAAAAGATTAATGACTAAGTAAATCGCCATTTGTATTGTCTACCAAATTAAATGCACTACTACGTAGGGATGGTTCGAAATGGGAATGGGACGTGCATACACAAAGTAGTAAAGAGAGCTGTTATAGTTCAGTTAGTGCGTGAGAAATAAAAATGGAAACGACACCGCTCACTGTTTTGTTGCTTCACTTGAAAGATGCGTTATATTAATGCAGTTTAGGTAAATCCATGCTACTCACAAGGATACTTTTGCACGTATCCTCAGCACCACGTTGTGGAGAGGGCCATTAGGCACACGGTTAGATTCGCGTAGTATTTTGGATGCCTTATTCTGAGGCGGTCGGTAAATCCGAATTCCATAGACTCCTTTTGGGTGCGGGGCACATTCGATAGTAGATGAGCCCTTTGTTCCCTGTGAGAAGCGGTACCAGTTAAGTATGCTGCAGAACACTTGACACTGTATGTTAGTGCATCACTGGTCCGGTCCATATATGGCTTCATCAACTTGCATGTTTCTTATATGATGGATGAAGTAATAGGTTTCCCCCAATACTACTGGCTATCCTTCAATTGGCTTCGATAGTTTATTGATAAAAACTCTAAAATAAAATCTGCCTTGGAAAACATATCTTATGGTAATTATGATTTCACCGACAAGTCATACTTCATAGGCAGACACAGAGTTTGTCTCCACAACGTCGGGGGTTAGGATACATGCAAAAGTGTCCTTGTGAATAGCATGGATGTACGTTAGTTGGATTAACGTAAAACGTTCGTCAAATGGAGCAACACACGAGTGAAGGTTGTCGTTGCCTTTGTTATTTCCCAAGCATGTACTTCGCTCTATACTTCGTTGTGTGTGCACATCCCATTCACATTACAAGCTATCATTATGCACCAGTGCATCTAAGTTGGTAGACGCTTAAAATAACGATTTACTTATTCCTTAATCCTTTCTATTTTAAATTGTATTCGGACCATCCTACGAGACTTGTCAAGCACAAACTTTTTTACCCGTGATAAATCATTGTTCATTGAGCTGTGCAATTGGAGTAGAAAAACCTTGCTTTTCGTGCAATTATTAGCTCAAGTCCAGCGTGCCCTTTAATCAAAGCGACGTCCACGAGGAACTAAAGATTAAAGGCAACCAATGCTTGTTGTCCGGATGCTCTCTCACCATTAGCCTTGAAGGAATGTACTGTTCCTCTCACACTGCTTCTAACAGACCTCTTTAACAAATGCTTCATTACTGGTGTGGTCCCGGACATTTAGAGGACGACGAGTATCAATCTAGTACCAAAAACTGGATCTTAAAAGTATCGCCCAATTACATGTATATCTGCGCTTCTAAAATTTTCGAGCCTGTTAATTCCGCGGATTCGCACAACCCCTCATGAAGACGATATCTACCACTTTGCGTATAGATCCAAAAGTTCCACATTGGATGCAATGACATATCTTGTTCATTCTATAGCCTTTGCATTGGATCAAAAATATAATTCAGTACGGTTTTGCTTCCTGGATTATTCGATTACCTTTGGAAGCCTGGATAGGTCAAGGTTGCTAAACCTGCTATCCAAAATTGGAGTTCATCCTGGTGTGTGTAATCTGTTACGTGACTATTTTACAGATCGTACTCAATTCACCAAAATGAATGGTAAGAAATCCTCTGTCATCTGTGCCGAATGTGGTGCTCTACAGGGAGCGCTGCTATCACCTTTATTATTCTCCTTGCGTGTTGAACATCTCCATATATAAACCACGTTTATAGGGTGTAAGTATGCTGATGATGTGCTGGGATGCATGTCTCCCCATTAACTATGATTCCCCATCACTTCAACCTGGGTTGGAAGATCTGATGGAATGGTCTACATCCAGATCTCTTGCGCCTAACGATTTTAAATGCAATGATGTAAAATTTTCTTTTCGACGTAGCGATAAGTTCCAGTCCCGCATAGCTTCTCTCCCACACTTACTTTGAGTGAAAATCCCATACGCAGCAGTTCCACCGTCAAGTATCTCGGCGTTTTCTTCCCCAGAGGCTTTCCCGGTCCACACATGTCTTTTCAGAAAGTCATAAAAGTTTCCCTTCACGCCCCAGAATTAAGGTGCTTTCAGTACCTCGTAGTTTAATCTTCAGCTTTATGACCTGTTGTATTATTCCCCATTGGCTAGACTGCTCTTCAGTCATTTTCCCTGGACTGCTTCAGAAAGACTACTTCTTATTGCGGCGGTTTATAAAGCACATTGCTAGATGCAACGGCTTGTCTAGAGAGTTGTTTATTTGTTTATTTCTAGACCTTGGTGCCTGCATTGCTTTTTCTTCTAACGTATTAACTGATAGATTTCATCCAACTTCACAACGATCTTTCCAAAATGCTCTCTTTCTCTTCCACCCGTTTGAAATTCAGAATTTTATCCTCACGCATGTCATCATATTGTAATACTGTTTTGCCTTATCTCTCACGTTTGCTTGTTGACGCAACGAAAGTCACAAACATGCTGCGCGAGCGATTGTTGGAGTAACAGTTCTACTTTTACCCACTTTTCTACCCAAGCATGTATATTGATATTATCATCCTGGTTTCCGCACTGCCTATGTAAATGGTAAAAATGAACCCTAACGGGTGCATAAAGCTTATTTTGACTTGACTTGAATTGAATTAAATGATCAGTAAGGTGAAACGGTTGTGCCTATGGAAGTAACAGAACATAAATGGTAACACAGTGTCAAGTTAGAGACTGACATGACCTATAATACAAAATCCTGTTCCCAAAACGGGCTTGCTTTAACACTGATTTATGCAAATAAATAAATAAATGATTTGTTCTAGACGGTGCGAGACACGCCTTCAAAGGCACGATCATGGTAATAGGAACGATTAACATCCGTAATGTTACAGAAAGGTTAGGATTTAACCAGTACCTACTGATTATGTTTGCGTATGTATGTGAAGTATGTAAGTGGGTGCATGCGTAAATAATCCTCCTGTGGAACCTTGTTCTTATTACGGTGAATTTGTTTGTTCAGTGAGTGCGACAGTATAGGAAAGAATTACATGAAATCTTTCAAGCGGTTGACGTTTGCGAAATGTGTAAGATCCAGCGGTATGATAAGGCAGTGACTTTATTTAGTGGAGTCATACCCGCCAGGTCACAGTGTTGTTAAGTAGATATTTGTAGATTTTTATAGAAAGCACGTTCGCCAGGAAAAACGCAAGTCCTAAAACACTGCCGCCATACATAAAGTTAACGAACCCCATGTTATTATTTCAATTAAATGAGATTCCTTTAGTAAAAGTACAAGATTTGTATTTGCTAGTGGATTAAAAATAGACAATACTGCATCATCGAATGTTGAATGAGGCGAATCCAATGATCGAAAAATAGAACAAGTTTGGATTGCAGTAACTACGGTAATATTCGAAGGTATACAGTTAAGAAAATTGAGCGATGCTCAAAAGCTCAAGGTCCGCATATAACACCTTCTAGAACAAAGTAAAATTACACTACAAGAAGGAAATCACTCTTGAAGTCGCAGAAGTCAAGAGAAGATAAACGAGTGCAAGTATTATTAAATGAACTAGAAAAAATTGTTTCTTTGATCACAAACGTCCGAGTTAACAACAGGAACACATGAAAAAGTGGTTGGACAGGTTAGTTGCATAAGAATCCTTCAGAAATAGAGATAACCATGTTGCAATAGCATAAAGACATCGATATCATACGCAGTGCACAGGGCAATTGTTACAGATATGACAATAGAAATGAGGTAAAATATCGTCGACGAGGTAGTGCAGTTAAACTAAGCGAGAGGGGCGTAAGCTTAAAAGAATTGAACAGATATTAATAAGGTAGTCCACAGCAAACTTGTTCCCATTTACTCTGTTACTCAGTGACCAAAAGTCACGCATTTGAGTGAGAGGTAAGCGCACTAAATTGTCAAATGTCCAATAGTTGTTGGTCTATCTCAAAGCGACTCCCACCAGGTCACATGGATGTGAACGACCGGAGTGATGGCCGTATGCATGCATCCGGGTACAACTGTACTTGCCAGTCTCGTGCATCGTGAAAACCCTGAATGGGCGCGGATAATTGAGTGGCAGTCAAGTACGGCACACCACAGGGCAAGTTCACCGATCGATCCATACCGTGGTTCGGACTGGTTGGAATGAATGCAGGTGTGCAAATTCAAGAGAGCAGTGCATTATTACCCGGCTACTGTGGTAGAACTGCGGTGGCGCTTGGACAGTCCTAACTGACCTGAACGATCAGTGTTCAATGGGTGCTTATTGTTATCCCAGCTAGTGAAAAAAATGTTTATTGGCAACGCGCTTGTACACCTAAAGTTAGCTTCCAACAACCCACCTTGGCAAAATAGGCATTCCTTACAATTGGGCCTGGACTGTATTAGATGTGCCATTTGGAGAAAGAAGTCTTAAAAATCTATGACGTCAAAGACTACTTCCTGCCGCCTAGCCTACTCTCCGGACGCAGCATTGATCGTCGTTTCAGAAAACAATTGTGGTTACTCTGGCCAATTTGTTTCAGGCGGGACCATGAGCGTTCATTGCAACATACTCACTGATGAGGCAAAATTCCATTAGCATGGAACTGAAAAGCTGCATTTCTAGGTAATATCTAATCCATGCAGATACTGTGAATCACGCGTTACACAAAGCTATTGGTTCGAGAAAAGGAATGACGAATCATGGGACCACAGCATACGCATGTGGGTTCTCACGCATACTGTTTATCCCAAGTCCGTTATGCCTGTGATAACTTTTCTGACAAATTATGCTGCGAACGCCGAATGTCAAATACAAAATGATGGATAAGTCACGCTTTCACGGTTTGTATTCTTATTGAAAAATCGTTGGACCATCCTTTTTGCCTCTCTGTGTGACCGATGAGTTATTCTTTGGACGAGCTCATCCCCCGCCAGATTCTGTGCGATGAGGACCAGGTTCCAAATACGAAACCGCGTAGCCTGTTCTCACACCATCATCTACTTCACATTCTCCCCGTATTCCTTAGCCATACTAATGAAAAGCAAGTACTACCATTTTGAATCAAGTTGCATGGAATCGGTGATTCTAAGCGATGTCGAATCAGCTTTACTCGTTGTATGCACTCGGGGCCGTCGCAACTTGGGCATCAGTTGCTCGTGCACAAATTTATCCAGAAATCAGTGATAACGGAGAATGTGCATGGAACATAAACAACATAAAACGGTGATATATGCATCAACGAAGAAGATGCTCATTGAGTCCACCAGCGTTCTGCCTGCATTACAGAAATCGCCTGAGGTAATAGGCTGTGACTTCTTGCGGTTTCAGTGTTGATGGCTTGATATTAGTTGACAATATAACCCTTGAAATAGGCGTTGTTATCTCTTCAAATAACCTTAAAGGAAGAAATGTATGGGGTTCAAATCTGGTGACCAGGCAGGCCAATCCCTTGGACCTCTGCGTCCTATCCATCCGTGACCGAACACCTCGTTAAGATAAACCCGCACTGTTGGTGTATAATTGGCAGGTGCACCGAAGTAGCCAACGAGACTTGGTGGTCAAAACATTTCTGTCTTATAGCCCTTACGTTACTTTCCACCGACAGTTTCCTTACCATGTGAGAAACATTATTGACAGGGGAAGTGCAGTACTCATAATTGAGTTAAATGGCAAACACGTGGTTTACGTCATATCTGCAACGGAACTACTCGATCTTGGCTTGCAAGAAGCCGTAACGCAACCTACTGAGCTTCAATGGTTTCGTCCACTGCCTTCAACGTTATTGTAAACATCTAAAGCCACGCTTGCCCCTTGTCGGCAATTAAGTGATCGCGCGTTTCTCACGTCCCCATCTTGTTCTAATTTCTCGTAGCAACCATTCTATCCTGACGAAGTATTGCCACCACTACCCGTCGCAACAATTTAACAGTGAAACTAATCCTTATGCAGTATACATATATTCACATAACGTATGATTCGAGCATAAAATTCAACGAAGTTGACATTCAAAATCATCACTGTCTTTTCGCCCGATGCTAATGGCGACATTCATGGAAGATCCTCAATCTCTTTTCTTCAGATTGCAGCTGTGGAATGACATAGGTTGGCAATATTTCTTTATAGGAAGATGCTAACAAATATGAAGCGTTAGTTCTGTTATAAAATCAAGTTGTCCGTCATAGAAATCAACATGAGAGATTTTCAAAATGACCATCCCCATAGGGAAAAACCAGGGGGGTTCAAATGAGGACATCGTGCAGGCAAATCAATATGTCCTCCACGACCAATCCAATGATTACAGTAAGTTTCATTAAAGTAAGCACGTAGCGTTTGTGCAGAATGGGCGGGCACAACATCCTGCTGCCCTCAAACGACACTAAATAAGCCTTCGGCCTGCAGCTGTGGGATGACCCTGGACTGAAACATTGATTTGTACGAGGATGCTAAGTAATGTGAATCATTCGTTCTGTTGCAAAATCAAGTTACTTGTCACATGCTTGGAAAACAAAAATGGTCCGATAATTTTGCGTCCTGTTAACCCTGCCCATACTATGAGCTGGTCACTAAGTTACACACGCGAAGCGATGCATTGTCATGGCTTATTGGTAGACCAAACATGCCGCTTATCGGTGTCATGCAGACAGGAAAGTGCCGCATCCGCAAACATGATTAAGTTTTACTACATATTATCCAGGTACCATCAAGAAAATTGCCCACGGTTCTCTCAATTTCCGTTCCTTCATTATACGATGCACAGAAGGACGTACGATGGCAAAATGCTGCGCAATTCTCTGAAAGCTTACATTACAATTTCGGGCAACCTTATCAATAACAGCGCAAGTGGACACGTCATCCGTGACGATGCGAAGCTTGTCGGGTCGCTTTACTTGGCACACGCTGCCATTTTGGTCAACTTTCGCAAATAGTTGACGCACTTACCGCGCATTAACCGACCTACTTGTGCAGTTAATGACGTTGTAGCGGTGAGCCGTTTCACGGCATTCGAATAACAACCACCACACAGTCGCATAAGGATCACACGCTGAACCACGGACAAGATACGAGACGGCTGTTAAAGAGCTTGGTCGATTTACATTGCTAACGCAGCGAAATAACCGTGGTGGTTGTGGGTAGTTTCATTAACCGTAGTCACAATCATTGCTTGCACCACGACCAATCAGTGCAGAGAATGATTTCCGCAGTGACCTCACGGACAGTAGCGCTATATGCATATCCAGGGTTGTCAAGATGCACCAAGGAACCATGGAAATACATTTTTCATCCGTATGGCTAAGGAATACGGGGAGAATGTGAAGTAGATGATGGTGTGAGAACAGGCTACGCGGTTTCGTATTTGGAACCTGGTCCTCATCGCAAAAAGGAGAGAAACAATGCGCCCAAGGAATTCTTGGTCATGCAGCATTCTTTCAGCCGGAGAGTCATTGTTGGACTCAGGAGCATTCACAATACTCAAGCAACGATTACGGGGATGGGGTTTAATGCCCACTGAAGGCTGGAGATTCGGATGGAGCAAACTATCCTTGAGGACCATTTCTGGCTGACTTACCCTTCTCAGGTCCAGCTTTAGGTCGGAAGAGGACGGCTTGGTTTTCGGTTTAGAAACACTCTTAGTTTTTCCATCTCGTAGAGTCGTAGACCTGCCAACTGGTGTTAGCGTTACGCTTACACTCACCCCTGCCGCATAGGTCACAGTCTTAAGCACATTGCTGCTATCCACATTAGTCAGAGATTCCGATAACGACGATAAGGGAACACGACCTCGGTTAACAGAAGTAGTGGCAGATTTAGAAGCGGGAGAATTCACCGTGGCGTCTTCGTCCTTATGACATGGAGTGGACCGCAAGCTGAGCACAGGTAGCCCTTCAGAATACCCCTATCGTTCAGCGCACTTCGAAGCGGGTCAAGTTGGAAAATTATATCCGAGGAGGTGGTCCGCTGGAGGCATTCCTATAGATCGATAGTCATATCACCGCAGGCGTTGTGTCTCCACTCGTTGCAAAGAGGGCACTGAACGGCCTCTGCTTTGGAAGTAGCGCCTTTACCGCAATCCAAGGACTTAGATGCAATGATCCAAGCAGGTCAGCAATCAAAGTTTCCGCTTTTTTCCGTTGGTGTATGGTCTCGAGATAAGGATGCCCAGGTTTTAGTGCAGGTAGACACTGAACCATAGTTTTCAATTCGTTGTTACTTCCATAGGCTAACCTTATACCAATGTCTTTGACCTTGCGCGTGGCACTTTGACAGATAGAAATGACACCACAGTATTTGAACATCAGAAATCGCTTCTCAAAGTGTTCGTCTCGGGAGCATCTTGAAAACCGTAATGTTGAATGATTGCGCACTGTATGGACTCAACGGTTTAATGGAAGTAATCAGAATTCTGTACTTACATACTGACTTGTCTTGCAATAAGCACCTGGCTATGGCGAGGCTAATTCCAGAAGTTAGCCGAAAGTGAGTCGTGTAGAACTGGCAAACTACGTCGGAAGGCCTTTTGAAGGTGCAGTGAGCCAGCCACACTGAAACCTTACTCAATCCATCCAACAGATGTGTACTTTCCATAATGATTATTGTCTTCTCAGCTGGTACCTTGTTCGCGTCAAAAAGCATCATGTCTGCGTACCGTTCTGGGGACAGTAAACACTTATCCCATGAGCAACGTTGGCAGTCACTTTTGCTCATTGTCACCAAGCTCATTTTCGGCGCTTTCTGTAACGGCACACTAAACAAGCAATAATTGCTCTGTCGGGCAAAATCATCAGACCGTCGCCCGAAAAGAAGACAGAGGTTGCGATATGTCAACATTTCGATTGTTCTCTTCAGTCAAAAACACACTATGAGCATAAACACACAAGGTATTATATACATGGAAAAAATAAGCACCACCAACCAAAATGTCACAGTCAAGACCATGGCAACCGAATTGATTGCCTCAAGAGTTTCTGTGCACATAGCACAGGTTGATATGCGTTAATTAACAACGCCTCACTAATTGCCAACATTATCGGGTTTTTGTTTCGTAATAACAGTTTGAACGCTGTCTCGGGGTCCACGTGATGACGGGTTGTCATGAGGTGCTTGTTGCTAGACGATGCCGGGCTCCGATTGATTCGCAGATTCGTCCCATTTTGTTGCGTAATCACTTGTCCCAACCACTTGTTCTTCATAACCATCAGAGCATCTCGTCGTGTAGTTCGGCCTCTCTCGTTGTTTATCAGTTCACCTGCGGTTACGGTGACATTTACATAGGCAGAACAAACCGTCAGTTAGCTCAGAGGGTAGCTGAAAATTTGCCAAAATGGTTGGGACAAGTGATTACGCAACAAAATGGGACGAATCTGCGAATCAATCGGAGCCCGGCATCGTCTAGCACCAAGCACCTCATGACAACCCGTCATCACGTGGACCCCGAGACAGCGTTCAAACTGTTATTACGAAACAAAAACCCGATAATGTTGGCAATTAGTGAGGCGTTGTTAATTAAGGCCTATCAACCTGTGCTATGTGCACAGAAACTCTTGAGGCAATCAATTCGGTTGCCATGGTCTTGACTGTGACATTTTGATTGGTGGTGCTTATTTTTCCCATGTATATAATCCCTTGTTTGTTTCTGCTTGTATTGTGTTTGAGACTGAAGAGAACAATCGAAATGTTGACATATCACAACCTCTGTCTTCTCTCTGCCTTAACAAAATGGCTGAAGTGGACCCACTGTTTTACGTCTCCTGAAGGCTGAAAAGCCAGATTTTTCTCTAGTGCTGTTGGGTCTCCAAGTTTTCCGCGATCTTTTGCTTCACGTCATCCACGTCTGGTCAAGTTCTCGAAGTGGAAATATTCCCATCGCAGTTATGCTCACCTGGAAGAACTAATACAAGTATGTCTAGTTATTTTCATTCTAACTCTGCACTTGAGCTTTTGAAACTTGCAGCAGCAAGAGTGATGCCCTTCACCTGCATTTGATTTGTGGTACCAATAATCGTGTCCGTAGTATATCAAAATCTCTCTCCCTCGTTTTGTGTCCGTTTTCGGATTCTGCATAAGCCATGGTTTAAACATAAGTAGGTTGTTTTGTTGACAAAACTGAAATGGTCGTAACACGATAGACAATAGTCCTGCACAAGATATCATACAGAATATTACAGTCAGTGCGGATTAATGCAGACCGTGTATCTGTCCTGTGATGCAATCTGTGCGTGTATTGATAAATGAGGCATGGACGGACCAAATTAATGCAGTTAACACGCTATATTTCAAAAGTAGAAACCTTTGATTTAGGCGGCAGAAACAACGAAGATGTAGCCTGCAATGTGTCAGCACTTTTTGCAACTAGTGTTATAATTTGGCCGTTTCGTTCCGATAATTGGGTTAAGCCATGAGTTGCGCAATAAAACCAACCATGAATGAATAAACCAGTACAGTGTAACCAAAAAGCCGGGTTCTATATCACCAACACTAATTATTTATTAGTACATAGCGCATACAGCACTAGTAAGTGTAGGAGATATTGTACTTCTAAACGCCATCTTGGGGCCCAGTATGGCATTTAACGCATCATCATCATCATCATCTTCATCATCATCATCATCATCAACAGCAGTACATCAGCCATTTGAACTGATGCTTCGCTGCCATACAACCATGAGGACCTATGAAAAAAGGAATAAAAAGAAAGAGAAAAGAAGGACTTACCTGAAAACATTAATGCCCTGAGCAAACATTCGGGGTTAAGGTGCTTACACCTTGTGTAGACAACATACCGTCACAAAGAGCTGGCTATCGTGCAAAGATAAGGCGGCATCGGCGAGACAGCTTCCTTGCGGCTTTCACTGCTACGCGTCATAATCAGCCATTACCCCGCAGATAACTCAGCACCAAACATACATTAAACAGGCAATCCGATTAGAAGACGGCAGCAGACGCGCCACTGCTGTCTACTGCGAGCCATGTCCTGTAAAGTCTCGAGTCAAGCACAAGGTGAGTCACGTGGACTCCAACCCGGAAGGCGAGACGGACCAACGGCACGCAGTTTGGTTGTCAGTGACTTCATTTCCCGCTGCCAAGTCAACTTCTGTCCACCTCGAGCCTTTCGCTATCCTACACCTGGTAGACTGAACAATGCCTTCCTAGGTAAGCGGTGATCAGGCATGCGTAGCACATGCCCGAGCCAACGCAACTTAGTCAGTGCTATTTGTTGTTCTAGGGTACTAGCATGACTATCACTACCTAGTACTCGCCTACGCACATCATCGTTGCGGATACGCTGGTGCCATCCGACACCAGCTATGCTTCGCAAATAACGATGATCAAAGACTTGAAGGCGCCTCAGCTCTTCAGAACGAAGGGGCCAAGTTTCACTACCATAAAGCAGAACGGCCCTCACTGTGGCTTTGTATACACGGCCTTTCAGACGGAGGGAAACTCCCTTCTGTCGCCAAAGATGCCGCAGGTTCAAGAAGGCAGCTCTGGCCTTTGCAATGCTTGAGCTCACGTCAGTTTCCATGCGCCCATCATTGCTGATGCAGCTGCCAAGATAAGTGGAATGATCAGTCACCTCGAGTTCCTCGTTAGCAAGCGTCAAGGAGTCATCAAGTGGCTGGTGGTCCTGCAGCAACACTTTGCACTTTGAAGGTGCGAAGTGCATACCGAATAATGGGACCACTCTGGATAGGCTATTCAGGGTTGATTGTGCCGCCTCAACTTTGTCGAAAAGCAAGACGATATCGTCTGCATAATCTAGGTCAGCTAACCTTTCACCAGGCAGCACTTTAATGCCTACATCGTGAGATTCCGTCAAGGAACACTCCATGATAGAATCCACGACAAAATTGAAAAAAATGGGGAAATCGGACAACCCTGACGAACGCCACTTGTGGTCGGAATGCTATCCGATAGACATCCGTAGACCCTGACGCATTTAACGCAGGTATGTTGGGATTCAATAGTTCATTCCTAAACGCTCATTTGGGTTCAACTGTAGGATGCTTTTAAAAGGAACTGCCCGTACTTCGGTGCATGTACAATAAGCCATGGGAAGTTAAGTTACAGGGTTCAACTGTGTAAAGACGATTGGGGTAAAACGGCATAGAAACCAGTCAATATAGAGAGGAAACGGCGGAAATGAATCAATTAGGGGTGAAATGTTTGGGGATAAAGCAAGCTAGGTTCGTTTACGCAATTAATCATCGACAGTACTAATGCTAAAAGTAGCACACTTAATACTGTAGTCAAATACTTTTCTATGGAAAATTTTAAATGGCATGTGATTAGCACTGAAAATCAAACTTGGACTCCCTCACATAAGTGCATGTTGGCGCAGAGTGTGTAGTGTGTTGATGACTGTCAAGTTATGTGAGCGAAACGGACTGGCATCCATTAAATTGGAAAGCCAAGGGGCACCAGGAGCGCAGCTGGACTACGCTTATACGGACCAGGTGAACTGTGAGGAAACGTCAGTCACACAGCTTTTGAACCGGGAGGAAGGCAAACGAATTCCCTTACGCGACACTACCCAGAGCGCACGGCGCATGGTGCGATGACAGTTGATCGGCCGTGCGACAAAAATAGTCAGAGCATGCATACGGGCAGTCAATCAGCGCCGTCGACACAACAAGAACAAAGTGAACAGACCAAAAGGGGTTTGTGGTATTATGATCAACCTTCTGCCATTCAAGATGGGAGACGTCCAAAGAATTGTGAAGGAGCGATGAGCGAGAAGCAATGAACTCAGGCATATGGATAGCAAGTGTCAAATCCTGGAAGGGCATTTCAGTGAAACAGTGAATAAAAACCAGGGTAAGGGGAGGCAAAATGTCCCGCTGGGCAAGTTTGTAACACTACAGTTTCGGGACCTCTACAAGCCGCTGCGTCGATCTTTTGCAGTGTGGACGTACGCATTCGATCGTTTTATTGTTACCTAAGAAGTCTGACTCGATATATAAAATTCGTGCACTTTAAATAATTGTATTTCGTTTAAAACCTTGGTGGCTAAAACTATTTTTCTTGTACTTTTTCGTATACCTCGTTTATTATTTATTCTATGTTTGCAAGCCGTTAAAATTATCTAAACGTTTTCTTTGTGCAGTTGACCATTTACTGGCACATGTGGCCTCAGGGCACGTTGTAACATTAGTAGTTTGCTTTCAACGGACGACCTCATGTTATCTGATCAAACAAAATTATCTTTAGAGCTGTCGAAACGAGACTGGACCTTTGCGAGATGCCACGGTTTGAGTACCTCCTTGACCCATTGAGCTATATTAGGTGGTGGTCCCGGACCACTTGAGAGCTATTCCTACCAGGTTGCTTGATGGGTGAAGTCAGGCAAATTCAGTCAATTGGTCCTTCAGGTTGGGAGTTTGTAATAGCTTGGCCTCCATTTCTTTAAAGCTAAACCATTGCCACCTTCCCGCTGCCTTGCGGACAGACTTTTAAACCAAAGGCTTTGGATGAGGACCCTAATCGTCCTCCTGTTTAAGTCTGGGCTTCATGGCAGGATCTCGACCCATATACAACCATGAGTTTTCCCCCAAACGTTAACTTCCTTCTACATCAGCCGTCGCGCAGCTCATCAACGAGCGCCCTATCTACTGCATACAGCAGGGCGGACAAGCGAAATGACGCTACTGCTGGCGCCTCCCTTCTTCGTTCGCTACCTGTTTCTCTTACTCCTATCCCAACCCCCATTACCAACGTTTCTTCTGTAGTTCCCAGCTTAATCGACAGCAGCTGTAATGCCACTGGAGTCGAACCATCTGCAGCTACCTTCCCACACCACGCACCGAGAGCCTATCGGTAATAGGACCTTAAAAGACCTTACTGCCCTGTTTCCCTGATGGCGTTCAAAGTTCGCACTCGAAGACAAACAGATCTCCAGTACTCTCACGCCCGTTAGACACGCTGGGTATTGACGAGTGTTGCGTATCCAAAACAAGAATCATTGACTTGCACGGAGTTGTTGAAAGAACTGCAACCGGCTTATCCTCTCGTTATTGGTTGCAGGCATCCGGAGACACTGATGTGGCAGCCTCTGATCAAGCTGGTGTGAGTATCATACTCAGCTCCAAGACTGAATCAAGGTTGGTTTACTGGATTTCAGTGAACAGCCGTCTGTGTGTAGCCCATTCGACGACACTGACCAAGGTTGTTTCACGAACTAGTACAAGACGCTGTTTGTTTGCGGTTTCCGCTTACGCTCCAGTCGACTGCAATTCTGGTGCTACCAAGGACACATTCTACCACGAACTGAACACGTTTCTACACAGTGCTAACAGTTCAGAGATCAAAACACTTGCATGGTATATGAATGCAAATGTAGGCTGCCTGCGCACTTCAGAAGCTCAGCTAGGTGGTAACTATGGGCTTAACTCCAACCGTACAAACAGCGGCGAATGTCTGCTACAACTGTGTATGGAGTACCAGCTGTTCGTAGCAACACTGCTTTCAGAAACAGTAGGCACCGAAGTGCCTCTTGACGTCCTTCTATAGCTGACCGGCGATGGACCCAGATAGATCATATAGCTACAAATTAGAGGTGGCTTGATTCCATGCTGGAATATCGCTCGTACTGGAGTATTCGCGTTGACTCTGATTATGCCTTGCTGCGTTGTCGCTTTCCCATGAACTTTACCGGAAGGCGCACCAAGCGTACCCTCCGATTGGCAAACGAGAAGTTGTCTCAGCCCTCGGTCAGGAAAGTCTACCAAGCTGCACTGCGTACCGAACATTCGTTTTCTTGTCCTAACGACACTGAGCTTCAGTGGAATAGAATCTCGGCCGCCATGAACGACGCGGGAGCATCTGCTTGTGACACTGTCAATCGTCACCGCACCAGTCACTGGATATCCGAGAGGTCGGTGAACCTGTTGGAATCTAGAAGAAACCTCTCGGATGGCTCTGGACACAACATGAACAGACGGCCTATAAGGCGCGAACTAAAGCAGAGCCTACTTGCTGACAAGGAAGCCTGGTGCACCACTCAGACTCAAGAAATGGAGGAGGCAAGAGCAGTAAACAATTACCGTAAGCTCTTCCAGCTAATCCGCACTAATGTTCCCAGGAAACCAGGCGTCAGTGAGACAAGCAGAGACAGAGCGTGTACTCTCATTCACAATAAAGAGCGACGGGTGGATTGTTGGGCGGAACACTTTCAAGATCAGTGCAGTTGGCCAACTGGTCCAGGACCCCTTCCTACTCAGGTGATGAGGGACGAGCCAAGAACGGTTAGTTTAGCGGCTCCGTCGGAGGATGAGGTCCAAAACGCGATCAAAACCCCCAATCGTTTTCCCGCCGCTGGCTCGGATAACCACCACCTGCACTGTTTAAAGATGGAGGAGAGGTTCTCTGCAAAATACTAACCTCACCGCTCTAACATGAATGGAAGGGGATACCGTCCCAGCCAACTGATGCGAATCGACCATAGTAGCAATATACTTAAAAAAACACTCGCACTGACTGTGTAAGCATAGGGGTAGTAGCCTAACGCCCACATTGATAAAATTACTGTCCTCAATTCTCGATCATAGCTTCATTGCGGAACGGAATCCTAGATTAGGAAAGAGCAGACAGGTTTCCACTCAATACCTGACTTTATTGACCACATATTCACTTTGCAACAAGGGCTAGAGCACCGTCACACATATCGCAGACTGAAACTAGCTATATTCCTCGATTTCCAGTGTGCTTTCCATTTAGTCCATTGGTGCTTTCTGTTCCAAATACTCTCGAGGAAAGGTGTTCACATGCAATATATAAACAATGTACGTGCTCTGTATTCGAACACTATAGGCCGAGTCAAGAGCTGCGGTGACTTGTTGGATAACTTTTCCACGACAAGGGGCGTTCCTCATGGTTGTCTAATTTTCCGGTTTTTGTTTAATTTCGTCCTGGAATCCATCATAGCGTGTTCCATTGCGAATTCTCACGGTGCAGCTATTGAGGTGCTATCTGGTGCTGGACTAGTTTATCTTGATTATGTGGAGTATATTGTCTTTCTTTTTAACTATTATGGGACGGCGCAATCAACCCTGTATTGCATTTCTAGAATGGTCCCATTATTTGGTATGCGCTTCGCAGCTTCAAAGTGCAAAGTGATTCTGCAGGACCACCAGCCACTTGATGACCCCTTGACTCCATATAGCGGGAAACTCGAGGTTGTTGATTAATTCACTTATCTTGGCAGCTGTATCAGCAGCGATATGTGTACAGCTACTGTGATGCGTACACATATTGCAATTCCAGAACCATCGACTTTAATCTGTGACACCTTTGGTGAAAAAAAGGGTTTCCCTCTGTCTTGAAGGCTGTGTATACAAGGCCACAGTAACGGCCGTCCTACTCTATAGGAGTGAGATTTGGCCCCCTCCGTCTGAAGATCTGAGACAACTTCAACTCTTTGATCATAGTTGTCTGCGGAGCAATGCTAATGTGGGGTCGCACCAGCTGGTCCGCCACGAGGATGTACGTAGGCGAGTGCTAGGCTGTGATACTCAGGGTAGTTCCTCAGAACAACACTCAGCACTGAGTCAGTTGCATTGGCTTAGGCGCGTACTACGCATGCTTGATCACCGCTTACCTAGGAGTGGTTTGTTTTGTCTGCTAGTTGTAGGTGGCGCAGGACTCAAGGTAGACAGAGTTTGACTTGGTAGTGAGAAATGAAGTCACTGACGACTTCCAGGCTGGAGTCCACGTGATTCGCCTGGTTTTTGGCTCCCAGTCGGTACCAGTGGCGCATTTGCTGCCGTCTCTTAGTCGAATTGCTTGTTTAAAAAGTGTTTAGTGATGAGTTATCCGCAGAATAATGGTTGCTCATGAAGAAGGGCAGTGAAAGAGGCACTGAAGCTGTTGTTGCGGGCCTGTCAAATATTCCCGCAAAATACGCGCCAGAAACCCCGGCAGAATGGCTGTGGAAAGCGAGGTCCAACTCCTCCCCACAACGCAGCAGCATTCAGCCACTCCGAGACGCGGCCCAACTGCCCACCTTTTGACAAGGGTCTTTTACAAACTACCACCTCGTCGTGGTAGCAATTTTCCCTAACTTACTAACCCGTAGCACTGGCTGTGATTCGCCTAAGGTTGATCGTAAAAGGGCCTTCAGAGGCCCGCCGGTCTTTTCTTTCCTCTTCGCCTTACTTGGGAGTCGGTCGGGTCACGTGATTTTGTGTGCGTCGTTAGCTGGCCAGCATTCGCGTCTAAGTCATTAGCGCGCGCCTATCGTAACCCCCTCTCTTTTGCGTCCGTTCCGAGAGCTCAGTGTCTATCCGAGCACGTGCGGCTAGGATCGCTCACACGCTCGCTCGATTTTCCGTCTCACCGGCTAAGCTAGCGTCCTCACGTCAGCGCAACCCCGTTCGATTGGCCAGCGTTACAAGCAATTATCGTAGGCGTGCTCCAACCGGGCCAGCGACAATCTCATCAGGCAATTACGAAATCATATCAAGAGGCGTTCCTTCAATTACAACAGCTGTCTCGCCGATGCAGCCTAGTATTTGCACGATAGCCAACTGTTTGTGACGGTATGTTGTCTACACAAGGCGTAGACGCATCCACCCTGTATGTTTGCTCAAGGCATTAATGTTTTCCTGTAAGTCCCCATTCTCCCCCTCTTATTGGTCTTCGTTCTGTTGGTTGTTACCGTTATATGGCAAGGAAACATCGATTCCAGTGGCTGACGTACTGCTGATGGTGATGATCTTCCTTGGGGGTAAAAAGAGCTACTTCAGTTATTGCTAGTCCCTCTGGACTGTAACAGCAGTTTGGTTTACTGCTTGTAATGAATTTTCTAAAAACACAGAGACAAAATGTGAGGAAAGGCCGTCGAAAGTTCCACCGTTCTTTGTTGACTTTTATTTTAGTAAAGAACATTCTGTTAGGAAAATACAGGAAGGTTATTTTATTCAAGTCAGGTCAAGTCAAGAAATTGTTTTATGCACCGTGCATGGGTGAATATTCCGCAACAACACACACGATCGCGGGAATGCAGCAAAAAAGCAAAGCGGTGGCAAAGCCATAAGACAAAGAACGGGTACATAAGGACAAGCAACATAATCAAGTTGAAATTCGACTGGTTAAGTCACGGATGACAACCTTGGTTTCTTGCAAAATGCGCGAGAGGTAAAGGATGACTGACTGGAGGTAAGCTTGTGTGCATGCATAGATAAGCTTGTGCTTCTGCCTAGTAGATGAAGTTGTGAAACATTCAGATAAGACAGTATGTAGGGGATGACTTGTATTGGTCAGTATCTTAGAGGCCAGCTTTTTGCAAGAACCGATGTGTGTAGAAGTAAGGGTGTCGGCAAAGTAGGTATCGGAACACCGCTACATCGGGCTAAGTACTTTAATGATCTGACAATAAACTCAAAATGCTTACCTCAAAGACCGGGAAATAGCCCAGGGGAACAGTACCTTCAATGGAGAAGAACACAGGCATTTACAAAGCGAACGATCAACTCACGAGGAACGCATGAGGCTCTGAGCCGAGAGGCATAGAACGACAGCCTCCTGACTTTTGTGAAAGTTTCAGTTACTTGAAGCGTCCAAGATAAATCGTAACTCGTCACACCCAGATGTTTTATTGATGTTCATGGTTATAATCTGTCGCCATCAATACGTAATTTGTTGTACAATCTAAGGAGCTCCTCGTACCTGGCTCCTTTGTGTAAGGAAAAATGAATGTCATGGCCCTTTGAAGCATTAACAGACAGATCACGGGATTTGTATCAGCATTTAAGATCGTTCAGAAGCGCTTGTAGTCTGAATGAACAATCAGCGCTTTGGTGATTGTTGCCCATGACGATATACTCTGCATATTTTATCAGTCGCTTCAGTTGGACCTGGCCTACAGCTGACGTAAGTAGAGAAGAGAAAAGATGGTAGAATTGCTTCTTGAAGGACACCTGCTTTGGTGAGTAGTGGGAATGAACATCTGCCACTGAGTCGGGTGATCTGAGTGCGTTCAGCAAAATAATCACTCAGTAAATAGATAATGGAGGGATGTACTCCTTGACTAAGTAGGTCTTCTAGCAGTGATTCTTGGTTTACACAGCCAAATGCAATGCTGTGTGCAAGAAAACACATCCGAGTTGCTTTATTTCTATTGTCAAGCGATGACAGTACAGAAAGTAGGAGGTAGGCCACAGCATCTATAGTAGACTACGAACTATAATGGAATTAAGGGAGGGGGGTAAAAGCAGCCTCACGTGAGCAAGTGCAAACATAACGCGAGCAAATGTGCCATTTAGTGTGCTGATGAACATGTAACTTTTTGCATACTCTGTAGGGAAGCCTACAGCAGTAGTCACCCTGATGAGATGTGGATACGGTGTAAAAGTTTTGGTCACTGAGCACATGAAGAGTGTACGAATGTTGTTAGTAAAACATTACGCTTATCTTCAAAATGGTGACCCCAATTAACTTGTGAGATAAATGAGATTTATTTATAGAGTAGACACTAACCGTTTACCCTCATCTCTTATTAACTGTGGGTGACATTCTCTTTTATGTCCATAATTCAGTTTATTCTTTGTTTTTTTCCTGTAAATAAACTGGTAAAAGTTAAGAAGTATTGCTTTGAAACCTTCTATATTGTGACTACTTTAGTGTTAGAATTTAACTCATTGTTTCAGATTTGTGGCACTATTTTCCCTAGACACTGGTAAAAAGCTTAAACCGGGGTAAACGGTTAAAAAGTGATTACCTTTTGACATGTATTTACCCTATATAGATGCCAGATTTCAATCATCTTAACCAACCAGAGGATAATTAAATTGTCCACTCTGTTTGTGCGCTCAGGTCTCTTAAAGAATGATCATAAAATAACTGAGATGCAACCGAATGGAATAATATGGTACTTGGTCCCGATTTAATCGTAATACAGAATAAAATGACACTGTATTTTAATGACCGATTTTGGATGGTTGCCCGGTCATTTCCATGATACTCAGAGAATTACCTAATGGAATCACCAGCTGTCTCGCACAATAAAGTGGCACTTTCAGTAATAAAAATCGGACACCATCTGAAGCGCGAGGCAGATCACGTCATGTCACGTGAAACAGCATCAATTCGTACCAGGGGAGTAACTATCAACCCATTACCTGCAGTTGCAACTCAGAAGCCTCAGGTACAACTTTTATTCACCGGAGCCCCAGATGCATGCGTGTCGATTACTACAAAGGTTATCAGAGATGCAGCAGTTACGATTTCGTCTGTTAAACCCCTTTCTAAAGACCACACTGATATAAGTGTGTATGTGGTGCTCAAATATAAATGAGCATAATTCCTAAATAACTGACCATACCGCCTTCGGTACAAAATCAAAGAGTTCAGACAGTACTACCCCACCATAGCGGCACCACTTTGAAGCTTTTTCCTGGGTTTGCTTAACGCCCATACACTCCCATCTGAGTGAAAAAAATGGAATTATCACTCCAATATACAAAGCAGGTAAGGGATCGGATCCTGCCAACTACCGAGCTATAACATTCCTTCCTGTTTGATCAAAATTGATGGAATCGGTAATCGCAGATGAAATGACGTGATAGTTTGAGAGTCAACAAAAAATTTCTAAAGCCCAACATGGTTTCAGACGCAGACGATCTTGTCTCACCACTTTGCTGATTACTCGAGACTCAGGACGGCTGATGAAGGAGTCCGCATAGATGTGATTTATTTGGATTGTTCTAAAGCATTCGACAGGGTCAACCACTTCTTTCTCCTCCAAAAGCTTGCAGCCTATGGTATCAACCGTTCCCTGCTCACCTGGTTAGGAGGCTACTTATAGGATAGAGTAATCCAGTTAACAGTAGCCGACACGCACTCTGCAAGCCTGTGCGTCTCCAGTGGTGTACCACAACGATCCGTCCTCGGCCCGGTATTGTTTTAGTCTACATTAATGAGCTTCCAACAGATATTCTAACTCCGATGCAAATATTTGCAGACGATGTTAAAATATGGTGCACAATTCGATCAGCATCCGACCGTGTCTACCTCCAGGAAGATCTGGCCCAGATTAACGAATGGGCAGAAAAGGACCAGCTTCCACTGAGCCCTGCAAAATGCCACCTACTGTCGGTGCACAACAGCTTCGTCAACACATACCCTTTGGGGCAATACGTTATGCAACATGTGACTAGTGAACGCGACTTAGGTATAATCGTGCAAGAGACTCTTGGAAATTCGCTACAATGTTCGAAAGCAGCAAGTGTGGCGAACTTGTACTTGAGAAATTTGAGGCGAACTTTCGGCACCTTTGAGCGACGGCTAGTACAATTGCTGAATAACTCCTACATTCGCCCTTACGTTGAATATGCAATTCAGGCCTACTGTCCATTGTTAAAACGAGACACCTGCCTATTGGAACAGCCCCAAAAAGAGTCACAAACGCAACGCGTAGACTATCCGGTCTAAGTTACGAACTGCTTCTTCGTGTACTCGGTGTGTTCTCATTAGAATACCGACGGCTTCGCGGAGATCTTACTCTCACATACCGGATGTACATCACTGTTGACTCTAGCCCCTTACAAACAAAGCCGATGCAACCACCTGAAACTAATGATGCTACACTCCCGTCTGAATTGTAGAAAGTATTTTTATTCACTTAGAATCTGTTCTCATTGGAATGCATTACCAAACTATGTGGTGAACGCACCAGTAATGACGACATTCGAAAGACTGTTAGACCTTCATCTTAGTGATAAACGCTACACAACAGTTTGATAAAGTGCAATGATGTAACCACTGCTATTTCAAGTTCCAAGTTGAGACATTTTGGTTTTAGTTTCCTTTTGCAAATCCATCCTGTGGGTCTTGTAAACGTATGCTTTTTATTTCATCATACACTATAGAACTATTGAAATGTGCACCAGTATCCTTCAGGATGTCAGTCAGAGAAGCTGTTTGACTACTTCGGCCATTAAGATACACAACGAGCACTGCATCCACAACAATCACTAATGATGAAAGAATAGGGGTCTTTGGATTGATACTGAGCTTAACATACCCCAATGACCTGTCACGTGAAGAAATAACTTAGCAATGAGATCAAACGAGCGCTGCTCCGCGCATTTTACCACACTAGAAGTACTGTTCTCCTGTGATATTTCGAGGCCTACTGTGTAAGCATTTCAAGCTGCTTGACAGGTCACCGGAGCACTTGTCTCGCTGCGATGGTATTCCAAACCCAACTATGGCACTTATAGTTGTAGCTTCGCCAGTCAATTTATTCACTAAACCTGCTTCAGTAATACTTACTGACAGTAACCACTCTCTTCACACCGCACTCTTCAACTGTATACCCACCTCATCGACCAGACAAAATACAGAGCAATATATGCGCGCAAGAGAGCTTATAATTCGTCCGTCATTCCCTGTGTATCCAGATTTCGTTTTGATCAAGGACTGGCGGGTAGATTCTACCCGTGAAGTTACGTTTTTTATTGTGCTTTTTCTTTTGCTATTGTTCCTTCGCTGTTTAATACCTTATGTCATTTCGGTAGCACCTATACCAAAGTTGAACATTCACCCTTCACGGGTGTATGAAAGGGCATTCTCGACTTAAGTTACCTTGAAAGAGTCATGTGAGTTAACAAAGCCGAAGGAAGGTACTTTGATCACATATTAAACTAGTTAGCTTGAATGTTGAGTAGGAACTTCCAAGGAACGTTTATTTGGCCCAATCATAACCTCCTGCTAATAACTTCAACCAACATGTGACATTTACTCTGCGACCCCCAACATCAAACCAAATCGATATGAGCCATCTCTGTTAGAACAAAAAGGACCATAACCCGGATAACAAAGATGCTGATTGTCAGTGCGCACTTTTTCTCAGAAAAATCCAAGGATGAAACTGTGGGAACTGTCGATCATATAGCGGTGTCATCCAAAGTCCAGTTGTCAACTTTAGACCTCCACCATTTCGCATGGGTCTACACTTCGTGACAGTCTTGTTGATGTGTGCACCGGTAGAAATTGCAACAGCCACATCACTTCTGCTGGCAAGCGTCTGAATAACGTCGCACTTACAGTAAATTTGTTACAAAACGTGATTAACTGAAAGTCAACTGGTTCCGCATGTCACACCTGTGGGCGGAGAACTTTGTTGCTTAGATGTATGAATCAGTTCGTTGCCGTCTTTACCTCGTGTCACAACACCCAGGACCGTGAGCAGTCCCTCGGGGCGTACACTCCATGAATTTAGTGTGTACCAGTGGTATCCACTTCATATGTTCCGCTAGAGAATTGTCATTAAACTGTTCCTAAATTGAGACCTCAAACTGCTACTGCCGGGTCGCCTATCAACCCACTCAGAACTGCTGAACGATAGCGTTTTCTGGGATCTAACCCTACCAGTTCGGTAGCGCTTCTGCTATCACCGACTTTAGTGGTCTTATATTGATCAGAAGTTCCTCTGAAACCTGCTCCCGGTTGGCATTTGGACTGTACTTTTCCTTTCATTCAAATGACATCTCAGCGTGGTTGTGAGGATCGATCGTGCACCGAAATATGTCCACAAAACCCAGGTAATATCATTACCCTCGAAACCCCTCTCATTTAGTTGTCTCAGTGACTCATCTATCCTTTGTACGCTGATACCCTTGCCCAGTGGTTCACACTTGGTTTACACCTTTATCCTCTCACTGACGACATTTGACCTAATCTTAGTTCATTTTTACCTAACATCTGCCACACGCACTAAGTCTGATCTCACCATCACCATGATGTCAATTCCCCTGGGCGATGCACAGGCCATCAGATTTGGTACCCAGTTTGCATGTTATATTTGCATCAGCTACGGTCCTCGTGATCAAAAGACCAAGGTTCAGTGCAATGAGAATAGCGGCAAACTTTGATATTGCGCTTCGCAATCCATCCACACAACGCGTACTTCAAAATGACACTCAAAATCCAGTTTATTGTTGCATTCTAACAATTTGTTTTTGACGATGGTACACCGGGATCCTGAGCAATTGAGATTTGCTCAAATTGCTTAACTGTATATATTTTAATAATACCCCAGTTGTTTCGGTCCCATCTTATTCCGCTTTTGAGATCACTGGCTACGTGTCATCCAAAGTTCCACCGGTGAATGTTACACTGACGGTATTCGCTTCCCACACTCAAGTGTAATACCGTTATGTATGACAGTGCGCGCTTCCCGACTTCTACTTGCTCCAAATGACAAGCGTTGTTATCTCGTCTGTGGTGGATTGACTAACTGAGATGTACTCAGATATCGATGAGTTGTGGTTTTACACTTTATTTGCAATTCATGTATTATATAAGGTAGGATTAGTACATTAGGAGTAAGGTACACGACGCCAAGCTGCGGCAGGTGGTACACTACGGATCAGAGAACAAGTCAAGACCGCGGATCTCAAGCTCGCGGATCTCAGTGGCATAGTGCTTATGGCGTCAACCATGAGCCACTAGGCTATGAGTTGCAGCCCAGCTCAGGTTGTCTCCACCTGACGAGTCTAAACCAAGACGAGTCCGCGCTCGTGGGGTGCCAGTGTTGGGATGAGCAACACCATAATGTTTCCAAGTCAAGACCTGTTAAATATTTAAGTCCATGGTCACTTACGGACAGTGGGGTCCACGAGGAAACACTCGTATCAGTTATGACAGCTAGACGGCCAGCGTATGTTTGGTAACTGACCATTGGCGTAAAAATGGATATCCTGTTGAAATTGAGTCAATTACGATGGCTCTGTCATTTCTTCGGAACTTTGATTACCATTGTTTTGGTTGATATCGCTAGAAAACAAGCACCTAGTTGGGTGAAGCCTCTTGGGGGCTAACCGGTCACACCTTGGAAAGGTAAAATAGATCGGTTGAGAGGTTTAGTAGGGTCTTGCATATTGTCTTTATGATAAGCATTATTTGAAACACAGTCGGTATAGCGCAGTGAGAAGTCAGTGGAAGTGGGTCACTTGGTCTTCTACATGTTACAGGTAGCGTTCCCGGTTGAAGAGCATGATTTAAAAAGGTCGTGAACCACAAATTTACTGATATCATAAGATCGCTGGGCCGAGTCAGCCGAAGTTGCAGAGGACCTTGGTGTGATCAAGTTGGATTTTTCGGAAGCATTTGATCGTCCAAGTCATCAGATTTTCCTTTCCAGGCGCCACCATTACGAAATCGGGGACCGTGTTTTGAGTTGAATACTGAATACTGTTACATCGAAAGCAGGAGTAACCACTGTTCTGGACTTCCTGGGTAGTGCCCACAGGATTTAATCAGGTTTCCGTCAGTCCTATTACTTCCGGAAGACGAGAGGCAATGACGTGATATGTATCGTCAAGTTTGTTCACTAAATTACAAACATTCATGAAGGCTAAGCGCAGACAGTGTTAGGAACCGACGGACGCACACGAACCTCCATCGACCTGTTTATCCGTGTTCGGCGGACCCGGGGAACTAGGCGAAAATTTACAAGGGGGAGATGGATTTCACCACTATTAGTGAGCCGCTTCAAATCCACGATAGCGGACTTCAGTTTCCTTTTGTTTTTCAAAGCCAAATCTAGACGAATATGGATCTTTATACCTCTTAGACTACCGAGGCAGGATAGTATCAGTTTCGGCCTCCCTTCATCAACAAACGTGACACACAGAGGCCGCGACTTCCCCTCCTTTCTCTTTCAAAGACGGATGCTGTGGTTCAACCGCAACCCCTGTTTCTTCAGGGTGAGATGTATGCAGATTTAAGCAAATGGCATCTGATTACGACTGTGGAGTAGGTCACAATATGAATGACTAGTTACAACAACATTGATGGGGACGGTGATGACATCCTCTCTGAGGCATTCCGAAGCGGTCGGATCTGATAGGAAGAATATCGGCAAATTGAATACTTTTGTCATTTACGTCAGCAAAAAGTATTCAGCTTTCTTGTAGTATCCAAATGGCTGTAATCGAATGTACACGTTTCTGCATAAAAGAAGTAGGATTCACCGGTTTTCCAAGTGTGGTGGAATATTTTTCATGGATCGGTGGAATAATCATTTGAGGCTAAATTTCGACTTGGGAAAGTGTTGTGGAGAGTGTTTACGGTCCAACCATTAAGCAATGCATTGCAAATGGTCGTAAAAAACCCACTTTTCATCGCATGTCACATTCCGTTAGAGAAACTGTTATTTAAATAAGCAAAGAGCGGGTGACACTTCAAAACCATGACTTCGAATTTATTCGAGTCTTGTGGCACCCACGTATCAAGTTTCTAGTACATTCGAATTTCCCGTAAAATTTTAAAAAGTTTCCCATGCGATTCTGCTAAGTCAAAAGCAAGTTCTCGAACAGTTTTATGCAGATCTGCTTCAACTAAGGCTCTTAATTACACGTAGCCGTGGCCAGTCGTCAGACTGGCCAAATGATCGTCATATTTTTGCCTCTCCTAAACTCTTAAAAATTGTTGTATGAAACGTTGCGCCGATCGATCAGCTGCAGAATCAAACACACTGCTGATGTCACGAGCTGTTTCCGCTGCATCTCGACCAAGTTCAAATTGGAGCGAATAATACTGTACAAGTTAGTCTTCTGCTGAGGTAACAGTAATTGTTTCGTTAACGGATAAATGCGTATACAAGCGGAGATATTACTGCTGATTCATGAAATCAGAAAGGCGCCTTTAAATGATGTATGGTTTTAATTCAACTTATGTAAATATTTAGTCAAAAATAACGCTGTTATAATTAAAATATCAACAGCCACAAAAACGGCACAACCTAATATGTGCCACTCTTTACTGGAGGTCAGGAAAAGTGTCAGCTTGAGAGGTCGCTTTTGGCAATTGGCAATGGGTTCAGGCACCTGGAATAAAACCAGATTTTTCTTCTCTGTTGGTGTATGTAATCCACGGAATGCACTCCACGAATCAGTTGTGTTCGCATCGATACTACCATGTTTAATAGACGGTTGGATGACGCACTTAGCTACCTACCTTTTATCACTTATCATTATCGCTCCGTCCCTGTAGGACTAGTACATACTAATCCAAGATAGTGTCCTTGCGATGGTGCGGATACCAGAAAACCGGAACAGCAGACACCACGGATTATATACGAGGAAGGCTAAAAACGGACAAAAGCAAATGAAGCGACAAGAGCCTACGTCATTGTCGTAACACACCGTGGACGTAGGTAAAAATGGCTGTTGGGTCAGTGTTAAAGCAAAAACCCACAACGTAGGATTGAGGAATGATTTTTAGGTAAAAGATAAAAAACATCTGTTAGGTTTCTACAAACCTTTGGTTTATTATCCGCAATCTACTCGGGATGGAAATCCACAAGTGAAGCCGAACCGCATCATCATAAACACGTAAAACACTAAGTCCTAATTTTGCGAGTAAAAGAGATATGCGTTTCTTTTTCACCGTTTTCAATAATCCCATCAGAACTTCGACGGGGTTTGTAAAAGTATACTTACTAACTAAAATAAAGCATTATTCATTGTCAATCACACTTTCGCTGTCCTTTCCATTGGGCTTCTGCCTCTAATTATTTCCACCTTGTTTCTTTTACAACCATTTTGATTGTGTTATGACGTGGATCTTAATAAACGAACTTGTTGTACTTCGTTGTTTGGATTACTTTTAACTGGCTGAACCAAACACAATACTGTTTATTTAATACTGTGTATTAGTACAGGTTAATATTTCCCCAGGTCACTGAGGAATAGAGTGCTCTTCTTGTGATTCGCCCATTATTTATACGTTTGCTTTGTCTACATATTAGCAGAATGTGTTGAAAGACCTTCGCTTTTACGGAGTCTCTGGTACTTCTGTATTTTCTCCTTGCGCCGTGAGTTGCAAATCCTAAAAGTAGTTCACTCGATACTTCAACAGTAAATTCAAGTTCCCATTTGAGGACAATAACTTGCTCTGCACATTTTTAGTTTTTGTGACCCGGCAGTGAACACCCATTCTTGCGATTTTCTGTACAACGGAATTGAAAACCAGACTGCCGAAGGGACGTCGCGTCTGATGTCCCTGTCAAATAACGCTGTGAGATGTCTGGGTTTCATTTCCGACTGGGCGTGGGCCCCAGCTTGTTTTGACATCACCAGACTGTATAAATAAAAAATCTTTCATTTCTCGATATTACGAGATTGTTCCAGCACCGAACGAAAGAGCTGGGTGCTACGGTTTCACTGGAATGGCAAACTTTTATCCCAAAGGAGATAAGTACTTGTTTTTCGAATGAAATTCGATAGTAGGTGACTAGTACATTAAGTATGCTTTCTGAATAGCAGCTAAACTGTTCCCGTGCATGCATACGGTTATTTACGAATGACTGCAGAATTTCATCGGCTGTTTTTTCCTCGGCACAACGTTCAAACAACAATGTACACGGCATTCTTGCATTTTAATGCACCACAAAGTATACTGCTTAACAGGTGCACAAAATAAAATTTACAAAGTACAATATTCATCCGGTCCTTTAAGTGATTCATCTATATTCAGCAGAGGAGAAAGCACGTCTCACTCATTACAGGCGCCAAATGTGGTAAAATCAGCATATGGTGCAGCAGTTTACGAATAGACATAGAGCCCTAAAAATACCATGAAAATCAAAAGAAGGTAAATTTGTCGAAACGGTTGGTGGTACACAACACAGAGGAAACTTTAGATTTTATAAGACAGGGAGGAATGGAGCCGCAGCCATTCCCAATTTTTGCATAGCCGGCAAAAGTCAACTACCTGTTCCCACGGTTCTTTCACATTTTTAGATGAATCGGCTGGTCAACTGCCGCGTCAACCACAAATAAGACTTGCTCCCCCAACTACCCCCTATCCACAACAATATCTACATACACAAACGACACATTACCAATATCATCACGCCAGCTAAGCATGGACTGGACCCTACTACCCCCACTCGCATCTCCTGCTTCATAGTACCTAACTAAAACAACGCATGTAACAACGAAGCGCAGCAAAATGACCCCACACTTAATTGTCCGTTTTCTGGACTTCGACTTCATGCAAGTTCTATTAACAACAAATTGTACTTCCTAAGCATGCTAACACAAATCATCGATCCACAAGCAATCCTCGTTACCGAAACTTGGTGCTACTCTGCTACATTGGATTCTACCTTAGTGATTCAGCATACCATGATATCCGAGAAGAGTTTTCAGCGGAGGCAAAGTAGCTGGTTGCATCATATACCTACACACAATAGGTTTGCAGCAGAAATTCCTCATCATCCACAGCAATCCAATGTCCCGAATCTCTTTGTTTGTCCTTCTCAGGAATCCGTTCACACGTTCTGCTCGGATGTGCCTACAGCCTGTCCAAAACGTTGGTCCCTAGACTCTGTTAATGCTGGACAAAGGGTTCCTCCTTCAAGTGTGAGGTAGAACGCACTAAGTTGCCAACTGACCAATAGTAAATGTTGGTCTATAACAAAACCTATCACCGGGTCACAGGTGTACAAGGTGTTTTATTAATCTAGTCCGTAGCTACTACTGGCTACACTCAGGTGCTGAAGTACACCGGTGCGTGGAATTGCAATTGTAAATATAGCGCAAATTGCTGTGCCTGCAGGTGTGAGATGGGACACAGAGACACGATGCGTGTGCCTTAGATCGGATTGTACACCGAGCGGGTCGGCTGGCAGAGGTGAACGTTAACAAACAGCACAGCCGCAATCGACCTGTCTTGCGCGGACCGCAGTGCTTTCAAGCGAACACAAGACGTTCGGCTGTGAGAAGTGAACGTTAGCCAGACACCATAGCTACAATGGATGTGCCATGCCTCGACCACTGGTCAAGACAAAGGGAACGCACGTTGTTCGGCTATGAGCAGTGAAGGTTGGCAAGCTCCACTGCCTCAGTCGACAATTCATGCGTGGATCGCAGGGAAAGACCAGGAGAACGCACGCCGTTCTGCTGTGAGAAGTGGACGTTGGCCGGACACCACATAGCCGCACTGAAAGTGTCACGCTTTGGTCGATCGGTAGTCGGCGTTCACCCAGGTAAAATGTCGAGAAAATGGGTTCCCCGCGAGGTGGTTAATGGTTCGCTGTGGCAGCAATGGAAGGAGCTTACACCCGCGTCGTCGATGTATCAGCAGCCGCTGTCACGTAATGTGCCGGTCCACCAGCGCGTGGTCATTGTGCAGCTATATGGTGAGTGTGGATCCAATGCGGTGGAAACACAAAACGTTGTAATAGTATGCACCACGTTATGCGGTCCATTAACGGTCGGTATGTGCTTCCAGTGGTGAAGAAATTCGTAGACACTGGAAGCGCATGCAACCTCAATCAAACCGGACGGCCTCGCACCGTCACGGATGAACTAGCAGCTTGCGCGGTTGCCCAGGAGGTATGTAGTAACGCGCATCTCAGCATTCGGCAGCGCGCACAACATTTCAAAACCACACCGTTTGCTGTGTATACGATATTGAAGGAAAAAATATTCCTACGGTGCAGTGCTTTGCAGGTGAAAGTGTTGAACGCTTTCGATTTGCGGAAGTGCTTGGAATTCGCCTGTTTATTTTGAAACAGTCTGGACGTGTATTCCATTCTGTTCACCGATGAGGCTGCTTTCTTCTGCATGGCCAAGATACGCAACATGTTTGGACAACAACCAGCCCCCGGCAATGTAGCGCTTCACGCGTGCAACATAGCGCGAGGCTTATGTCCTGGGCTGTGTTGACTGGTGGCAAAATCATTGGACCCCTTTTTCCAGTAGTGTGTCCCGTAGGTTGTTGTTTACGGTTACTAATGTCAGACATTTCTTGGCATTCTCATACATGGAAATGTTGCAGAGCCACGTCATTTTGCAGCTGCAGTCGGCAGGGTTAATGGACTAGGTTTGGTGGCAAAAGGGTGGCGCACCTGCACATTCGGTGCAATTGGTTTGTGCCTACCTGAACGGGACATTCGGTGGACGTTAGATGGGTCGCAGAGGACCTATAGAATGGCCAGCGAGATCAATGGATTTGAATTCCATGGAGATTTTCCTATGGGTTAATAGGAGCGCAGAGTTTATAGGACGAAACCCAACATCATGGATGAAGTGAAAGTGTACAAGGTGAACGAATGTAGGCGGAATTCGTTCGAGACCTTGCAGAAAGTGTTTGCCAACACCATCCGGCGAAAGCTTCTCTGTAGCCAAGACGACGGAAGGCAATTTGAACATCAAATTCGTTGATATTTATAGACACTCCACATATTCCATGTAAATATAAGTAAGGAAACGAATAAATGTTTATCTTCCTTTGTACGTTGAAAACGCCATCGAAGGCAGAACAATTTGTACAACTAGCAATTGTCGGACTGTGAGGGCCATAGTTGTATTCACGACTAAATCGGTATGCAGTCGGATGGTGTCGGTAGTTCGTCGGAACAGATTGAAACCTAAGGGACTTATCATGTTCCAGTCAAGAATACATTTTTGTGCACCTACAAAGGGTGAATCTTCAACTGTGACACACACGCGACCGTAATGCCAAAGCGAACAACACTATCAACAGACAATGTGTTCCTGGCTGTACGATTCCTTTTAGCAGCAAAAGCAGACTATTAAAAGCTTACGGGTTTGTCGGAAGTCAGTCAAGATGCGGACAGCTATTGTGGCGATAGTAATAGGACGCTCATAGACCGGTCATCAGATAGAGTGTGGCTGTTTTTCACAGGTGCTACCACAGCGGCCCACCAACAATGTTACAGGGAACGCTTCTAATGGCTTGTTTACCATGGGGAAGACAAAGAACCGATCGCGCGAAGCATGAGACGTCCAGTGCGGCTGTGGTGTCTGGCTCACGTCCAGTACTCACAGCCGAACGACTTGCATTTCCTTTGTCTGGCCCTGCGATCCACGCATGAATTGTTGATTGAGGCAGTGACGTTTGCTAATGTTCAGTGCTCGCAGCGGAACAGCGAACTTTCCACTGGTATTCCTTTCGATTGACGCATGTCGCATTTATTGCAGCGGTGGCGACTGTACAAGGTTAAATACTCGCAGGCAAGCGGCGTGCGTTCCCTTGGACTGGTATTACGATCCACGCAAAACATGTCGATAATAATAATAATAATAATAATGATAACCTCCACCTCGCACGGCCCACCTCATCGGTGGGCACAGCGATGCAAGACATATTCATCACAAATCCGCGGCCTACCTCACACTTTCAGGCAAAGCAGTTTGCGCCATTTGACAGTTGAAATTCAGCGTACCGGAGTACGTCAAAAACTGAGTGCATCCGGTACTTGCTTAAATGAAAAAATAAAACATCAAGAAGAACGACAGTATGCATGCAGGTGGATTTGTGTGTATTTTGTCAGTGTCGCCCAACATGAAAACGCTGGGTCATGCGCTGATGGTTGAGTTGAAGTCAATCTACGGCACGCCAAATTGCAAGTCCACCGATCGATACATACGATATGTAGGACCGGTTAAAACACAGAAAGGTGTGTAAAAATGAAAAGGCAGTGTCTAATTACCGGGCTAGTGCAATAGAATTGTGGTGGAGCTTCGACACGCGTAACTGGCCTGAACAAGCAATGTGCAATAGGTGCTTAGTGTTATCACAGCAATTGAGGAAAGTGTTATTGATGACGCAATTACAGACTGAAATTGCTTTCCAACAACCTACCTTAGCAAAATACGCATTCATTGCAAGTAAGCATACAAATATGCAATGCGACATTTTGAGAAAGGAGGCTTGAAATGCCATGTCACTGAAAGACTACTCGCTGCTGCCTAGCCCATTCTCCCGACGCACTATTGATCGCTGTTGCAGGAAACGAGTGTGTTTACGCTTCCCAACTCGTTTCAGACGGGATCATGAGCGTTTATTCCAACCTACTCGCTGCTGAGGCAATATTCCATTAGCGCGTATCTGAGAAGCTTCATTTCTAGGCGAAATATCTAATCCTCGCGTATATTAGAAATCACGCATTTCGCAAAGCTCATTTTCACGAAAAAAATAAATGACGATTTGTGAGACCACAGCACACGCATGTGGGTTCTCACGCAAACTGTGCACCACAAGCCCGTTATCCCTGTGATAACATTTCTGACACATTATGCTGTAAACTCCGAATATCAAATTCAAAGGACCGATAAGTCACGCTTTTACGGTCTGCATTCTTATTGAACAGTTGTTGGACCATCTTTCTTTCGCCTTTATGTGACCGGTAAGTGATTGTTTGGAAGCACTCATCCCAGACCAGAGTCTGTACGCCGATGAACAGGATCCGAATGCGAGACCGCGTAGCCTATTGTCACATCACCATCTCGTTCACATTCTCCCTCTTATACCTGAGATATTATCATGAAAAACAAGTGTTAGCAGTGTCGCGGGGTGCATCGTGACAATACTGGATGAACGGATAGCATCACGGACCGTGAGGTCACTGGCGAAATGATTCTGTGCACTGATTGGTCGTGGTACGAGCAATAGACGGTTAAAGAAGCTACCAACATCCACCACGGTTATTTCGCTGCGTTAGCAATGCAGAACGACCAAGCTGTTCAACAGTAGTCTCGTATCGTGCCCGTGGACCAGCGCGTGTTGCTTATGCGACTGTGTGGTGAGTGTCAATCGAAAGCGGTGGAAACGGCTCAAGACTACACCGCCATTAGCTGTACAAACGGGTCGGTTAACGCGCGGTACGTGCGTCGACTAGTTGAGAAATTTGACCAAACCGGGAGCTTGTGCGACTGAAAGCAACCGGCAGGCCTTGTACCGCCACGGATGACGTGTCCGTTTGTGCTGTTATTTATGAGGTAACCCGAAATGTTAATACGCAGCATTGTGCCATCACCGGATCTTCTGTGCATCGTATGTTGAAGGGAGGGAATTATGAAGGTATCGTGCACTGCAGGTTCAAATTCTGAAGCCACGCTGTTGTCGGAACCGCATGGAATTTTCCGATGGTCTCTGGATATCATGTACGTTCACTCCATCATATTTGCGGATGCGGTACTTTTCTGTCTGCATGGTGCCGATAAGCGACATGTTTGGTCTACCAATAACCCATGACAATGCGTCGCTTCCCGTGTGCAACATGGTGTTCGTCTCGTATCATGGGCTGGGTTGATAGGACGAAAATTTATCCGACCATTTTTGTTTTCCAAGCATGTGACAAGTAACTTGATTTTGCAACCAAACGAATGCCTCGCATTTCTTAACATCTTCGTACAGAAAAAGGTTATAGTCCAGGGGCATTTCACAGTTTCAGGCCGAAAGCTTATTTAGTGTCGTTTGGTGGCAGCAGGATGTTGCGCCCACCCATTCTGCATAAACGGGACGTGTTTACCTTAACGAAACTTTCTGTGCTCGTTGGATCGGTCTTGAAGGATCTGTTGATTGACCTGCATGGTCTCCTGATGTGAACCTACTGAGTCTTTTGTTTTGAGGGTACATGAAACGCCGAGTGTATAAAACCAGGACCACCTGTGTTCAGTAACTGAAACGAAACATCGTAAACGAATGCCGCGATATATCGGTGGACACATAGCCGAAAGTGCTAGCCAATAGCATGCGGCCAATACTGCTCTACAAGCTAAAAGACGGTGGTCTTCTTGAACATCTACCAAAGGATTGACCTGTCAGGTCACCAAATTTGAGCCCTTTGCATTTCATCGTATGGGGTTATTTGAAAGGGAGAGCATACAATATAACCTTATTTTCACTGGAACAACTGTAAGGCAATATTGTCAACGAATGCCGCGCCATCAACGCGGAAACTTTGCAAGTTCTAGCCTATTGCCTCAGGCCATTTCCACACTGCAAGCAGAAAGCCGACGGGCACGTTGAGCATCTTCATCCATAACGGACATTTCACATATTTTGTTGTTGATGTTAACATAACGTATTCACCGTTATCACTGAGTTCTGGACTAAGTGCATATGGAAACGGCGCCAAATGTGCATCTGGTTAGAATGCAATCCACGAGAAAATCTGATCCGAGAGCGCTTAGACCCACCAATTCTGCGCAACTTGGTTCACAATGTCAGTATTTGTATTTCATGGATATATTTAAGGAATAAGAGGAAGAATATGAACGAGATGGTGATGTGACAATAGGCTACGCGGTCTCGCATTCGGATCCTGCTCATCGGCGTACAGACTCTGGTCTGGGATGAGTGCTTCCAAACAATCACTTACCGGTCACAAAAGGGGGAAAGAAAGATGGTCCAACAACGGTTCAGTAAGAATGCAGACCGCAAAAGCGTGGCTTACCGGTCCTTTTGAATTTCATATTCGGAGTTTACAGCATAATGTGACAGAAATGTTATCATAGGAATAACGCGTTTGTGGTGCACAGTTTGCGTGAGAACCCACATGCGTGTGCTGTGGTCCCACAATTCGTCATTTATATTTTTCGAGAAAATGAGCAATGCGCAATGCATGATTCCCAATATCCGCGAGGATTACATTTTGACTAGAAATGTAGCTTCTCAGATCCGCGCTAATGGAATATTGCCTCAGCAGTGAGTTGGTTGGAAGGAACGCTCAATATCCCGTCTTCAACGAGTTGCGCAGCGTAAGCACACTCGTTTCCTGCAACAGCGATCAATAGTGCGTCGGGAGAATGGGCTAGGCAGCAGCGAGTAGTCTTTCAGTGACATGGCATTTCAAGCCTCCTTTCTCAAAATGTCGCATTGCATATTTGTATGCTTACTTGCAATGAATGCGTATTTTGCTAAGGTAGGTTGTTGGAAAGCAATTTCAGTCTGTAATTGCGTCATCAATAACACTTTCCTCAATTGCTGTGATAACACTAAGCACCTATTGCACATTGCTTGTTCAGGCCAGTTACGCGTGTCGAAGCTCCACCACAATTCTATTGCACTAGCCCGGTAATTAGACACTGCCTTTTCAATTTTACACACTTTTCTGTGTTTTAACCGGTCCTACATATCGTATGTATCGATCGGTGGACGTGCAATGTGGCGTGCCGTAGGTCGGTTTACACCTATGTTATTCGGTGAGAGTTTTGTGATAGACCAACATCTACTTTTGAGTAGTTGGCAGTTTAATGCGCCCTCCATCACCCTCGCAATGGAGATCTTTTTTCCCGCATTAACAGTTTAGGCCGACCAGTGTTTTGGGACCGTTTTACAACCTGCCAACTGCGCATACATTGAGTACTGCGCTTATCCCTTTGGCTTCCATATTCTCTGTAAGTAAATGATGATTGCTTATTATTCTTACTAGGAAAGATTAGCTGGTCCGCTGAACTATCCTTTTCTGCGGATATTGCTTTCCTTTCCTCTCGCAGGATTTTTGGGTAGAAAAAATGTTTGGCTGATCTAACGGGAGCGCCAGTATACTCGACCTGATATTCACTTTGGGCGACTCAAATGCACAAACATACGTATTAGACTGACGCCCTGCTAGCGACCGCAATATGGTACGTATCGGTTTCTGCGTTAACTTGGCCATAAAACACGTCTTTCTTTCGCAATACGCAGTCAACCGGTTGAACTGCCAGCAATTCCAACAATTAATCCGAGCATCCGCTTGAGACACATTCTTCCTCCCTGACAATGTGCGCACTGCTGTGGCCCATTTTACTATCGAAGTCCATCAGGTCAATGCTCTCCTTATTCTTCAAGACAAGGGGAGTAGGCGTCCAAAAAGACGTAATCAGTCGGAAACACAGAAAGCTACTCACTCGATACCAAAAGACGGGAAATTTCATCAAGCTCTTACAGTTGCACATCATTGACGTGGTCAAGTACATACACGACGAAGAGGATACATGAAGAACAGATAGCACTACGAATGATGCCTAGAACGGAAGAACCTATTAAAATTCTGTGTCGCAGAACAACCCACTACTCCCCCTTGATTGATGGACTGGCTAATGTGGAGGGACGGTCCCTAAATGAGACAGCTGACACCTGTGAAGTGTTTATCTTATTTTTTCGCGACCTCTATGAGCCTAAAGACGGTCCCGTTAAATGCAAGCATTGGGATGCAAACAAACCATAACTTGTGTAAAAGTACCTTTTCCATCAGTACTATCCAACATGTAGTGAATTCCATCAAACCGTCTTCCCATCTGGATTACAATGGCATCTCACCTGCCTTCATAAAACTGGGAGGGTTTGACATACCGTTGTATTTGCTGAATACGTTTACCCTTTCTTGGAATCAAGCTACTTTCCAGACCAGTGGAAAACATCGCTCATCATCCCCCGTCACTAGGGTGCCGCAAAACACGAAATTAATAATTACCGACCAATCCGTCACACCCCTGTATTTGCCGGATTATTAGAGAAACTGGTTAAGAATAGTGTAATGAATTTTCATCGATTCGCTGGAGCTGATCGACAGATCCCGGCGTGGTTTCTTAGACAAATGACCGCGCATAACCTGCCGATTCCATTATCTAAGCCATGTTTGGGATTCTTTAGACTCAGTGTACGCAATCATTCTTCTGTTCCTGGACATGGAAAAGACATCCGATCGAGAGTCACACAAACAGCTGTTAAAAAAGATTGCTTCCCTTGGAAGCCGGGACCCACTCCTAGGCTGGATATTTCATATTTGAGTAGCCGTTCTCAGATAGTTACCATAGCTGATCACCACTGTTCACCACGTCCCATCACTACTGGCGTTATTCAAGGGAGTGTACTTGGTCCGTTAAGGACCTCAGTGCGGTAATTAGACATAGTCTACCTTTCCTACTTGCAAATGGCATAAAGATAGTCTACAAATTCCGACGAGCTGAACTTCATGATACACTACCGCTCATACAGAAAGACCTTCACTCCTTTGAAAAATGGTGTGACACTTGGACGATGAATTTCTCTGTGAAAATATTTAACATCTTATATCGCGATTTTTCGATAACCGAGGGATGGATTACACACAACGGTCAGCACCTTTGTGTACATTTGTCTACCACGACCTCGGAATCAGGTATTCTTCCATTTGCAACTTTCCGAACAAGTTGAATATCAGCTGACCATGGCCAGAAAACCAGTTGCTAATTTACTGTATAAGATCCAAATAATCCCAATCAGGGTGGAACTCTTCAAAATCCTCACTCGCCCTATTTTGCAATATTGCAATATCATATATGGCTGTATGAGGAAATCAGACAGGGTAGCTGGAAAGTGTACAGAGGTCATTTACCAAACCTCTGCTAGGCAAAATTTCCGCTAAGAACTATCGGGAGTGCTGCCAACAATTCCTGCTCGGTCCGGTTTGGCTACGAATACTGAGGCATAACCTGATGCGTCTGTAGAACATGGTTCATCAAAAGGCCCACAGCTATTTGTTTTCCCTAGAGCTACAGCACAGTTCCGCAGGGGAGCTACGCAATTAAGAGTTTGACCTGAGTGTACCCAGGTGTAGCATAACTCTGCCGTCCGATTATTCCCTTATCAGATATGCTGTTATGTAGAATAAGCTCCTAATCACCATCAGATCGTGCGCGAACACAACGGCCTTTCGCGTTAAGCTCGCTAATTACCTAGACTTGAACACGATTCTGACCATGATCTCGTAGGAGAGATCACTTGATGATTTGGTCCAAGAAAGGCCAGAAGACGTATGACGGGTGAAACAGAAAATGTACGCGCAATTTGGCACACCCTAAGGGTTGTTACTATCCCCTAATCCAACTTGTGCAATTTGTGTCGAAACAAGCGAGTAAATATATACGCTTGAAACAGAAAAACATAAAGAAAATCACACACCTGTTTACCATTAATGCAGGAGCATGATGTGTTCTGTAAAAGATGAGCTATGCTGAATAGAGACACATTTTCTCACTCGATGCCAAATAAACCTATTATTATTATTTTTCATTATTATTATCATTATGCGTGGATGCTCACCCCGAACGTACAAAATATATCCACACATACCTGCTGTCTAAAATGATCTAATGTACTACAGTCTATTTGCATTGCTATATCTTCCAAGTCCGAAAGCCCACTGCCCACAGGCCTCGCCGGTGTTTATGACGTATACGTACAAGGCGAGCAACAAGTCAGTCGTTGTAATGAATGCTGACTTCCTAATACCTACACGCTTTGTGCTCTCAACTGCAGGCTAAAAGGATGTACTCATCGATCATCTGGCCGACGCGTATCAAGGAATTACACTCAGACAATGCTGCTGGTTAGTATGCATACGTGCGTTTTAAAATGACTTGCACAAGCCGATGGGAAACGCCATCGCAGTAGCGGCCATCGTGCCAGTTGCTCTCGGCTTTGGCGGTTACATTTCATGCGGCAACATTTGCACATCTCGGAGATATTCTCTTTTGAAATTGAGAAAAAATTATTTCATTCGCTGTTGCTGGCTCAAGAATCCGCGCAACGACAAAGTTGCCAGACACATTTCTTCATCGTGGCCTTAGTGCTGAATGTAAATATCAGTTGAGGAAAGCGCAAACCTGCTTTTATTTAAGACGGGGTTGTAAAGATTAAATTTTTGCTCAGAGGCAGATGTTAGCAAAGTGTCACAATTAAGCCCGGCCAGAGCTGTGTCGATTGATTTTAAGAGCGCGTTGGATAAGCAAATCAGCACATTTGCTCTGGAAAATTGGCTTCTGCCAAGTTCTGTCCAATTTCATCTTTCTGTTATAATTAATAATGAGTTACGCCATGAAGTATTATTCTGTGTAGTCTCACGATTTGAGCATTGAAAGATGTTTGCATCTTGTATGTTACTAAACTGAGGTAAACGATATTACGCATTAATTATAATAAATATATACAAATGACTTCAACTAGTTGCCGTGCTTGGTCCTCATGGCAAAAAATATAACCCCTGCGGCCCCCTGAGAGTCCACAGTTTGCCATACTTACCTTGAGTAATATGGCACACAGTCAGCACCAACGGGTATCTGCTGCAATCTTCTACTTGCACTGCTGGTTTAATATATGTCTGATGCTCGGTTGCCAGTTGTGACACAATTTGTTAGAAGCCCCAGACAACCTATGCCGTTGAGGCCCCCATTTTCACATAACATCCTGTTGTTTCCAATGATGTATTTTTTGGCGAAAGCTGCATGCCGATCCTGTAGAATTGCTAAGGGCATTTAGGCTTTATATTTGCTGCCCGTCTCTTTCTCTTATTATTCCATCTTTCCTAGATCAGCATGGCCGTGTTGCAGCAAATCATCGGTTTAAATTACTCATGTACTTTTGCTGGGGATGATGTAGACGATGATGTTGGAAAACTTCCCAAAGTTGAACTGGAGGCTGCAAAAGCTGCGGGATTTTCACATTTGTTTGTGCTCTAAAATTCTCCCCTGTGGCTTTATGCGACATATACACACACGTTATTACTTTTTAGTCATAACTGGAAGCTACTTGTTCTCATTCGCCTCTCCTACGCTACTAATCAACTCATGCGACAATTTGAAATCGCTGTGTTACTACGCTTGTGTGTTGTGCATATTTAAAGACCGTGTAATAGGAAATAAATAGAGGATAATTCGTAAGAAAGGTATTAATTCTGTAAGTAGACTGCGTGGTGTGCGAACAATCGCCCTTCAAAAGAAGAAAGTCTAAAATCTGAGCTGCCTGTAGTTTTTCGCGTTAACATCCGTTCGCTCTTTGGAAAATTAAATTAACTCTCGTGCACTGTTTTCTAAAGAAATTTCGCAGCTGGGTGTCATCATGTTGCAAAGAGTCTGGCTCCACCAGGAACTGGATGACGCTGTCGTATCTGTTGGAGACTATTTTTGCTCTCGGATCTACCGCCCATGCATGTACCGAAACAGAGTTTGTGGAGTCCTCATTTACACCAGTCCAGCATGGTGTATTGCAACAAGACGCATCTTTCGTTTCTCTTTACAATTAATCAACCGATTAATGCTACACTGCCAATCGAGGTGTTTGAATGGCTACCACTCAGTATTGTTGGCTAACATGTATATATCTCACCTGTCCCAACATTAAAGCAGAGAAATTTTACAATAAATTTATAGCAGTCGTCGTAGAATGCCTCGACCGTTCTCTATGTGCCTTCGACGAAGATTTCAACAGATTAGATGCCATTTTTACCAACATCCTCTGGGCTACAGAACAGCACAAATATACCCACCAAATTAGACGCTACACCGGACCCGGTGTTCGTTAATAATTCGAAATGGTTCCCTGTATATTATTGGGTTCCAATTGGCAGTTCCGATCGAATAACAATCATGATTTATCTTGTCACATATAGCAAGACAAAGCAAAATGATATCGCTCACAGAAAAGATGGAAGGTGTAAGTGGAGACAGTGTTCTACAAAAAGTATTGATCGACTTCGTGAGATGGTTGCATCTACAGCATTTAGTTTATTCTTTGGTCTTGACATATCCAAGTATTGTGACAAATTGATCAATTATACAATTGTCCTGTTTGACATCTACTCTCTTTGGGTAACTCTACATCTGCGCGGACAGGTTCTCCACCCCCTACTAAAGTGACTACGCTCACTTAAGTAGATAGCGTTTAAAGAAAATGAAGACACCGCTGTGAGGTCTCTCACTGTTCGTATCAAGGAAGAGCTACGCCGTCTTAACCAGCCTAATCTTGGGAACGTAAGATGTCGCAAACGCTGAGAATGCCTAGACGGTTTAGCGCAGTCACTCCACACGAGTCCAATTGCATTGCCAATGTAAAGAAGTGAACCAAGAGTTATCTAACTGCGATACTAGTATAACTCTAGTGCCTTCATTTGCCCAAGATTTTGAGTCGTAGAGTCTGTCCTCTACCGTTAACGGCAACAAGTAACCGCTTCGCATTTTTCGCGCCTTAACGACAGTGTACAATTGTGAGCTTAAGAGAATACAATACGAAATGAATCTGTCAGGTTGGGAATTGAGAACTGTGGAGGTGTAATCCGGGCTACGTGGATAGTGTTAAGCTGACATCGAGAAGCACTTGCAAGGGTTGTGTAAGTCATTTCACGGGATCAGTATTTGGAGATGAGTAATTTATGATTCCAGTGAGGATCACAGGGCACTCTGTAGTCGTGTAGGACGGAATAGTGATTGCTCTAACATGGTGTGACAGGTGGCAGTTGCCAGAACGATAGGAAACGTAACTGCTGAGATGCGCATCAACACTATACTAACGCTACACTTGTCTAACTGGGACGCACTGTCACCATAACAGATTCTACATGCCTTCCATAGATTTAATCGGTTCCACCTTGACTGTAGAAACGGTGCTGAGAAGCCGCATTCCTTGGTCGCGCACAGATCTCCCGGAGTGAATAACATTCACCCAAAGCACTGCAGTTAGCAAGCACGCACCTAGCAGAGCCACGTATTGAATTTTTCACCGTACTCTGGGTACGAACTTGGTTCATTCATAGTGAAAACGAGGTATTATCACCGCGTGTTTCGGAAAATCTGAACTCTCCTTTTCACTCCTTGTGCATAGAGTTGTGGAAGGAACACATAGATTCTGCAAATGTTTGACGTACATGTGTTAGCGAAGTCTGAAATTAATAACGTATGCCAAAAAGGAACACACTTTTTCACTCTCACGTCTCGTTAACTAAACGTTCGAAGTGCATTCAGATTGGAAGAAATTCAAGAGGAACAAGTGCACCGTACTGAGTGTCTCGCGGTGAGCAACCACGACGAAGCGCGCTTGTACAATACAGCCATAGTGGCTTGTGGATATGTTGTCCAAGATAGTGACCAATGCATGACCGAACGACATTGTTGTTCGGTGAGCAATCTGCTTGAAAGAGATCAATTTTGTAGCTTGGTTCAGAGCCGTGCAGAGGGTGACTGAACAGTGCGATGCAAGCTGTCAGCGCGGACGAAAGTGTGAGCGCATAGAGAGGGTTTATATTGACTACTGTGTTCGCAAGGAGTTGGGTACCATGAGCAAGGGAAGAAACGAAATTGAGCAGTAGTCTTCCAAGTCGGTAAAACATGTGCGGCAAGCCTATCCGGCAAATTGCGTGTCTGGCAACAACTCAGTTCTGCAAGTGCACATTGCCAATCAGCTTTGCTGTTGGTGCAAACATGTAGCTGGGTGAAATAAATGTTTCCACTTCAATCAGGAAAGAAAACAAGCACGCAAAAAGCATCCGAAGACTGTGCTTGAAAACTTTCAAACATGTCACTGGTTACATGGCAACAGACTATTACCTTGAAAATTTGTCGGCTATTATCATTGACGCAAACTTCTTTTATGAAACCCTATATGGTATAATTTCTACCTTGACTCCAACCATAAGCCGCTGTTTGTTATTTTTTTCTCCTAATGAACGCTCAGGTATGCGCACAGTTTTATGCCAAATTCCTGTGTTGCCGCAGGGACATGACCTACTTTTCCCAAGCTAAGCACAATGATTGATCATGCTAAATTGATTACAGGTTTCTTGCAGCTAAATGACTAGGGCCGGTATGTGGGCGGTTTTATGTGCTTTCGGTTTAGTGTCTCAGCAATTCAACCGGTCATACACAGTGGCCATCATTGCGGGATTTAGGAGCGGTATTGGGTAGCATTTTAGAATGCGTGATTCAGCAGGCGAGTATTGTCACCATAGCAACGCACTACGCGTGGGTCTTTGTATGACTTAAAATGACTTTAAAATTCCAAAAATTGGTACAACGTAAGTTTACAATGGTTCAAGCAAAACATTTTCCACTTGGGAACCCTGAGGTTTGAAGAGTCAGGGATTACTCCACTCCCCACCATGGAGGTTCCTATAAATGTTTTCGTACCACAGCGCTTCAGTATGAATATTTATGCTGACTACACATACGTTTCCGTATTTTTTGAAGCTCAGTAGGTATTTTATTCAAATCATTTAGTCCTGCGCAACTTCTCCACCTACACTTTTGAACATTTGGTGCCTCTACAACAGATCCGCAAGTTACGTTTACGAAGTTTCACACTGTTTCTTCAGCCTAGTACGCAGTGTTACTAATGTTACGTCCGCGTGTGCTTGTTTCAGTGGAATTAGTTGAAAGCGCAGTACGAAGGTAGCATGCTGGTTGCTTTCACACTATTCTGTTGTCGATAACCACAATAAACATTTATTCATTTATATAATTATTCGATTTTTAAGTTCTGGAAGATACGAGAGGCTATTCTCTAGTATGGACAGTTAATCACATACCCAGTTGCCGTTCCAACATGTGATTGGAAATCGGAAAGTGCAATATTGTGTACATGAGGCTAGAATCGCATCATTCACAAAAGTGGTAATAATTCACTTGGCGCTCACTTATCGTCCACGGCGGGATTAAGGTTTGTACACATATATACCATTGGACATTAACATTAGCGTGGAGAACTGATAACTATCAACGTTGTTATGCATGGAACACAACTAAGGATATCTATAGTACGCTCATTTTGTCATCAGATAGTTTAGCCTATTTTGGAGGAATTTCCACTTATTTGTAAAGGTGTTGCTCCTTGCAGAAATCACTTTGAAGCATTAGCCGTGTGCATGAATTGAAACGCGCAATATTCTTGTGCATATCCATTCGCATTGGATTGAACCTTGGCTAATTCAACAACAGGGACTTTCACAGATTAATAAGATAATTGGTGTTACCCGCAGTACAGTGCGGTATTCTCATGACGGGTAACACCCAACGGCTTCATCCTCTTTTATCTTCTTCCTTTCTAGTGAACTCGCTGTCCTCATGGCAACCCGATGTGCCCCGGAATCATGCATGTGAGAATACCCCTGAAGTAGGAAATGACGATGAAAATGCCAAATGAAGACTTCCTTGAAAACGTCCCTATTGTGTCCCGGAATAAACCCAACTACTGACAGCCACGCATGCGTGAGCATGTTGCATGTGTAAATACGAGCTGTCGCTTTGTTGGTGTTATATCGCTGCGGACCGTTCGCACCCAATGATCACAATGAGACCACGAAGAGGAGCCAGGACCGATTTGTTTGCATGAGAACACTGCATCCTTCCATAGGGCACTAGTGGTAGAGCAAAGCTACTAAACCACATCGAGGCCAGCCAACAACACAGGAGACGCTGAATGAGACAGACAAATAGACGATAATATTAAGGGTCACTTACGTGTGCCCACGAAAAAGGTATTGGCTGAAATGGACCATGAGAAAACTTCCATCGCGCTCGACGTTTGCAGGCCAGTCGAGTTAACGAAATGATGCGTTTAAACAAATGTTACAAAGCAAACGATAAAGAAACGAAAGTAGATATCTACGAATTGTTATAAACAATCGATGTCCTGTAAGCATTCTCTAACAGTGGACACAGGTAGTTAGTAACACGAGAAGTATACGTTCGTATTCTTATAATTAGTACTAGTATTATTATCTGCTGGCTGCTCCCTTACCTAGTTGTGGGTGTACCACAGATAACACACAGGGCTCTTATCTGACCGGGGTATAAAAGCAGTGCGATTGACGAAAAACGACGGACACAAAGGCAGTCACGAGAAATCTCCGCAAATGAACGAGCAGGAATAGGGAAGGAACCGGTTGCCATGGCAATGAACAATCAATGACGAAGCGGGCACCCTAAACAAGTTCAGGTCGAACGATGACAGAATTTAATAAGAATCAGGAGAGTGCGGTTTTTCGATCTCCAACTTCCATGTGGACGTGAGAGCCGCGAGTAACGAAAAAAGCAACATGGGTCATAGAGAACCTTTTTGTTTGATAGGTTGTCCATATTGTTTCTAACACCTCATTAGTTCCCGCCGTCGAGTTTAGCGCTTGAAATCGTGGCTCCCATCCACATGCCTCCCGGTCTTATTCCTTCTGGTTTACACTGGATATCGGGTGTGTAGATGGAACGGTGGGCGGTGCAGCGCACACATCCAGGGTTTTTCTGTAGGCGCAGGTCTCCTGTGGCTGGTCACAATGACTGGCAACTCCGGAACCGGTTACTGCCAACCATGTATTTCCAACTTAAACATTTCAGACGACTTAACCTGTCTAATCCATTATTGTAGTTTGTTCCATTTTGTCGACTATAACATTAGAAGGAATATCTACGCTGTCTTCGCGCAGCATTTCGGCACATGAAGATTCACTACACTGTTGCTGAATTGGCACCATCCTTTTTTATCTCACTGCACACTGCTGACGTCAACGTGTGCAGTGTGTTCCATGTCCCGATGTAGATAGCAAAGGTTGCCTAACAACTTTCGCGCACTGCTGATGATTCCCGAAAGGATGAAACGCGCGTGAAGTGCTTTTCCGGGCGTTTGACAGCTGTCTGAGTGAGCCTAGATGTGATGAACTTCTTCCTATAACATTCAACTCTCCCTACTACTCTTCTGGAATCAGTACACAGACCAAACTGCTTATAATGCCATGAGTTAATTGGCGGCTTAAGTTTGTTAAGCTCGTCGCTTGGTGAGGGAGCTACCCTGTCCTCTGCAAGGCAGTAACATGTAAGTCAGTGGATAGTGAGCTGCGCTGTATCACATCTAGTAACTTATTCACGATGGTCGTTGCCCTCCCGCGTAGCTCAGTGGTCTCAACCACGGACTGGTAACAGTCGAGTTGCGGGTTCAAACCCAACCAGGGCCCGATGGAATACGCACTGCTGACGATTCCCGAAAGGATGAAACGTGCGTACAGTGCTTTTCCGGGCGTGTGACAGCTGTCTGAGTGAGCCTAGATGTGATGAATTTCTTCCTATAACATTCAACTCTCACTACTACCCTTCTGTAAACAATAGTCTGCTTATTGGCACAGTTCGTCAACTATCGCGACGAAACATCCCCGACAGGTGGACACACATGTGTCGCGCTGTTCGCACGAGGACATAAGCTGATCCACACGATGTGTGCACGTACTGTGCCAGTGAGTAGCCATTAAATCACGTGTCTTGCCTCACACCACAACTTGCACAAACTTGATTTTTCCAATGGATGATTGATGTATCTATGCGAATGGTACCCAGTGCACAACATTGAATTACCCCACTATAGTGGCTGTCAAGGAAACTGGTTTGGAACTTTGTGTCTCTTTGCCACAGTCGGTTCAGCTTTACGCAGTTAGTAGTGTACGACCATGGGGTCAAATTTACCATCACAAACCAGCTCCAATTGAATATTAGGCGTATACCGACAGGGCAAGTATTACTCATCTACCGCATCTTCAATGGTCGAGCTTCTGAGCTTATAAATCCAGATCGAAATACGTAATGTGAATTATCTCATTGGGAAGGCCAGACTCAAAAACGCCTTATTTTCTGCTTCTCGAGATAAACGATTCAGCCATACTACAAATCAACAATAGAGCAACTTAGTTGGTACTAGTTGAATTCACTGCAGCTAGTGTAAGCCAAACAGACATTCCGTATCAGGAAAAGCACTGTGCGACCGTTTCATCCTCTGAGAATCGTCGCTAGAGCGTATTTCATGTGCCACTTGTGGGATTGAGGTCCGCAAACCCGTGGTTGAGACCGTACAATCACAGGGCAGAGCAACGGCTGATATGCTGCCCCAACTCTATGTGTTGTGATGCGGTTAACTCTCCAAAAGCTTGTGTGCTACTCCGGTGTAAGGGAATGCGTATCCCCTCTGCACTCCTGAGTAGCCGCTGGAGCCAGCAATGGAAGTACAGCCGTATAGGTAGTCTGGGCAGAGTACTGATTACAAGAGAGTAGTAAGGAAATCTATATGGTATTGTAGCGAGAACGAGCGATATGGACGCACAGGCCTTATTGCCAAGGCACAACGAGTTTCGCAAGCAAGCACGCACCAGCGCACGTATAGCGAACCTTCTTCAACCAACACGCACCACACATTGTCATTTCCCTTGGTGTTACATTCGTTCCCCGAATTCAGCCGATCCAAGAGTTTGCTGTTCGCAGATTTGCTCTAGTAGCTTCGCTTCCTCACGTCCTATTCTCACTAGGCTGGATTCATGCTAATGCCCTTGACTTTCTTAATTATAGCTCTGTCCTTTTTCTTGTGGTTATTCCTGGAGGCGCGGTCAAGGGCGTATCTCTCCAAAAATCCATCTACCAGTACGTCCCCCACTCTCCTCCGCCTGCGCTTGAAATCGTTTACCGCTCGCTGACCATTTCAGCTTGTTTCATTGGCCTCGAATTGCTTTATCAACTTCTGGCCCGAATGTCCTCGGTACATTTCGCTTTCCTTGGTTTTCGCGGCTTGTCTCTTCCGCCTGTGATTCGTGCCTTCTTTGCCAATACAGTATAAGCTGCAAGAATTACGGTCAAGTTAAATTAGTTAACAGTCTGAGCAGTGCTTACCATTCCCAGTATAAGCTAACGACTGTCTAGTTCTGTTCCTGGTGTGTGACGGCCGTCTGACAGAATGCGATTGTGACGACTTGAGATTATTTCATCCACATTCCTTGGTTCAAATGGCTTGTTGGTACCGGAGCTATATGGACTAAATGCTCCCAAATGCTCAACTTCTCCCGCTTTCATCTGGGGTACTGAGTATATACTACCCGAGTCCTTGGCTGGCTTGCCGAACAACCTCCTCGTGGTGCCAGCTGGGTGGTTCGGGATTTTCCCGTTCCAGCAAATGGTTCGGCGGCAGTGTTCCAGGACGTGGTGGGTTTTCGCCTGGCAAGCGTTCTCCCTATAAAAAGCCACAGATGTCCGTTTAACAACACTGTGACGTGGCGGATGTGACTCGCCACTAAATAAAGTCACTGCCCCTTGCTTCATTCTGGCGAAGCATTGTATTCCAGCAACCTTATGCTGTACTTCTGGGGAGCATTGGGCCCCTGTTTGACAAAGGAACAAACAAATGTCAAGTTTTGACGCGTTCTGTCAACGTTTCACCATAGTGAATCGTCCATCTGTAGACTTACCATTATTCATGTTAACGCGCATGTACAGGGAGAGAGTCCATAGTGTGCGGAGGCTTGTGATGACAAAATCATGCCAGATCATCAACCGGCTGTTACCAGTTTTGTGACATAGACTCATGTCCTGGACGCCTCCTCGTGGCGACCGCCGGCTGGGAGTTGGCTTAAACCCATCTTCTACCTAAGAGCCAAAGCACGCAATTCCACATCAGCCGGTTCACCGCCTCATGACGCACAGGCTACTGACTTTCGGGTGTACATTTTTCAAAGGCTTCGGTTGAGGACTCGAGTCGTTATCCTGTCAGATGGGGATGCGCTAGCAATTTTCTAAGCCAAACCCAACCATGAATCATGCCGATAACAATACTAATCCAATGTTGTATCGCCTGTCGAGCAGCAACATTAGGAGAAGAGTCGCTTTATCTGCTGCATACATGTGGGTGGATAAGCAAAAACATGCTAGTTCTGACGACTCCTTATTTTCTTCTTCCAATTGACCCATTCTCATCGGCCTCGTTTCACCTAGCCCACAAGTTCCTCCAACGCAAGTCACTACACAAGCAATTTTCCGCCACCGTAATCGTACGCCGTCGCGCAATGCTCTCAAAATCGGTTACTGTAACGTGTGCACACTATTCAACCGGAACACCAGTGAGCGTCCCGAGCGACGCCTTGCACTGGTCGCCATGGAACTGGCGCGCTACGGGATCCGCATTACTGCACTAAGCGAGACTCAGCTCGCTGACTAAGGAAGCTGCATGAGGCAGGTGCTGGTTATACGTTCCACTGGGTGGAGGGCGCCACCTCAGCACCGCGTGAACATCGGCTCAGATTTGCACTATCCGTTTGCTGAAATGGTCAGCCCGTGGCAGTGCCGACTGGCATCAGCCTACGGTGTGATGCTTCGGTGTGGACAGACGTAATCGATGCACATTGTAGTGGCACAGTCAACGGGAACGGTGACCGGCTGCTGTGCGCCCACTCACGGCTTGAACATCAGTCGCTCACAGTGCAAACCGTGTATATAATCAATTGGACTCACACACTGAATAGTCACGCTCACCTGTTTGACTATGTCATTGTACGCCAGCGTGAAATACGTGAAATGCGTATGACATGTTTAACGTGTGGAGCTGTTTGACATAAGTTGGTTCGGAACAAAATGTATATTTCAACCGATCGTGAAGGTGGACCGAAAGCCGTATGATATCAATCCAATTCAACATGAGGCGCGGCTCTACGAAGGACAAATAATTTGCATTAGTTTTCAGGCTATCCAATCGCAGCCGTGTGCTTAACCGCAAAGCACACACCTGCTTATCTCGTGCAGGAAGTGATCTCTTCTCTGATAACTCGCAGCCTATAGATTAATGCAATGAAATACGCAAGCTGGGTACCTGGTTGTGGACAGACAGGCGAAAATCGCAGTTCGGACATGGGTCAGATTTGCCAAATAAGTTTGGGCACACGGTAAGCTTTGTTTCTTAAGTGGATCACTGTTTCATCGCTGGAACGTGAGGATACTTTTGCCTTAGTGAATTTTATTCAAACTGATATACGTCAAGTCGCAGAGGGTTAGCGCATGCTTATGCTTCCATCATATAGGGAGTGCGGACTTAATGCAGCCGAAACAGCGAGAAGATATCTTGTCAACCTCCATACCCCGATTTCCGGAGTACAGTTTTGATCATATGCCTTTGGCATTACATCAGATTTGCCTGCCATGGCGGAGCACATAGCCCAGTTCAAGGGCTGGCATGAATACATAAGCTTGCATTCCCACGTGACAGACACAGAGTGCACCGTTGCAAACCTGGACGGCATTCAGACTTCAAGGCGTTTAGTCCGAATCCCTCAGATAGTAGCTTCGCACCATTTGCTTTTCGACCAGGCACATATACCAAATGTGTGAACCTGCGGTTCCTCTCCTACTAATCAGGATTACCATAGAAACGACCTGTTAGTACTGCACTGTGTCATTGTACTCACTAGTAGGGTAAAACTAACCTGTCTTACGACGGTCAAAACACAGCTCACGTTCTCTCTTATTGGGTGAAGCATCTAACGCTTGGTGAGTTCCGCGTCCTAATGCTAGGGGCCATCTTTCTTTCCCTTTCAAGGACCGGCATGCTACTGTTTAAAAACAATCATCCCATGCCGAAGTCTGTACGCTGATGAACAGGATAAAAGTACGAAATCACGTACTCTTTTCTCATATTGTCAATTCCTTCACATCCTCCCCATATACCTTAGGCATACTCATGAAAGGCAAACGCCGGCGTTATGAACCAAGTTGCATAGAAGTGGTCAGTCGAAGCGCTGTCGAATCAGCTTTTCTCGTTGCATTCATTCTGGCCCGACGCTTCTATGACACAATTTATCCCTGCACCAGTTTAGTCCAAAAATCAGTAATAACGCTGGATACGTATCTTAACATGAATGACATAAAACGCTGATGTAGCCGTCAACGACGAAGTTACTCAAGGTGTCCGCCGGCGTTCTGCTTGCATTGCAGAAATCCCAATAGGTCACAACTTGCAATTTTACCTGCTGATGACACAATGTTCGTTGACAACACAGTCTTTCAGTTGTTCCAGTGAAATAGGCGTTGTCTTGTATACTCTTCGTTCCAAATAACCCCATAGAAAGAAATTTAAAGGGTTCAAATCTGGTGACCGAGAAGGCCACTCTATTGGACCTCCGCGATCGATCCACCGGTGAGCGAACATCTCGTTATGATAATCCCGCAACGTTTTTCCATAATATACAGGCGCGTCATCATGTTGCCACTAAATGAGGTTGGAAACACCCTCAGCCTGCTGCCGTGGAAGTACGCACGTCTGTAGCATTGCTTTGTAAGATGATGCTAGGGTAAGTATGGCATTAATATATTCAGACAGTAATCTACGGGTCATATTATTGGCAAAGTAAGATGGCCCGACAATCTTCCAACCATTTAGTCCAGCCCAAACCATTGCCTTGGGACTATGTTGCATACGGGAAGCTCGGCAGCGTCGTGGAATTGATGATGCCCAAAAATGCTGCTTCTGTACTCCGTGCAACGGGAATATTGCCACATGGATGAAAATACTGGAGTGAATATCTACGTGATTCAAAAACCAACTGTAAAACGCAAGCCGCTTCTCTGGATCGCATGGGTTCAACACTCACACTTGCAGTACATCTTACCGACGATTTTCTTTCTTTCAAAATCCGTTGAACTGCGTAACGGGTGGTGTCACAGTTTTGAGCGATTGTACGCATGCTGAGATCCGTCAGTTCGTCACTTGGCGGATACCAGCACTAGTTGAACTCTCCTCCGTTGTGGTGCGAAGCGGCCCCGTAATTCGGGCGTTGCACACACTACCCGTGTTTTCAAACCACCAGCGTTAACACGTACCGGCCGTTTACAGGCCGCAATTCCGAGGTTATGTTGTTGTATCTTCTCGCTCTCTCGGTTGAATTAAGCCCGCACTCCCTACATAATCGAAGCATCTGCACGCGCTGACCATCAGCGACTTGAAGTAAATCAGGCTGCATAAAATTCACCACGGCAAAATTATCCTCGCGTTCCATCGCTGAAACCGTGATCCACTTAAGAAACAAAGCTTACCGTGTGCCCAAACTTATTATTGGCAAATCTGACCCATGTCCGAACCGCGATTTTCGCCTGTCTGTCCACAACCAGGTACCCAGCTTGTGTACTGCACCGCATTGACCTATGGTCTGCCAGTTATCAGAGAATTGATCGCTTCCTGCTCGAGATAAACAGGTGTGTGCTTTGCGGTTAAGCACACGGCTCCGATTGGATAGCCCGATAACTAATGCAAATTATCTGTCCTTCGTAGAGCCGCGCCTCGTGTTGAATTGGATTGACATCATACGGCTTTCGGTCCAATTTTGCCGGTCGGACGTTAGTTCTATGTATTGCTCACCTGTCTTGTGCCGGCACAAATTTACTGTTATTTTTCTAGGTTCTGTGGAGAAAAGGATGGAACTGGAGAGAACCATGCTTAGCCGAGTTGGAGACGTCACAATCATCGCCTGAGTTAGTGACCTGTGGTACCACATTCATGAACAGGTGACTGCTGCTGTCAAGTAAACTATCGGGTGCACAAATTGTAAGCGGTCATATCGTTTTTAGAACGACGGTGCAATCATTGGCGTATTGACATCGGAGAAGAATACAGCGTTCACCGCATGTGGAAGCTACTGCGGATGCAGAGAAGAAGAGTCATTTCTGCAAACTTAGACGCCCATTAACTGGATCACTTCGAATCATCGAGAATGCATGGTTTACGAATTTGGAGCATCTGAACTGCTGCACCGAACACCGCAAACATAAGGAATTCTTTGGCTCCTTGAAGGCGATTTGTCGACCCACGCTGCAGCTGATGAAGATTTTGCCCGACGTTAATTCAGATGCTGCTTGCACACCGATTGCAAAGGTAATGCAGCTCTGGCAAAAGCACTTCGATGGCCTCTTGAACAATCATTCAGAGCTTGAATGGGTTATCTTGCACGGGCTGCAACGGTAAAAGGTGACGATGTGTCTTGCGGACGCACCGACAGTGGTTGAGACGCAGAGAGCACGTTCTCAGCTACGGAACGGCAAGTGCGCCGGTGCCGACGGGATCCTGCCTGAAGTGTTGAAGCTCTACTGACATGCGTGGGTAAATGCTCTGCATCATTCGTGGCAACTCGTGTGGATTGAAGAGGAAGTGCTGGTTGTTTTGTGGGATGCCATTGTGCTATCACAGTAAAAGGGCAAAAAGAAACGAGCAATGAGCCAAGAGTTATCGTGGCCTTAACTTGCGGGGAAGGCGATCGTACGAATCCTGCTCAACCGCCTTGTCACCCAAGTCTTTGAACCGAACGTGGCGGAAGAGCAATGGGGATTCCATTCGGGCCGCAGCACCATAGGTATGGTGCTCGCGTCTCGTCAGTTGCAGGAGAAATGCCAAATGCAACATTAGCCGTTGAAATCGCTGTTTGTTAATTTCACCAAAGCCTTTGATATGGTGAACCGCGAGGCATTGTGGCGGGGTTGGGTAATTTTGTAAGTTTAACTGAATGTATGCACAATGGTATACGGACGAGGGCGCAGCTAAGTGGACAAATCTCGGATGACTTTACAGTTATCTCTGGTCTGAAGTAATGCTGTGTTTTAGTTCCTGCCTGGCTTAATATTTATCTTCATGCAATGATGACTTATGCTTTCAATGCGGCTTATGTTTACGGTGTTGGTGTGGGGCACGGTATTGATGGTGGGTTGCTGAACATCCATCGTTTCGGTGCGAGAACCCTAATCTGTGAAACAACTATCCGCAGGTTGATGTTCGTTGACGACTGTGCGTTGTATGCACACAGCGCTGATGAGTTGCAGCACATGACTGACTCGCGCTTCGACAGCGGCCAACTAAGGCTCATCATCAACACAAGTCAGATTGTATGTCTTTCCTAGCCTTCACCAGGAATGGAGTCCGTGAGCTTGCCCCAAATCCAGATTGCTGATGACGTTTTGGATGCAATATTGAGATTTTGCTAGCCAAGTAGCGTAATATCAATTGCCCTGCAGATGAGCAAGCGGCCCGTCCGCGTATCAAAGGCGACTGATGCTTTTGGAAAACTGGGGTAATGTGTGCGCAACAAACACCAGCATACCGTTGCAACAACGCTGATGGTTCTGTCCGGAAGAGAAACGTGGATGCTGTATAGGAAGGAAGTCAGATATCTGAAGCGGTTTCATCAACAGTGTTTGTGATGGAGTCTGCGCACCGTCTGGGGTGACCGAGTTGAGGACACAATACACCAACGCAGTGGCAAGTATGCATTTGAGGGGATCAGACATTTACACCGCATGCATTCGACGCAGATACCGAAATAGCAGCTTTCTGGCTAATTGCGTGCAAGGAAGCGAAACGTTTGAAATTTGAATTTGCCTTACCATGACAGGAGCAAGGTGAGTTTATCACGAACAAATGTCAATTGCAAGTGTTTGGAAGCGACGGCAGTTGATCGCCACCAATGGCGTGAGCTGATCAAGAGCGTGGTTACCCAGGTGTATTGGAAATCACTGCTACGTGGGGAAAAGAAACGCAGGGTACGGTGGCGACAGGTTCCGAAGGAGTGTACACCATCGATGTCAAGCGCATGTGGCTGTAGCACATGCAGTCGCAAGTGCCTGAGTCGAGCTTGCCTGGTAAGACAACACTGTTTCTACGACAGCACACCGACTAAATGACGACGAGTAAGCCGATTATCTATTCAGCAACAGGGTAGCGTTCATATGCACGCTGTGCCTGCTTCCATTCCGATTACTAACGCACGTCAATATAGCATGTGCCACATCATCCTTGCGGTTTCTCTGTATGTGTGCCTGTGTGTTAAGTTGCTTGTATTTTAGGTGTTGGCTCTTGTTGGAAACCTGCCTGCGCTTGATATTAATGTTGACAAGGTGCCTACCAGCATATTACTCGCCAGCACGTTTATACTGGATCCAGAAGACTGTGAAATGAGCTGGGGTAGGTGAGGTGCATCGTACTTGAGACGGTGCTACGCTCAAAGAGTGCTTCCATGCGGGCCAATTCCCATCCATCTTCTTTTGTACTATTGCTACGTATGATCCCCCACTTGGACTGACTGGAATGCTGTTGCTGTGCATGTTGAAGGAGTGTGAGTCGGCCCCGTTGATGAAGCGTGGCGTCCATTCACATGCCTCGCAATCTTATTTCTTCGAGTGTACGCTGGATATGTGGTGTGTGGATGCATTTGTGGATGATGCAGCGCAACCTACCCAAGGTCCCTCTGTTGGCACAAGGGTCCTGTGATTGTCCTATACAGGCCACACTGGCACGTAAATCCGGAATCGGATGTTTCCAAATTTATTGGTTTTCTCCGCTCACCGGGGTTGATGATCATAACGTTTACGTCCTGTTGGCACTGGAGGAGAGAACGTCAAATTAAGTACTGTAGATGGTTTATGGCAGCAAAGCATTGTAAATACGGGCAACGTGGGCGCAAAACGGACAGAATCCGTAACATCTTTTCACTGCTGACAAATTTGCAGAGAAAAGTATTTCCGGAAGCAATATTGCCGATTGTATTGAGTGGCCAGTTTCAACTCGTGGACCCTCAGTTTTGTATACCGGCTAATATTCAGGTGGTAGTTGCAAGTGTGACCGGAGTTTTCAACGTTTAGTACGTCTGAATGAGGTCGCCCCGTAGACCGCGTTAATGAGCAATGAACAATGATTTACAAGGGGTAAAAAATCAGGTGCTTAACATGTCCCGTAGGGTGTTTAGCGTGAAAAAAATAGATCAAGGGATAATGGAGTAGTCAGTTCTGGCGCTTACAGATGTAACTACACTGTCGTATAAAGGGAGTTTGAAATGAGAATGTGCGCACACAAAACAATAAGGGGAGTGGTTATTGATCACATAATAGGCGAGAAAAAAGTAAAAAAGCAAATGCAACGCTTACTCGTGTGCCACTATCTTGGGTCGACAGGATACAGAAATCCAGTTTCTATAGTAGTAGCGTTTATCAAATGGTGTGCAAGGGGTTTGCAGTGACTCATTCTCGAGTAGGGTTATGACACTATATACTGTCTGTTGTGCATTAGTGCTAGCATCTGTTGGTCATGGGCTATAGCACGTAGTGTAAATGTGACAGAGTATCGTCAATGCGTTTATTGAAAATGGATAGGGTGGGTGCATTAATTACATGTTCCGGGAGGGCGTTCTAAGGCTGTGACACTCGAAAGGAGAAATAGTTTCGCCGACATTCCAGGCGGCCGTACTGCGTGACTAACTTAAACAGGTGACTTCTTAGCGGGGTGTTTTGACTGAGTATTAGAAGGGAACGGCATGGGTGGTTGGGATTTCTCAAGATCAGGTACACCATTATGAGATCGCCCATTAGACGCCGATAACGTCCACTGAGGGTCTTCAGCCTGAGTCAGTAGGGAAGGCTGGTCAAACCTCTGACGCTCTTCTTTTTCCTACTTTGTGCAGTGTCGAGGGCGGTTAGATGGTGCTTGAACCAGGAGTGCCCCGCTTGAATAGCGAATTTCGTGTACGGCCTCACGTACGCGCTAAGCATTTTTGGAACGACTGAAGGGTCAAACTTCCCGAAAGCTCTGCGAAGAAGGCCGAGGTACTGGCTTGCTTTCTTAGATGCCTTTTCAGTCTGCTTCAAACAACCGAGGTCATCTTGAACTATCACCCCGAGCTCGCACTAGTGAGATGCCCGCTGTAGAGGTTGTGGTCTTAGGCAGTACTTGTGCATACTCTTGTGTCGTATGGTGAGAACTTTTCACTTGTTGGAGTTGAAATGCAGCATGTTCTAGATGGACCATTTGTACGCTTTGTCCAGGTCCTCCTATAACTCTGCGTGATCCTCCGTTGCAGCTATAGTATGCCATACCTTTAGATCATCAGCAAATAGCAAACAGTTAGAAGTTAGCACGCTCGCTAGATCGTTTATGAAAATCAGGAACAGGCGGGGTCCAAGGACGAGCCCTGAGGTACGCCGCACTGAAGTTCAATGGATTCCGATAGGTTGCTTCGAACCCTCACATTCAGGTGACGCTGCACGAGAAAGTCCCCTTTGCAGACCAGAACAGGATCGCCGATTCCATATTTCTGGATTTTGTGGAGGAGAATGTGATGGTCTATACGGTCAAATACCTTTGAGAATTCCAAGTAGGCCACTTCGATTCCTACACCAGCGTCCATAGATTCCGTCCATAAGTTCCGATGTACACTCCCAGGGACTTGTTTGAAGAGGAGAATAATTGGTTGACTTGTAGTATGCTGACGATATTGCTCTAATCTGTGACGGCACATAAAATAGCAACGGATTTCGGTCACATCGGGATTTGCTTCGCACCCTCGAAGTGCAATTCGTTCCTTCAAGATTGGCATGGACAGCCTCTTGCGCTGACCCTTGGTGTGGATAAGCTAGAAGTCATACAGAAATTCAACTACTTGGAAAGTTGTATCAGCGCCACTGGAATTGAAAATGAAGTCACGAACCGTATAGAAAAACTCGAGGAGATTTCGCTAACCTTCGCCACTTATGGCGCCGGCGCGACATCACTCTCGCTTTGAAGGGCATAGTGTACAATGCAGCCGTACCTTCGACCCTCCTTTACGATCAACGGACACAAAGAGGCTAGTTACCTTCGACCAATGATGCCTTCCCAGTTTGACTCATATCGGGTAAGAACACCATGTAAGCACCGTTTGTTCGACGCCTTGTTTACGGCACAGGAAAAGGAATTGAACCGTTCAACACCGTTATTTCACCCACCAGGATCCGATGGCTCGGCCACATGTTACGCATGCCAACACACCGACTCCCGCGACGTGCGTTGTTTGTGCGCAGGGAGTGTGGAAGGAAGAAGAGGACGGCTTGCCAAGCGATGACTTGGTCTGGAGGGATGAGGGCCATCCGTTTGAAGCTGGCCTCGGTTGGAGCTTCTCGGCTCCCTGGTTTGGGTCGGAAAGATGATGAACACATTTGGCTGGATACATTTGTTGATATGGTTTGGAGCCGACTGCAATCGTGTTCGTGCTGTGAGTATTTCTGTCCCACCCCCTCACTGGTAGCCTCCCCCTCCAACCACAATCTCACTTCTTAGCCCAATATGATTTTGCATATTAACAATTTTTGCTGCAAAGTCGCCGGCTGGTAGTTTGCTGGAACGATGCCCATCAGTTACCGTTAGCTCAGATGGCTTGCAGCTGTTGCATATTTTTCCTTCTTCCGTTGATTTGTTGCGGCAGAGCAGCTGAGGTGTTTCCCACCTCCAGCTAACGTGTATAGTGTATGAATGTGTGAATGACATTCCCAGGGCTTCAGGCGCAGTGATATGGCAGGTGAAACAACCACTTCGCATTTTTCCGTTACTGTTCATTGTGCGGTCTACAGTACAACCAGAACATGCATTAACCAAATTTTACGGGCCCCATTGGTGCACTGTACATAGAGCGTAACGCCTTTGTTTGCACTTCACTGTGCGGTCTCCCGTGAAACCAGGTCGCGTTTTAACCAAAGTTAACAGGTCCGAATCGCGTACTCTACATAGGGCCTTACATACCCAATGAGCATTTGGAGGAAATCTGGGACGGGTTGAACCACCCGAACACAGTCCGTAAAAAACCAAATTGTTGGATAGCGGACAATTCTTCTACCGGTCGTAGCCTGCAAATTATGCTAAACCTGGTGAAATAAATGCTGAAATTGTGTTAAGCAGATTTGGAAACCTACAAAAACTTTACAAACTGGGAGAAACTATTTGACTGTTTCAATCTTTGCTTTGACGTCACTTTGACCGACGGTTTTACAGCCGACTTATAAGTAGCAAGTATAATCCGGATATAGCTTGATGGTTATGTGCCGGATTGTCAGCCGTGCAGCCTGGGTTAGAATACTGGTTGTGCAACCTTCAGTATTCGCTCCGGCGGTACATATACTAAAGTTGCAACGATACAGAGAAGATTGCCATTGCCACTGTGCAAAACTGACATTTAATGTTTAAAACTTGAAAATGGTTATACGCTTGAACCACTAGAGAAAGAGTTCTCCGCATTCCAACTTCATTACAGCACCTTATTACATGTCGGGATAAAAGATCAAGGAGTACGTTTGCGCATACGTTTGCTTACCAGATGTAATTTCGTTCCAGTTTTCCTTCATTCCGTGCTCATGAGACATTGGCAACCTACCACATTGCTTAAGTGGCCTTCATTAAGTGTGAAAGCTCACACGAAATAATCACTTAATATCCCGCATATTCTGTTATATGTGGTTTCACGGGATGCTTAGTGGCCACTTGCGGCAACTAACTGCTCATATCCTTTACCGTTAATCGGAAATCCATGCTAGAACAGTTGTAAGTTTGTATACCCACCGCCCTCTGGTCTACCGCGCGCATTCCAAATTCGCGGGGCAGAAGGATTCCCCGATACCAACGTGTTCTTTCACACCAAAGAGCGAAATAAGTGAGTGGGCACAAGTTAGACGAAATAGTCGACGGCGTGGGTGGGCAGCGCGGCCAGGAAAATTTTCATGACAATGTAGAAAGCGGGAAGGAAAGCGATGATGAAATTTTTATGTCTTTAGTGGAGAACATCTGCACTAACTACAGTTTGGTGGGAAAATCATGTCTATTCATTAAAAAGGCAACATGTGACAACGATTCGCGTCTTCGATGTGACATACGAATCCGACTTTTAGATTGCTTACGGTGTCATATCAGATATCACACAACAGTTAAAATCGGATCGCCGCTAGGTAGCAGTGTCCGCGGCAGAATCTTCTACCCCTGTAACAAATTATTTCCGATCAGTAACGTTTGGAAACACAGAAGCCAAGTTAGCAGCCGCAGAAGGTACCTCAGCTCTGCACAGTTTCCGTTCCATGAACTGCACAAGCGTTGCCAGCGCAATTGTTTGAGCAGAAGTTTGCTTGTGCCCGCGCAAAAGTGAGGCAATAATAACTAATTTCCTGTTCCCATTTGACATCGACGTACTTAAACAAAAGATGAAGAAAGCAAATTTCGTGACAACATTTACACACGCATTAAACTACAAGGAAGTAAAGGTGTTCCCACTCCTTGTGAGAAATGTTTGCCGTCACTGGGTATTTAGGTTATGTTAATTCAGGGGATTTTGTTCTGGCAACGCCAACACAAATTTCCGTGGCGTGTAAAAAGTGGACAAAACGATATATTTGTGAAATTGCAATTTTCGATTGGCGGAAAACTTGTGGGAATCGCTTGCATGGCCAACATTGTCCGCAAACACATTGCAAACGGCGGTTGTCTTCTTATTGATGTTGAAACAGTTGTGGTAAACATGTATTCTTACTTTTACCTGTACATTGCACGTGGCAAAGAACTCTTAAGAAATTTTGTGACTGTGTTGGTAGAGTACCAACGCATTCTAGGATACAGGAAACTTACGTGTCTTTCTGTTAAAGAGATCACGGACGTCCGCCACACATAAAACACGTGAACATCGATCGATTTCCAGCGCTTGTGTTTGTAGGATAGCTTGGGACTTTCAGCCAACCACATGGCAGGTGGGCAGCGATTGGTTTCAACCAAGTGTGCAGTTAACGGCTTTCCCGACAGTTCGTTGTAACGGCAATGCGCAACAGAACGTTTTCAATCTGTGTCAATTCTCCTTTCTTACTACTAAGCGGGTTAGAACACTTTCACTTGTGCCAACAGTGGAATCCTGAGGCCCTTTTCAGCACTGAAATCTTTTATTGTCTCGACAAAAGTGTCCTACAGTATTACTGTTACTTTGAAAATCGGTGCGTTGAGCTGTGACTCTTCTCTATACATAATAACTGCCATTGGTCACGCTACTGTACTAAAAATTGCGGAGCAAAATAGGCAATCACTGAACGCGTCGCCTGCAATGTACAAAGTCCTGTAAAATTGCAGGGACAGGAGGAAAAACAGGTTTGTTCCAAACGAGGTAAAGATCCGAAATAGTCAAATCGAACAAGCAGGTCTCATCAAGAAAACGGATGTGCTGAATGCTGGGTCGGAGCCTCGCGACTACTTCCACCACTAACGTTAGTGAGAACACGAACGATCGGGGACAGAGATTCAAGGGTCCTTTACATAGGGAAACCAGTTCGTTATATAGCATAACACACAAACATTAAAGCAAACCAGGGTGCGGAAAGCAAGCGGACAATTAAAGCCAATAAAAACGGAACAAATGGGGAACCAATCAAGTTCACACAAAGGACGTAAGGTGAGGGTGATAGCGTCAAAGTATGCCTGCGATATGAAGGCAAAAACAACGACTACAAATAGCCAATGGGGATGACGAAATGATGCGTTAAAACAAACATCGGTGAACCTCCATGGTAGAGCGAAAGTCTGCAGTCATGAACGGCTACAGATGCATACCTGTATTTTAATTTCACCTCAAACAATGAAGCTATCACCAGCTTCTATAACAATTGAGTCAGTTATTTGCAGGGAAGAATGAACAAATTTCAAGAAATGTGTAGCATCTTTTTGAGGATATTGAAACTGCCACCGTCCTTGGAAAACTCGAAGCAAGCATCAGTCATTTTGGGTCTAAACTCCCTGATTTGGAAATCAGTGACAACGAACTGTTTGACGAACTTAACAACTTGTAGGTTTGCATCGGAAGATAAAAGTTCCCGTTGGAACTGTAACAAGTAAAGGCTGGTATACAGCGGGTAGAGGTGTTTTCCCAAGTCCAGGCTAATTCCATACCATGTGAACAAGTACAAAATCGTACTGAATTCCTTCTCTGTCTCTCTGGGACTAATACACCTACTGAAAGAAGCTTGTCACACATGAACACTGCATGGATAAGCTAGAAAACGCAGCTTAGCACTCAAACTAAAAGCGATACTTAGGGTTAAATTCAAGTTTGAGGACAAGAGCACCGGGTATCCCTGCGAACGACTTCACGGCATGCTGATGCAGCGCCCGAATGTACTACGGAAACATTTTTGCTGAGAAGTATTGCACTACCACTGTGGTTCTAGCTGATATACTTTCAAGCTGCATATCAACTTCAGTAGCGCAACCATTGTACTGACTAATGCACTAAGTAATCTCTGTTGTTACTGTGAAGTAATACAAGTCGGTCTTTTCCATTTGTTGGATGATCTGCATATGCTGAAATAACTGGGGGTTGGTTAAGCGTCCCGCTTTGACCCGCAAACTATTTGGAAGCGTCGCACTTTGCCACGCGAAAAATCTGACCACCTAAAGTACGCATTATTGGTTGGTATTGCTGCTCTGATTTCAACTAGCCCAAACTGAAGTTTACGTACTGTAATGTGAACCACATGTCCACTTCAACCTGACACACTCGTGAGCAGCAGACGTGCACACGCACACGTACACACCGGATGCGCAGTGTCTGATGGGTTCGGTATTCAACTCAGTTTGGGTGTCAGGGGGGATGTCAGTCACCAATACAAACAAGTCCAACCAAGAGCATCACAGTCTATGGTTTGATTGACGTTAATGTCTGGCCCGGCTCAGTCGGTGTTCCAGTAAGCAGACAGCGCATCTCGAGTGTTTCACAAGTCACGACGGACTCGTCCGTGCATGTCCAACGTTAGCGGTTGGTGAATATTTGATTATCGTGTACTTTTGGACCCAGGCGATTGTGTTTGCTTAACATGTAGGGGTGCGCTAAATGGGATCCTCCATCTGTGTTAACCAAACTGACCGGTTTATTGGAATGTGAGTGAAAGATGTGTGTGGCTTTCGTAACAGCCGTGATTTGTACTGAGCCTCGAAATGATGGAAGGTTTTGCTGCTTAACACGGTGACAACTATCCATCAAGCGATGCGGCGGCAAACTATACTGTCATTTCGATATACAAGTAATTGCTTGAGTGGCAGCATTTACCGAGGTCGTTCACTCGGATGGCCATAATGGGAAAAAATACTGTGGATTGTTCTATGTTTTCTTCTGTATTCTTTTTCCAATGACCGCCTTCCTTTGCCGTTCATAGTTTCCGATATTTCGATGTCTATTCATAGACTGCTAAAAATAGTAACATGTTGGGAATTCGTCCGGTAGCCGCCCTATTCAATCACACGGAACAGTAAAATATGTGTCTGTCGATCAATGTGGCGATCGATGTGCGGTAGTATGCATGAAAACTATTCCGATTGCGCCCGTCGTAACCTCCTATGAGTAACTCAACTACACCTAGTGATACTGAGGCACGTGTTTCCGTCGGTTCCAAAGTCGAAGTAAATGGAGAAATTCTCATATGAAAAAATAGCCGAGCGATGGCGGCTAGAGTTTAGTCGCTTCGACAAAACACTTGATGAGATTGTGTGGCCAATTGTAGCGGTGTCTATCCGTGTAGTTAAATAAATAAATAAGTGGTATATTATCGACAGAACGAAGCACACCAATGAAGGCGTGCTCAAACATACATACAAGTATAGCTGCTTTTGAATAGCAAAACATTTTGCCTAGAAAATGGTACAACCAAAATTTTCGTAGTTTATACCTGTAAGCATTTTGTCAGGTACTAATGGGAACAAGAATCATGATGAGTCTGGGGCGCGGACAAACCGGTTACCATCGTTGTGGCAATAGATAAAGTTCAGCTAATTTCGACATGTTGTAATCCATGGTATCATGAGCACAGAAGCCAATGTAAAAGTACGGTGCAAGTGTTCTCCATTAAAAGATAAGAATGTTCGCGGCTTCATTAAGGTATTGTTCATATCAAATCGGTTGAACTCGCCATTTCATGAAGTGGTTGCAGAGGCTGCATGTAAATATCTAATGATTGGGTGGGTGAGAAATGTTTGGCAGTGACTTTATTCGATGACGAGTCGCATCCGCCTTAGGGATGTCAGTTGACCCATTACTGCATACTGTTGTCTGTATGCAACTAACCAGAAAATCCTGCGCCAACTTGCTTTCACAATCTTGTTCATAGTAAGAGTAAGTTCCATGGATAAAACATATATTTACAGTTTATTTACATTGTTCGTCGTTCTGTTTGACCGCGAAATCAGCTTTAGAAAGCCTAAACAGAGGAATAATTTGGTGGGAAATCAGCAAGCTTTCGCTTTAGACTGTCGATACTCCATGCACTAAAGGGTTAAAGTCGGTGGGGTCAGACTAGACTGGTAAGGAGATTAACGCAGACAACTGAGCGCTCGCAACGCCGTACGTCAAGACGGGTTTGCTCTTTCTTTAAACTGTCCCTCTGAATACAGCCAGGCTATACTTCAAGTTTTTCGATCCAAACTAACTCTCGCTCCAAGACGGGATTATGTATCGCGACGCGTTGCTTTAATCATGCTGGATAACAATTAATGATCGACACGAGTGGTGGTGGTAGCTTGGTTACACGCATGCCCTTAGATAATGCAGCGCCCGACTCTATGCACACGTGTGTGATGAGGCACTAAATGTTAAGTGCCGTTGTCTAGTTCCGGCTTTGTAATTTTGATTCGTTGGCACCAAATGGAACAATGGTATAATACAGATAAAAACGCCACCGTTTGACGCGTCCCGTGGGATGGATTGTGAGAATAACGTTAGTTCAATGAAATTACACAAAAGTGCAAAACACATTTGTGGACTCACCATGTTATCCACGTATGAGTTGTACAACTTCTGAAACATTGATTAAAGCTGAGAAACTTTCATGTATGTACACCAACGCCCAAGGGCTCCTCAGTAAAATTAACGAACTTCGACTACGTCAGGTTGCGAAAGCTTGGGACCTAATTTCTATTACCGAAACTTGGTTGCATCAAGAGGTGATTGATGCTGAGGTTGAGATAGCCGGAATGTCACTCATCCGGAACGACCGCCCCAGCAGAGGAGGTGGGGTCCTACTCTACTACCGCAGCGATCTACAATGTACAATAGTTGAGGACCTGGAAACAAACGTTACCGACTCACTCTGGTGCCGTCTCCGACTGAGACACAACGATACATGTCTCACAGCTATCGTTTACCGCCCCCCAACGTCCACTCTGGAAATGGATTCCTGCTTGATCCGTGGCCTAAACAGAGTAACACACACTAGGTACAGCCACACTCTCATCTCCGGGGACTTCAATCTACACAATCTGGAGGTTTCGGCATCGCCCAGTGAGCAGTTCAAAGCAGACTTGCATGAACTGATCGCTAATGTTCCTTTTGTACAATCTTTTCACCACACCCACTAGATTCGGGACAGCAAACAAACCGTCCATATTGGACCTTGTGCTCACGAATGAAGAGCTCATGATTGACAAGTTATTGATGGATAGTCCATTAGGTCTCAGTGACCACGTAGTAATAACTTTTGACTATGTGTGTTATGCAGAGTATCCATCTGAACACTCGGAACTAACTCATACAATCACACGCTACCACGTATTGAAAGAACTCGCCGACGCAGCTTCTTGGGAATTCTCAAACAAAAGTCCCCTTGAAAACGTTTGGGCAGAGTTCGTTAATAAGCTCAGCGACATCGTCAACCAAGCATCAGAGACCAAACCCCGTCGTCCCGCGAAAATGCCTTCAATTATAAGGAGTAGGACTCGCAAATGCCTGGCGATAAGGGATGCAGCATGGCGTGCCTACAAGATTAACCCTGACTCGGAGACTTGGGGAAATTTCCTGGCCCATCCAAACCATTGCACCGCACTTGTCCGTGAGGACAAAATAACTTATCAACAGTGCCTAGCCAAAAAGTTCATGACACACAACAAACTGCTGTATAAGCATGTCAATAAGCTTCGTAAAGTGAAGCATGGAATACCCCCACTATTCACGACAGGCGGTAGAGTACAAAGCGCCGAAGAAGCAGCTAATGCCCTGCGGCTGCAATACGCCCCAATTTTTGAACTCCCAACCTCAACCTGTCTCATATTATCAAGCACATTACCGACACCTTTGTTTACAAATGTACTTTTCAACCCATCAATTGTGCTAAGGAAGTTACTCTCACTGCGTGAACGTAGTTCTCCGGGAGCAGACAACATCCGCCCGAAGGCACTGAAGGCTATGGCCACCAAGCTAGCTGAACCACTGTCACAGTTCTTTCAAAGGTGCTTTGATGAACAACAAGTCCCCACTATGTGGAAGTATGGCATTATAACCCCTATTTTTAAAGGTGGTAGCCGTTCCGATCCTGCTAACTATCGTCCAGTGACCCTCCTCCCTGTGCTCGCGAAGGTGATGGAAGCAGTCGTCGCTGAGGCTTTAATGGACTACCTGGAAAAATGCAACACCTTGGTAGCGGAACAGCATGGCTTCCGTCAACACCGGTCATGCACCACCAACCTACTTATTGCAAGAGGTAGTTGGACGGAAGTGGTTGATGATGGGGTCGGAGTTGATGTCATCTATCTGGACTTCTCCAAAGCTTTCGACCGCCTTGATCACCGCATCCTACTTCAAAGACTACAAAGTTACGGAATTGGAGATCCAGTACTTGGTTGGATTGGCAACTTCCTTTACCAACGAAAATTCCATGTACGTGTTAGGGGATCACTTTCTAACCCCATTGAGGTGGAATGTGGTGTCCCACAAGGCTCAGTGCTGGAACCGCGTTTATTCCTGGTGTTTATCAACGACCTGGCAAGAGTCATGTGTGAGCATGCGTGAGCAACGAGCGTGTTTGACGCCTTGTTTACGGCACAGGAAAAGGAAATGAACTGCTTTGCACCGTTATTTCACGCACCAGGCTCCGATGGCTCGGCCACGTGTTACGCATGCCAGCCCACCGACTCCCGCGACGTGCGTTGTTTGCGATGTTTGTGCATGGAAGAAGAGGAGGGGTGGCCAAGCGATACTTGGTTCAGAGGAATGAAGGCCCTCACTTCTGAGCCGGCCTCGGTTGGAGCTTCTCGGCTCCCTGGTTGGGGTCCGAAAGACGATGAACACGTTTGGTTGGACACACTTGCTGATATGGCTAGGAGCCGACCTCAGTGGCGTTCTTGATGTGAGTTTCTTTATCCCACCCCATCCCTCTTAGCCTCCCCCTCCAACCGCGATCTCATTATTTGACTTTATATAATTTTGTATAGTAATTTTTTTGATGCACAGTAGCCGGCTGGTAGTTAACCGGAACGATGCCCATCCGTTACCCGGTAGCTCAGCCGGCTTGCACCAGTTGATTTTTTTCTTTTTTTCTGTGTATTGCGGCACAGTAGCTGAGGTGTGCCCCACCTCCAGCTAACGTGTATGATGATGATGAGGACTTATCGGGCACGTACATTTCGTCAAAACAATGTTGAAAGAATCGAGCCAAAGTCTCAGCTAAACTCTTTCCCACTGCCGCTAACCATTTCAGGTGTATGTTATCAACTACAGGAGTTGGCCAGCTACAGTCAGGCTTACTGTTGGCGACCTCTAGCACTGAGACTCTCATCCCTCTCTGCCTTCGGTCAGCACCAAGGTGTCAACCTACTCGGCAGTATACATGTCCCCCAAAGACGCATATACCTAGTCCTGTGCTTACATCCATGGAGCCACATTGGCTAATGTCCCATGACCAATGAGAGTGTCACTGATAGCGCGTGCACGTAACCCCTCAGGGTGAGAATGAATTGATGTCCGTGTGAAGTTGAATGAACAACACGTTATTTCGAATTTTTAACAAGCTAACTTATTATCACTATGCTTGTGTTTGCTGATAAAGTAGTATTGGCTATTGGGATCCTTGTATTCAGTAGGGCTTTAATTCGCGGTAACTATTGCTATATTGCTTCGTGTGTTGTAGCTGATGCTAGCCGTGATTTGTGGAGCGGCTTATATGTGATTACTTACTATGGTAACCGTTTTCGTGGGCTGTGTTCTCAACCATATTTCTGTATGCCTCTGCATTATATACGTCTATCCAAAGGCGGCTGTGTCATCCCATTTTGAATCTTCCAAATGTCTTTGGTTTTCTTCCCTAGGACTCTCCAATTGTCACTAGTGAAAAGGGTGATGTGTGTCGTTCAATGATTAGTAGGCATTTATTTTTACAAATTGGTGGGTGCAGTCCCTTGCCGACACAATTAAATCGTGATGTTGTAGTGGTGAACTTACCGCAAATTTCATTCGCGCACATAGTTTCGTTACCTTGTCCCTTGTCCTAGTTACCTCATCTAATGCGGGTTTGAATTAGAGCAACTTAGGGCGGAGATAACTGGATACAGAGGTAACTTCCATGGCTGGGGTACACAGAATGAGAAATTTTCCGACGGCAGTTCAACCGGCTGTACTATGGCCGAACAACCTCCACGTGGTGGCAGCCATGTGGTTCGGATTATTCCCGGTACAGCTAATAGTTCGGCGGCAGTGTTCCAGGATGCGGTGGGTTTTCGACTGGCAAGCGTTTTTCTTATAAAAAGTTACAAATATCTGCTGACCAACACTGTGACGTGGTGGATAGGACTCGACACTAAATAAAGTCACTGCCTTACCATACCGGACGATCTTATACGTTTCGCAAACTTCGACCACTTCAAGGAGTTCATCTGCGTTCACCGAAAAACACAAATTAACTGTAATGCCAAGAAATTTACACAACACGATTATTTGCGCATGCATTCACATATATATTACACATACAGACATATATGCAGTATGTACTTGTTAAATGGTAACATTTCTGTACCAGTACCGATGCCACGCGTTTGTGTTACCATGGTCGTGCCTTTGAATGCTTGTCTCGCACCATCGAGAATAAATGGTTATTTCTTTATGTATGTATGTTGCAAAATTCCCATGATGACCTCTTAGCGAGATGTTGTAGTTGAGGTTCAATGTGGGACGTGATGGGTGAAGGATCTGATGAATCAATATGAAATCACCTCGCAGAAGACAATTACGTTCACTGAAAGCCCCAAGAGTCTTTGGTCTCAACTGGTAAGAGAGATGGTGCAACCCGCTAAATTTTCCCAATATAACATCCTATGCTTGGTTCCACCTTTGTTCGGAGTCTTCAAATATAAATTATCATAGTCGCAACTCTGATGTGCGACGCTAAGGATAGTGCCAAATGTGAGGACAAGCAACGTTAAGGTATCATTGCGGCAATCAACATCCCAGTGGTCGAAGTGGAAGTTCAGATTAAATTGTGCTCACAAGCTAAAATGTAACGGATACTAAAAAAACTCGGTAATGAAAATCTCATTCCTGTGACAAACATTACCAGTTGAGCCGGGAAGCCTTGCGGTGAAGACTTATGCTGGCAGTGGCTGTTCGGTGTCCGCGTCTCAATGTACGTACAGTGCAGTGCGGTGAGCGGAAACCGCCTGTTATTTATCGACTTCAGATAAACTCCCAGTGCTCCACCTGAACGAAGTGTATTTCAGCTTAAATACAAGTTTATCCTAAGGCTGTGTCACAAAGGGCAACGCACAGCCGGTGCTTCAGAACTAAAGTAGATCTCCTCCAGATCCTATCCCGTGTTTTTTTCAGGACAAAGCCTTCACTGATTACGCCATTGCGTGAGGATGATTAACATGACCGGAAGCGACCGGAGTATATTTGGTCAACTTTCCATCTGATATGAATAGGGAGACCAATTTCGTATTTGAAGGATGTTTGTGAGTAGTGTACGGTTCGTAGAAAGTAGAATTCACAATTAAAATTTACGCACAATAATGTGCCTCGACGGGGCATCGAACCCCCGGTCCAACGAATTTCCGGTCCGCTGCTCTACCACTAAGCTACTGAGCGCTGACGATTAGGTGTGCAATTTAATACATGATTTCTGCTTGGTGCGCGACGTATTGCCAATGAGCTCACAGTCCTCCTAAACACAATTTGGTAACAACAAATTGTGGTGTTCACCGGTGGCCTTCACCGCTGCTTTCAGTACCTCAGTGAGCAAATGGAATACGCACCACTTATGAGCGTATAATGAACGAAACAGCTGTCTATTGACTTTTTGGATGTTCAGTGGATGTCTGGATGAGCGTAATTTGACGAAACTCATCATTATCACCTTCAGAACTTAGCTTGCGCTGTTAAGCCCAAAGGTGCCAACCTCTCTAGTTGGATCACGCTTCCTGTGAACTATTTCGTCGGAAGACTTCGATTCATAAGGTTTTGAGGAGATTCATCGAAGCCAAACAGCTACGACAAGTCTTCGCCAAAAACAATAAATCCACGTCTGACAGAGCTCATCTAAGTCCGCTCGATAATATATAGTTTTGTGCACCAATGCCATAGCTACGTTTCACTTTGTCGACTCATGTTTACCATTGCATTTTTACGTGCATTTTACTGCACCAAGCTTGTGAATTTGGTCACCCTTGTGCCGAAGACGCATCCCTACTAAACCCGCTGACAGGACGACGGTTCCGGCTAACCAGGCGGCAACTGAGATAACTGGTGTGACCAGCGTGGTCTAAAAGTACATGGTTGGCGGCATCCGGTTTCGGATTTGCCTGTCACTGTGGCAAGCCACAGGACGCCTGCGCCTACAGAGGGACCATGGATGGCTTGCGCTGCACCACCCACAGCTCCAACCACATATCCCATATCCAGTGTAAACCCGAAGGAATAAGACCGGGAGGCATGCGGATGGGAACCACGTTTCATCAACGGAGCCGGCCCACACTCCTTCACAGGCAAACACAAGCACGCTGTATTTGGGGAATCAAGCGCACACAAGGCGGTGGCTGGACCGTAGTCCGCTCCACACTCAGTGCATGGAACCGCTCTTTGAGCCTAGCACGGCCACAAGAACCGTGCACCCCGTCCCCTCCAGCAACCACCAACTGTCTCCTGGAGCCAGTATGAACGATGTAGTGGGTAATAGACAGGTAGGCACCTTGTCAACATACACATCAAGCGCAACCATACCAGGGATAGCAAACTACAGCCATTCAATTTAAACGACAAGCTGAAATAAAATAAATCCAATAATGCATACAGATACGGTGGCATAACTCTTCGCTAAATTACCATATGAAGTAAGTTGGTCAGCAACAAATCCGTGATAAGTAAGAAATGTCCACAAGTTACTTAAAATGCTACAAACGCAACAAAATTACCGGAGATAAGCGCAATTATTGTAACCAACGTGGCCAGTTAATAGAACATAAATCAGGGAGGCAGAACAAACCAAATAAAACGGAATGAAATTTATCCAGCTTAAAAAGACCTAGTTTAAGTGTAAGTTGGTTTAGCCCAACTGCGGTGAAGAAGCATCAAGAATGCAACATCAGCCTCAGCATGGAGCACACTAAAAGTACATACAAACCACCTAACCATGGGTCGGAGAGGTTTGTTCGCCGGAACAATTTACGATAACCCCAAGGTCAACAGATGATCTCAACAGTCACGTGCTCGTTCTGTGACAAGTCCTAAGACGCAACAAAAGTGTAAAGTGAAATGGAAAGAGCAACAGATCGACCGATAGGTTGTTTGACGCATTTTCAGTTAGTCCCATAGGATTGTTCAAAGGCTTACGATTAGGTGTGAAACGTTACCCGCTACGTGAATAGAGCAAAAGGAACTGATCGCGGTATTGGAAAGTTTTTGAACTCGTTGTAGATTAATCCGTTACGTCGTCCAAATCCAAGACCTATTAAATGACCCAAACTAGCAAAATGCGACGCAGTCCAGCGAAAAACGACCACCACTGTTTGCAGACAGCAATGAGGATGGGCCGGTTGAACGGTCTCCGAAATCTCGCGAAACGCTGCAAGGCAAGCAAAACTATGTACAAAGTGTGTGATCACCTCCCTTATTAGCTAGGCAACGACAAATGACTCCTAAGGATGGTGCGATTAACGGCGTTGCATATAAACACTCTTGCTGTAGCCTTGGCCTGTCTTTCCCACCAGACAAGATAATCACTCCCACACGACAGTTACTACTCAACCAGAAGGCGATAACAGTGCTGTGTTCAAACATCCCGGAACCCACAAGCGAATCTCTAAAAGGTAGACAAGTCGAGGAGCAAAACTTCTGGACTGAAATAACCTGAGCGCTCGGACTGAAAATTCTCCCAACTAGTCTTACACGCCTTTCACGAGATGCATCATATCTACGCGCAAGGGAACCTCGGTTACTGCGAATAACATGTGACAATACACGCCTCATGGAGTATGTTATCTTAGCAAGCCACGTTCTAGCGATCACTTCTGTCAGTGCCCGCATTTTTCCTGACAGGCCATGGGCAGAAAGAGAGAAGCGGAAATCCAACCCTAATGCTTCACATCAAAATGAGATGAAGAAACTAGTACTGGTTCATGATGGACCAGAATTGAAGCATGACGATAGCGGTGAACCACAGAATCACGACATCGAAGAATGAATGTACATCACAGAGCGCTACGACATGCAGAATGTCTTGGCTTTTGACATCACCCGTCTAATTGCCACCACAAATTACCGAGGCAGCGGGCCACGAAGTTTGAAAGTTACCTTGGCTGCGCCCGAAATGGTATCGGTGGCGATCCATGCGTGGCATGAAAACAGAAAACTGGAAACACCATTCCTTCAATTAGTACAGACCCTAGATACAGATGGGTCAGTGTCGGGTGTATCTAGTTCAGATCAAGCAAATATGAAACTAGCCTTTTCAAAAAGCTTTAGCTGACCGTCACATTTTGCGCCGGTCACTCAAATCAAATCGAGTTCGTAATTCGACAACAAATACAATGCAGCTATACCAACACTCAGGGATTGTATACTAAGCAGCGGAACTGCTCCAATGACATAAAATCACAACTTGGGACCTCATAGCAGTAACTGAAACTTGGTTTTCATACGACATACTTGATCCCGAGACTGAACTCAACGAAATGACAGTCATGCGGAATCATCATCCATCTTGCGGTGGCAAGGTTACTACTTAATACCGAGATTACTTGAAATATGAGGCCCTTACCGAACTTTCCTTTGTTATCCCCGACACACTATTTTGCCGACTGCACCTAGCAGGTCGTGATGTTGGTTCACAGAAGACGCGTGATGCTTCCTAGCGGTTATCTACAGACCACCCAACTCGTCAGCAGACAGCGATAACAATCTGCTGGACGCTCTCTGCTATGCTGTTTCACAGAAGTACTCCGTTATGTTAGAATGGGTGACTTCAAGGTACCCACAATGGCATCAGTGTGCCCTCATGCGCCATCATATAAATCGAAACGACGAATTCATGGAAGTGGCAGTTTTGTACAACCATGTGCATCGATCAACTTGACACCGAGGTTCAAACAAGCCATCACTCATGGACTTAATCTTGACTAAAGGAGTTGATGGTTGTGTCAGTAACATGCAACTCTGCACTGGGCCGTAGCGACCATTCAGTACTAAAGTCTGGCTACGTGTGCTATGCCAGTATTGTTGATAAAGAAAGAGAAACGCAACAAATTATTACAGACTATTTTAATTTGCACGATTCAGCGACATCCGTTGACCGAGATCCACAGACGTACAGTTCAGCGAACGACGCATGGTATGAATGGAAAGATAACAGTAACTGGGTCATACAATCAGCATCGAAACTTGTACCATTACGAGTGTCACACCGGACAAACAGTTGGATACCAAGCAGAACACGTAAAAGGATCAACAGAAGAGATGAGATCTGGATGCAACATTCGCTAAATCCATGTGATACCACATGATAGAATTAGAAAACCATCAGAAACTACTGCACGTCGCTCATTAGAGTTGACAAGTGCGAATGGCCGGAGACCATGGTACTGAAGTTTACGAGCAACGCCAAACTACTACACAGGTATGTGGATGGCAAAAGACGGGTTAAACCCGGAATAGCATCACACAAGACTGCCAGTGACCTAAAACCTACTGCTGTGTATGCCGCGAGCACTTTGTTCCTGTAGGTTGGCGCAATGGCCACAATATACCATGAAGCCTACGCCCTATCAACTTCTTGGTTTGTGCAGCGTCACCTTTACCTCAACAGCAATTACCAGTAAACTACGGTCTCTCCGGGAATACTGTGTTCGCGGAATCGACAAGATCTGCCCAAAAATACTTAAAACCCTTTATCCCACCATAGCAGTACTACATGCAGCCTTTTTCCAGGGTCTGACTGAATCCCATACACTCCCATTTAAGCAGAAAAATGGAATTATCACTCCAATATACAAAGAAGGTAGACAATCGGATCCTGCCAACTAACGACCTATTCCTCTCCTACCTGTTTTATCAAAAATGATGGAATCAGTAATCATAGATGAATTGAATCAATATCTTAAGTCCACAAATAATTCCTAATACCGAATATGGTTTCAGATGTAGACGAGCTTGCCACACCACTCTGTTGCTTACACGGGGCTCATGGACCATGGTGGCTGATGAACGAGTCCCCATAGACGCGATTTACTTAAATTTTTTCTCAAATATTCAACAGGGTCAATCACCTTTTTCTCTTCCAAAAGATTGCTGTCTACGGGATAAACGATTCCATGCTTACCTTGTTGGAAGAGTACTTTCACGACAGAGCAATCAGGTCAAGAGCGGCCGACACTCATTCCATAAGCCGGTGCGTATCCAATGGTGTACCACAGCGATCCCTCCTCGACCCGCTACTGTTTTTAGTCTATGTAAATGACGTCCCAGTAAACATTCTCTCTCCGAGTCAAATATTCGCAGACGATGCTAAAGTATGGGAAACAATTTGCTCAGCATCCGACCGTGTACATCATCAGGACGATCTGGCTCGGATTAACCAATAGGCAGAAACGAAACAGCTCCCACTGAACCCTGCAAAGTGTCACCTGTTGACGGTGTGCAACAGCTTTGTCAACACATATCTTTTGGGCAACACATTCTGCAACAGGTGACTATGGTGCATCCAGGATGCGTCTAGTGATTTTCATTGCCGCACATTGGACGCTATGAGAAAATCCCGATGAATTCTAACGGCAGTACGGAGATCCAATCGGTCACACACGATGCGCTACGCATACAATTGCGGCGCCTGCGTACCCCAAATTGCATGCGCTTGACGCGAAATGGTGCAGACTACGGATAGTTGCACGACCGATACATTCTGGTCAGTGTTAGAAGACAGAATGTTTCGCGGACCAAGATAAGCAGTGGCATTCTTGTCATTTATCAACTGGTCGCTGTCTCAGCAATGAAACACGAGTTTATACTCCCGTCGGTGACTTTCTTGCAACCGGAATGTCGTAGCTTGCCTGAGGCTCAGCGCGTTCAAGTTATTCTGCCGTATGGCCAAGGTGATGTAAACGCCGCCAAAACAGCTCCAAGATATAACACTCTAAACGCTAGAAGCGACCTGTCAACGGTCGTTACGTGCTTCAGTTGATGAACAAATTCCACCAAACTGGGAGTGTGTGCAGCGCCAGAAAATCCGGGCGCCCTCGTACTAGTACTGCAGATTTTACAGCTTACACCCTGTACGTGAAGTATCTAAGAGGCCAGAGCTCAGCATATTTAGAATCGCCCAGCATTGTGGCACCACTCGCTACGAGGTTCAGATTTTGAACGAACGTTATCTTCGTCGGATTCGTACAATCCAGGTTCAGGTATTGAATCCAAACGATCCGGATAAACGGAGTAACTTTTGCCGTTTGTGTTTGGATCACATGTGCATTCACTCCGTAATGTTTACGGATGAGTCCGTTTTCCATTTGCATGGAACTGACAAACAAGATTCCTGGGCTAGTTTAAGTCTACTCAGTGACACAGCGTCACGTATTCAGCATAGCGCCAAGCTGATGGTCTGGGCTGGAATTATTGGTCGGAAAATCGTTGCACTATCTTTCTTTTCAGGAACGTTACCTGTAAGTTGTTTGTATTACTCAACCCTTACGTCGTCGTACAAGGAAGTACTGCAGACCTGCGTACTGCCACATTTGGAGGCGGACGAAGTTCGCAGTGCCATATGGTTGCAGCATGATGATGCATCAGCACATTACGCTCAATCAGTGCTAGAATATCTCTGCGAGGATTTCGGCCAACGTTGGATCGATCGTCGAGGCCCCATCGAGTGGCCCGCACGGTCACCAGATTTAAACCCGCTGGATATTTTCTGTGGGGATATTTGTAACGAAGCGTTTATAGCAACAAGACGATGTCCCTTGGGCAATTGCAGTAGAATATTGTAAATGAATGCCAAGCCATCATCATGCTGACGTTGTAGAAAGTGCCTGCTAACTGCATCAAGCGAGTTCTGTACTTTAGTCAGAATGCATATGAATATTTTCAACATCTTCCAGATCCATCTAACCCTGCTTCTGTAAATATATATATCATCGATTGCACATGACTTGAAGACTACATCAGTCTCCGGATGAATGGTACTAATGATGGGTCGGGACGAACTTAATTCTACAAGCATTGGCTGCTTCTTCAGCAGTGTGCTCCACCCCGAACTCCTTGATACTTTCGGGGTGTCCGTTGTATACATTAGAGCCTACGTATTGGCGCCGGTGGTAGAAATAAATAAATCCTTATTCTCGACTATGCGATGCACGTCCATGTAGGCATAGTCAGGTAGGTGCAACTGTACAGTCAATGTGTGTCGATTGGAACAGCGATGGTAGCAAATTGTTTAAACGTTGATGTTTGGAACTGTACCATAGTGTGAAGGTAAAATAACAATTGGGCTGTCATGTGATCGGGACCCGTTTGTAAGGACATAATTAGCCTGCCATATATTGCAGTCATGCATCAGCCAATAATAGATCAAGAATCCCGAATGATCAATTGGAAGAGAATTGAAGAGCAAGATCGAGAGAGATGTGAAAATATACTGAGTTCGTGTGTACATAACGCAAAGATCAACTGTGAAATCGTAGAAAGAAGAGACGACAGCATAGGTGTAGTTGCAGAAGTGCCAGTGTAACGAAAGTTGCAGGAATGGTGAAATATAACGCTTTTGGCTTGCCAGTGTGAAATCTTGGGCTCGGACTTTATTTGGTGACGAATCACATCCGCCACTTCGCAGCATTGTTAAATGGATATTTATAGATTTTTATAGGGAGAACGCTTGTCATGCGAAACCGAATCACCTCCTGGAACACTGCTGCTGATCCACTGAATGGCAAGTTGTAACTGTCTACGCTTCTTGTTGAGCATTTATTTCCTCAGCTATTCGTAGTCAACTTGCTGCCCATTTTTTCGTTTTTTGATGCATTAGACGAATGCCTCTTTCGTTCCTTGGTCCTGTCCTGTGCTGACCGAATGCCTGGACCCGATTAGTAGGTCATGACGCGAATATTTTTTGAATGCAATGTGTTGATCGTCTGCAGAACCACGTGTAGTCTCCGAGGGATATCAAATGAAAAATATGGTAGTGTTGCTGAAGCCTTGAAGGATAGGATATTGTTCCGAAAAACCAAAAGAACTCGGGAGTCTTCTGGGGTAAGTTGTAAAATGGATTGGAAATATAGTCATCCACAGCCAGTTGAACGGTCAAAGCGGAGTGAAGAGCTCCGGATGAGTGGCAAGCAAAAGAAATTATCCAGTACCAAAAATTGGCCGAACTCAATTGTTCTGGCCTTAGTGAGTGTCAGCAATGAATCGGGATTTGTCCAATCGAGAAACACATTGCATCGGCAGAAAAACCTGCCTTCCGAAGTCAACAGTAGATCTCCAGGTAAAAAGTATGTGAAAAAGATATTATTAGGCATATTGAACCCATTTATTCAGGCCTCCGGAAAATTGTGTCCTTGCAAGATAAGGAATAATTTATCCAGTCATGAAGTTGTAACAACGGCGGATAACCTTCCACCCATATCCAGGTAAAGGAATTTTGTGTCTCCTATTGTATTATTGTCGCAACGATGGACGATTCCTCGGGTGCTTTGTGCTGTATGCGTGACAAGTTCGGAAAAAAGCAACGAACAATGAGAGCCACACAGACAGACTAAAGAAATGCATCCGGAATGCAGTCCAGCACATGATCAATTTCAACTGTGATTCAACTATTTTACCCCTATACCATGTAATGGTTATGTAAAAATCTCTTATACACGTGTACCATAAAAGTGACGAAATACAGCGAGAATCGAGCGGACCACGTATCAGTAGAGAATGGAAGATGGTTCCAAATTAAGAATGAAGAGGGGGGAGATTTTGAGGGCTCCTAAAGTGCATATGCCCTATATGTCGGACACCACAGGGAGACGGATGCGATATGTTGAACATGAAAAGGAGGACAGAGGTGATAGGGACATTTTTCCTCAGTCTTAAATTGGTAGGATTGCAAAAACTCAGGGCACACGGACAATAGTTAGTTAGCGTCAACTGAAGAAGGAATGCAGAGAGCACGGAAAGTAAAGCATAGGGTCGGGAAGGAAAAGCTGATACAGAGGAGAACTGGAAAAGCCAACGAGATTCTCGAGATGAGGATGCATCCTTCTTATTATTAATAAGGAGGAATTCGGACCAGTAACGATCTTGGTCAGCAGAGCCTAGATAATTTAGATCACAGAAATCTGGGAGAGATCAGGAAGCAAGAGGCCGTTCAGACGAGACCAAATAAGTCAGCGCGTTGACGCTAGGCCGCCAAAATAAGGTGAGAATAAAAGTGCTGATTTTCATCATCAGTTTAAAATGGATATATGAATAGTGCATCGAAAAGTCGAGCAAGTCTCTCAGGATGAGGGGAACAGAGTGTTGGGTCCGCAGAGCCTAGATCGCTTACGTTTCGAATGTCTTGAAGCGGTCAACAAGTAGGAGACTGGTCAGACGAAGTTAGCTTAGGACCGGGCCTAGAGAGTTATCTATCCAGTTGAAGGTGTGCAAACAGAAAGCGCAAAACGAAAGTATAGGGTAGGGAAGGAAAATGCTCTACTGAGGAGAAGTGGAGAAGCCAACGATGTTCTCGAGGTAATGTGGACAGATCGTTGGAATGGCCAAATCTTGATCAGTAAGATCACAGTAGTCGATAAACACGAGACCATTAAGACGAGACTAGAATATCAGCTCATAGAGCTCTAGCTGTATTATTATGGTCGGAATACTAATAGAGAACGTCGGCAGAAATAAACACGTTAGAAATGAAAGGGGATATAATAATAAGGATGGATCATGAACAGCAATGCTCCTGAGGTGAGGGTTACGGAGCGTTGGGTCAGCACAGCTTAGATCATTTAGATCTCAAAGTCTGGGAGAGGTCAGAAAGCTGACGACCGTTCAGAAGAGGCCGGATAAGTTAGCGCGTTGATGCTAAGCCGCCAAATTAAGGTGGGAATAAAAGTAGTGAGTGTCATCAGAAGAGTAAGAATTCGCGATGAGGAGAGGTAAGGAATAGCAGGCTCGAAAGAACTGATGAATGCGAGGGAAGACTATGTCAAGTCATAAATTCAGCCAGTTGGGCAACTTTACACAGATGTCAGTGATGCAGTGGGTAAGGAGAACAAAGAGTCTATATAACTTTGGGCTACAACGCCTCTTTCTGTTAGGTAGGTAATCCGAGGGAATGAATGAGGCTTTTTTGCGTATGGGGTAATGCATATCACTCATCGGTTTAAAAATTCGCCTGTGTTTGTGCCAGTGGTTTTCAAACTTTATAGAGGAATACGAGGTTGGCTTCAAGTCTGTGCAGCCAGTGATGCTCCAGGTTAAACAGCTTGCAGTGTCCTTCATATTTGAACGTATATGCGCCAAGAAGACCCTTAATTAAAGACCGCTGGACTTTTTCCATCCTCATCCTATCACTTTTACGTGGGTTGGGGATAACAATCGATCAGTACTCTAAAATCAGTCAAGCACATACTTGGTATAGCATGAGTAGTGGCTCTACCAGGCTTACTGACTTCAATACATATTCAACAATAGATCTGGCTTTGACAGAGCTATAGCTTGCTTGTTCGTAAAAGTTTAGCGAGTTCGGGTAATACACACCGAGGTCGTGCTCGGTGGAGCTGTTACCTAAGGATGTGCCGTTTGGAGTTATGGACTTGGGTGGTACGGTAAGAGAGAACGGTAAGAGAGAACATTACACTTCATTAATGAGAATTCTAGTCTCCAAATATCGCACCAATTTTCGAGATCGTGAAGATCATTCTGAATGTCTGAGTGGACATTTTGTATGCAGCTAGGATAGAGTGCAAATGAAACTTTGATATCATCGGCAAATACGTATTGAGTGCTGTAGCTAAAGACATACAAGACGTCCTAAACATAAAACAGAAACAGTAGAGTGCCAAGTACACTACCTTGGCATATCCCGCTAATTGCGGGTGCTCCTTTGGAAGAGGTATCGTCTAGTTTTACTGACTGCATTTGGCTAGAAAGATAAGGAAGAAAAGCAGACAAATGTTCTCCAATTCACACCGAAGCCATTAGTAAGAGATTATTGTGGGCTCCGATGCCTCATTTATAGAAAGATTAGTTATCGGTCATGATGCGATTGCACACCGAGCTGCTTGCTTGTGGCAGTAAACCTCCATTTGGGTACCGTGCAGCTTACCGATCCGTGTCAATGCACTTAGTCTATGCAAACTTGGTAATCCATATTTTGCTCCGTCATGTCTACTTTTGTGGGCGACTCTCCAGATGACTGAGATACTTGGTCAGGCAGATACTTCAACAAGACAGTTGATAATTTTACTGTAAAAGGGATGGACTTATCGATTTTAACACAGTAGTCCTCTCCGCACACATGATTTGGGTTGTTTAAAAACAGGTATGCCATTATCAGGTCGCCGCGTACTCGTTGCTACCGTCAGCTAGACACTCCCAAACGTTCCAGTCTTTGCTTTTATGTTAGATTGCTCATTCCGATGACGCATTTAGATGTTCAAAGTTGAGGCCGCGCAAGTGCAGTAAGGTCGTGCTGTAACAATGGCTGCCAGGCCTGAATTGCGTATTCGACATGGGGCGAAAATGCGCATTGAGCGTCTGTCGGAAAATAGGGATGTCGAATTGTCCAACTTCCTGTCTCAGCAGCCCAACGTATTGATTACCAGTTTTCGATGCCTTTTCTGACTTCTGGGAACAACTCAAGTCATCCTGAACCAGTACGCCCAGATCGCCTTCGACGGAAGATGGCTGCAATACTTGCGTTTCGAGTATGTACCAGTAGATACTCTGGCGTTGTTTGGAGAGCACTTGTATTTGCTCATTTGGAAATTCGGCCGATTTTAATTTGATCACTGCTGTTCCATATTAATTCATGCTGCAGCATATTCAGATGGGCCTCCGACTGAAGCCTGCGCCATATCTTGATGTCGTCCGCAAACATTAGGAAATTTGAACGGATCGTCTGTGTCACCTCGTTGTTAAATACCAAAAACAATTGAGGCCCTAGAACATATCCCTAATCCTATCCCTCAACTGTGAGTTCTACGCGGTAACTCGGTTTTTTGGCGTGCCATACTGATCAAGCTTTTTAGCTACAATATTTTGGAAAATAGTGTTTGTATAAATACTTGCAACGGAATTTGACTTGTCAAATTTCCTCTGATCCAAGCTGTCTTGGATCGATTAAAGCGGTTCTGGTCAAAGCGTCTTTGACGCTTACTGGTAATTTTTCCGGTTTTTCTCAGTTTTAATCTTGTTTTGCACCCAGCTTTTGCCTTTTTTCTTGCGGTCGTTTAACTTTTGTGTACGTGTTATAATTCCACTGTTTTCCACTATGTCGGTCTCGCAATGCACAGAGGCTGTTGTTCCTGGTGGCTTGGATTCTGAGGTTATCGCGCTTTGTGGCAGTCCAAGCTGCAATCTACCAGTAACTGACGATTCCGGTGGTTTACAGTGCGATGTCTGCAATTGATGATACCATCAGCTTTGTACGGACCTGAATACCGATCAGTACGCAGAGCTGGCCTCCAGCGAGAAGTTGCTTTTTTGTTCTGCCAATTGCTGCAGCCGCCGGCAAGGCCGCGCGGCCTTTCGTACGAGAGACGAATCTCTTGATACCCGGCTGAGAAATGTAGAACGTTTGTTCTCGATGCTCTCAGATCTTCACTTTAAGATTGATCTGCTCATGAAGGCACTTCCGGTCTCCAACAACACAGATTTGATCGCCTACACTGATGATCAACTTGTGGCATCAATCATTATATCATCGGTCCAGATGGCTACCGACCACAAGAATGAAGCAACTTCGGACGTAGTACCTAAAGCTGTCCTGATCGACGCCGAATGGCTAGTTTAACGGTCCATTCGAGTAAAGCTGGAGAGAGCCAGGAAACCCCGTAAGCTCTCTGCTAAACAAGAAGTCATAGTTGTCTCGGCACCGGAAACAAGCCAAGTGTCGTTACTTGGCAAACCGTCTGACGGTTGTGCGAAGGCGAAGATTCCAACATGCACTACTTGTCAGCCGAAGATGCCGGTAATCTCGGTTCTCACCAAGAAGGCATGTTCTGAATGTTTGCCTGCTTTGGCTCAAAGCGAAAAATCCTCACGGGACCCTGCTTCCGTTATCAAGAAGAAAAAGCAGACCAAATCTGCCATAAAGACTTTCGGTGAAATCGATGACCCTAACAAAAGGATGGCGTCGACAATGGAGCGAAAAACATATGCTGCCGTTGCTACCTCATCGGAGGGGCTTAAGACAGTCCCATCACCAGTAGTGAAGCCACCTGCTCCAAGTATTTAATCAAAGACCCGTGGGGTTAATACACCCCGTCGTTGCGATTCTTTCACGGGTAGTAGCGTTATATTCCGTAACGCGGCTAAATCTACTGCTGTCCTTCCTGCTGATCGCATGTTAGACGACCTTCAATGGTTTAAAATGTGCGTAACTAAGCTTCTTCCGCCTGGTTTTCCGGGCGTTACTGTCAGGAAGCTGATTAGACTGAGGAACGTCCCAGTTTATGTACCAAACCCTTGACCGCGGCTACTTCGTGTCGTAATCTTAACCCCGAAAGAACGCAGCGCTCTCATGCGGTTTACGTTTAAGCTTAAAGGTACAAATATTAGCGTTCATCCGGACCTTCCGCTGGCCGATAGGCTGAAACTAAGAGATGCCGTCAAGGACCTCAAAAGCAGGCGAGCGACCGGTAAACAAGGTCTCCGGTTAGTGGGTTTTCGGGTGGTCAGCCGGCGTTCGTTTTCAGCCCTACCACTGCCCATTCTGGTGGCGCACGATCCAGGTCTGGATCTAACGAATGCCTTCAGATAGTGTTAAGTAATGTGCGCAGCCTAAGGAATAAGGTGTACGAGTTAGGTCTGCTTGTAGATGGGTCTCATCCCGATATACTCGCATTCACTGAAACGCGGCTGTCTCAGGACATCATGGAGGGTGAAGTACATCTACCTGGCTACGCACTATTTCGATGCGATTGCTCTGCTGGCCGACATGGAAGGGGCGTCGCTCTTTATGTGAGCTGTAAACTTGACGTTTTGAATACTTGCTTATTTCAGTCGGCAGGCAAATCTGTTGCAGCTCTGTCGGCTGTTATTAGCACATTCTCGGCTAAGGTTACAGTTGTAATTGTGTATAGAAGCCCTGGGAGCGTATCCAAAGATGTACTTGACTTCATTCGCTCACAGTCCGCAAATAAGTGTTTGGTGATGGGCGACTTCAACCTCCCGGAGATTTGCTGGGCAGATCTTTCTTGCGACTCAGCGTCAGGCGCATTCGGCGCTGGTCTGCTTGAGCTTACACTCCAAGTATCTTTGCACCAGTTCAGTGACCTTCCCACTAGGTACATGGACGCCCAAGTACCCTCTATCTTAGACCTTGTATTTGCTAAGTCACTCGATTTTGTTGGTGATATTACTTACGGACCTCCACTGGGTTCCAGTGATCATGTTTGTTTGCTCTTCAGTTGTACTCTGTCTAGACGCTACCAGAGTACTGTTGAGTCTCGCCCGAACATATGGCACACAGACTATCAATCCATGAGAGCCAATGCTTCGGATTTGCATTGCGAAATCTCAGACGACGATACTGTCGAGATTGCCTGGGATAAATTTAAGTCCTACCTCACAGAGGTCTCTGCTCCCTTCATCCCAGTCACAAGGAGAAAGGAAGCACGAGCACAGCCGCCCTGGATAGATTCCACTGGCAGGCATCTGCGCACAAAGAGGTCTAGATGTTGGCGGACTTACGGAGATGCTCCATCCATCGATACTTATGACAGGTACCGTAAGGCTAGAAATAAGTGTAAGCGACACCTAAGGAATGCTCGGCTCAGTTTCGAGAAAGGGTTAGCGGACGAAGCTTCAGAGAATCCAAAAAGATTCTTCGCTTATGTCAAAAGGCGCTGCG
>OX104063.1:271567460-271609031 GCA_944474145.2 Dicrocoelium dendriticum
ACACACAGACTGTGAGTCATTCGCGATGGAGTTGACCCGGTTGGAGCCATTTGCGGCCGGTGACGTGGAGGCGTGGCTCGATGAGTTCGACGGAATTGCGGCTTGCACGGGTGTGAGGGGGGATGCAAATTTGCTAATTGCTTTGGGCACACGGTTGATTGGACGAACCAAGGCGGTGTATCTGCTCACTCGGAAGGCCAAACCCAGCTGTTCGTTCGCTGAGATGAGGGCTGCCTTGTGTGCACAATTCGGGAAGGATCTGGAGAGAGAACGAGCACTGCAACGATTTCACGCAGCCAGATGGGACGAACAGGAGGATTTGATGGTGTTTTTCCAGCAGCTGGACAGACATCTAACGATTGGGCTCCCCGAGTTAGAGGGCATCGCAAGAGAGCTCCTACTGAAACAGCAGTTTTTCCGAAGTCTGCCCGGTCCACTCCATGATCAGGTGAAATAGGCCTCGATGGTGGGAGACAGCAAAGCGTTGGATCTGGTGACGGTCGCCCAGAATTTGTCGGAACGAGTGACAGTGAGAAGCATCCAGCATGCTGAGTTGGAACAGAAAGTAAATCGCCTATCCGAAATGGTGGAGCAGCTGTTGTCGATAGAGTCTTCAAGCACCACTTCACAACGCAGTGTACGGGTAATCCGGAACGGTCGCCGCTGTTTCCGATGCAACCAGAGTGGTCATGTGGCGAGCTTCTGCACCAACGTCAATGTGCCCCATTGTTTCTCTCTATCCATGCCGAGTCGGTGGCGAGTACCAGTCCTCCAGGTAACTATAGAAGGTGTGTCTGTCCGAGCCATGGTAGACACAGGAGCGGCAGTGTCAATTACGAAGAGGTTCAAGGGGGTTCCAGTAAACCCATCTGCAATCACGATGCAGACGGTCGGTGGGCATTCTTTGAAAGTGACGGGCACGCAGCGGTTACGAATCAGGATAGGAGAAACGCTCATCTGCCATGACATGTTCATCGTGGAGGAGACGACCGAAACCATCATCGGAACCGACATCCTGAAACGGCTCGGTGTCACAATTGACCTGAGAAAACGATGTGGTGATCGTGGCTAACGATACGATCGACATAGACAAGGGGAGAACCGACCGGGTTGGTGCCCTCAAAGCCGTGCCTGATTGTCAGAACCGTGCAATACGCAACGTACTGAGCAGGTATGCCCACTTATTCACAGACGCGGAAGATGATTACGGATTTTGCAATTGGGTTGAACACCGAATACCGTTGATCCCAGGAGGACAATGCAAGCCAATCTTCAGACGAATTCCACAGAACACCCTGGTTGAGATACAGAAGCAGGTGACCGAGATGGAATCGAAAGGAATCATCAGGCGAACGCACAGCCCGTATTCATCACCCGTGCTATTGACGAAGAAGGCCGACGGAACCTATCGATTTTGCATCGATTTCAGAGAACTAAACAGAGTGACTGTGAAGGATGCATTCCCGATGCCTCAGATGGAAGAAATTTTCTCAAGCCTTCACAGTGCCAAGCAGATATCTCTGATTGATCTCCGCTCGGGATATTGGCAACTGCCGATCGCAGAAGAGATCGCCACAAGACGGCTTTCAGTGTCAATGGCCAGCAGTATGAGTTTTTGAGAATGCCGTTTGGATTGTGCAACGCCCCAGCTACATTCAGGCGTTTGTTGCTGATGGTCCTGGCGAACCTGCAAGGCGTGGTTGTTTATGGTGATGACATCATCGTCTTCTCTGAGACGGAACAGGAACATGTGACCAGACTTGGAGCAGTACTGCAGAGACTGGACGAAGCTGGTCTGAAACTCAGTCGTAAAAAGTCGCAGATTGCCCAAAAGTCAATTGTATGCTTGGGTCACATCGTGGGCAATGGTCAAGTCCATCCACTTCCGGAGAAACGCGAGACCATCAAGTGCTTCGCAAAACCAAAATCCAAGCGTCAGCTCCGTTCGTTCTTGGGAGTGGTAGCATATGATTCAAAGTTTGTGCCCCAGTTCGCAGAGAAGGTCAGCCCGTTGTTAAAGCTGCTTCGCAAGGACGTGCCGTTCGCGTGGACAGCTGAAGCGGATCAAGCCTTTGACCATCTAAAGGCATGCATAGCAGAAGCCCCGACATGTCTACGGCTACCCAATCCTGGTGAGAGGTTCACTGTGGCTGTCGACGCAAGCAACGTGGCAATCGATGCGGTTTTGTCTCAACCGGCTGGGGTGGTGGAGTACGCGAGCAGAGTGCTGACGGGGGCGGAACAGAAGTATTCAACAACGGAGAAAGAATGCTTGGCCATCGTGTGGGCGTTAGAGAAGTGGAGAAATTACTTACTGGCGAATGAATTCCGGGTCGTCACTGACCACAAACCGCTCTCGTGGTTGATGACGGCGAAAGACCAGCGGGGACGGCTTGCGCGATGGGCCTACCGATTGCAGGAATTCAACTTCACCATTGAGCACGTGGATGGAACGCAGAATGTATTGCCAGATATGTTGTCACGCCCGTGTTTGGACGACATCATGCCAGACAATGCCATACCGGTGCGTGCGATCGCGATGGGGGAGAAGAACCTGCTGGGAGATCAAAGGACAGATGAATTCGTGAATGTGTTGTGCTCTCACTTACAGGCTGGCACCAAACCGGAGGCCACATCGGAAGAGGTGGAGGAACTCCTCAAGGTCTGGGACAGGTTGAAGGTCGAAAACGATAACGTGGTGGTGGCGATAGACGGACGGAAAGTGCCTTTTGTTCCACCAAATCAGCGAGAACGTGTGATGCGTATAACTCATGATGGCGCCCATATGGGATTCGAGCGGGTCTTTGAATTGCTGCGGAGGCGAGTGTTTTGGCCAACCATGAGGAAGGACGTCGCGGCATACATTCGGGGGTGCCCAAACTGCCAAACGAGTCGGGAGATGGAGTCCCCGAGACCGCCGATGCGATCGATGGAGGTTGGTGAGCCACTTCAGTGTTGGGGACTGGACGTCTTTGGGCCCTTACCAGTGAGTCGAACAGGAAACAGATACATTCTAGTGATGATTGACCACTTCACTCGATGGGTGGAAGCCATACCAATCAAGGACCAAACAGGCGAGACAGTGTCGCAAGTATTCGAATTCAATGTGCCTGCAAGGTATGGGATCCCACAGTGTATCATCACGGACCAAGGGCCCTGCTTCGAGTCAAAAGCGTTTAAGGCAGTGTTGGACAAGTGGGGCATCCAGAGACGGCGAACTTCACCGTACCACCCACAAACCAACGGCATGACCGAGCGGTTCAACCGGACATTGAAGACGTGGATAAACTGCACGAAGTTGGCATGGGAAGATGCTTTGCCTCAGGTTCTGATCGCGTATCGGACCAGCATGCAATCAACCACCAAGGTCTCGCCATTCGAATTACTGTTCGGCAGAGAACCACGGATTGCGCTCGATACTTGCCTACCGAACCAGGGTGAGCGGAAACATCCAGCTGGGCATCAAGAGCGACTGCGAGGGAAAGCTAGAAGCGAAACCAAAGCTCGACAAGCGCGGAATAAGCGAAATTACGACGCCAGGCATGAGGCTCACAAGTGGAGGCCATTCAGGATTGGAGAACGAGTCAAGTTACGAAACAACGATCGGCCGGATCATGACGGGCCGGGCGCAAGCAAGTTCAGAGAACGCTGGAAAGGCCCCTACACCATTATCGACCAGAAAGCGGGCAACTTCTTAATCGACTGCGGAGGAATGAAACGTTGGGTGAATGCTGCTCTCCTGCGACCATGGTACGAGAGGAAGAAAGGTCCTCGAGGAGGGGCGGGTGTAGAGGGGCCGCTTCCAAGAATGCCTCTGGGGAGCTCTTCGGAGCTAGCTGAGAGCGGATCGAGAAGGACGGCTAGCGACGAGCCTGGGCCCGGAACTACGGAGCGGGAATATGTGGACAGCGCAATAAATCAGACATATACGCCGCTAGCGCAGCCCACAGGACCGAGGCCGAGCCGATTGACACAGCCCAGAACAAGCAAGTCGAGAGCTCTCGAACGACTCCTGGCCGATCCAAATCGGGTACAGAGAAGTGGAGATCGAGGCGAAAACAGGAAGGCGGGTCTTCCAAGTCAGAGCTCCCGAGGCGAAAGGACTGGCTCGTCTCTAACATCCGTACCTGTGTTGCGTTGTGGGACGGAAATCTAGTCGATATTCGATGGCGCGCGTGAGACCCTCATGTGCCCATTTTCGGTGTGCAATAAACGTCTACCCCCCTGTCGTGTCGTTTTCGCTACAATATGTGGCTTTTTATAGGGAGAACGCTTGTCAGGCGAAAACCAACCTCGTCCTGGAACACTGCCGCCGAATCATTTGCTGGAAGGGGAAAATCCCGAACCACGCAGCTGGCACCACGAAGGGGTTGTTCGGCAAGCCAGCCAGGGCAGACAACAGTCCATGAGATTGTACAGCGGTGAATATCTGCGTCCGCGAAGTGACGTCATCATAGTTTACTTAATGCAGACGAACCCAATTCATCCATGCCGCAATCTGCTGCAGCTGAGTCGAAATACAATTCCGAGAGTCCATCAGCTCACACTGGTCACGTACTACAGCTGACTTGACTGTCGAGGAAACCTTCTCTCCCTCCGTGTGTCTCGTGCCTCGAACGTCCTTCCGAGTCACATGATCCTTGCCCCTGCATTAACGATATTCAAAAGACGCTTTGATGACACGCTTTGCAACTTGCGTTATTACATGTAGTCCGTTTCACTCGGAGAATGAAATAATGCGAACCAAACCATGTGTCTAATGGCCCTCTGCACAACTTAGCGGTGAGGATACATGCAGAAGTGTCCTTGTGAATGGCATGTATGTAAGCTGGATTAGCATAATACATCTGTCAAATGAAGTAACACACGAGTGAGCTTTGTCGTTCCCTTTGTTACTTCGCACACACTTATTTAACTATAACTGCTCTTTATACTACTTTGCGCGTGCACATCCCATTCTCATTTCAAGCTATCGTTATGCAGCAGTCCGTTTAAATTGGTAGACGCGTAATTTAACGATTTACTTATTCCTTGATCATTTCTATGGTAATTTTTACTCCAACCATCCTATGGGACTTGTCAAGCACATGTCTTTTTACCCGTGATAAATCAATGTTCACTGAGCTGAGAAATTGGAGTAGAAACATTTAGTTTTTGTATAATTAAACAATCAGTATATGGTGAAACAATTGTGTTTAAAGAAGTACCTTAAAGTAACCGGTGGCACATTGTCAATTTAGGGACTGAGATAACCCATATGACAAAATTCCTTTCGTCAGAACGGGCTATATATATATATATACATATATATAGTTAACGAACCCATCTTTTTATTTATTCATTTAATGAAACCACCAGATTGACTTTTCCTGGCTGATTAACCATAAACACTGCTCCATCATCGAATGCTGATTAATGCGAATCCAATGATCCCAAAAATAGAACAAGGTTCGATCGCAGTAGCTGCGGTACTATTCTAATGTGTACAGTTAAGAACAATTGGGCGAATCGCAATTGTTCACGGTCCCTTCTAGTTCGCCGTCTAGGATCAATTACAATTGCACAACAGGAAGGAACTTACCCTTCAAGCTTGACAGCTGAAGGACAAGTCAAGACAGGATAGACGTGTGATAGTATTAACAAGGGCACTGCTCAGTAACAGAATGCTGAGTTAACAACAGGCACACAAACAAGTAAAGAGATTGGACATTTTGGTGATCTGAGCATCACTCAGAGATAGTGGTAACCATGTTGCAACTCCATGAAGATAGAGACATTATACCTAGTGCACGGGTCGTCTGTTACCAATGTGACGAAACTAAAAGAGGTCAAATATCATCAGTGAGGGAATGTAGGTGAACCATTGGACAAGGGTGTGAGTGTGCAGAGAATTGAACCGTTACCAACACATAGGAGACGAGTATGAGTGTGGTCATAATATCCAGGTCTTTCGACGACATAGTTCAATACATGAGTGGTCTTCACAAGCACGATGAGAGGTCATTTTAATGATCGGAATATTACATTGCGAGTATCAACATATAGCAAGTTTCAGATGCATTTTCCAATCATGCAAGGCTCAGTTACAGTGGGCTTTGCCAGCATCTGACTCTGTGGAAATTTGCTCATAATGTCGTTAATATTTTGTACTCTTTTTAGTGTCTTATGTACGGCAAAAATCCAAGTTTGTATTAGTTATCTCATGATAAGATCGCGGGTCAGTTGGCATGTTAACGCGGCCTGACTTTGGATACCCCTGCTTTAGACTTTGATGTAGCTGACTACTAAGCAAACCAGTTATCTTCGCGATGCAGATTATTGCCTCGAACGTTTTCGCTCAAGCAATGTGCCGAAGTCTTCGTCGACTTTTGGCCGAGTCTCAAGTGGCAGAAAGTTCCGGTGACCCATTTTCGCCAGCTCCTGTTCGACTTCCCTACGTCTGCCACCCTAATTGCTCCTGGCACAATAGCGCTGTCTTTCGGCGCACCAAAAAGTGGCTGCGTAACAGTGAACTGCCGACGTACTGCTGTTGATAAGGATGTCAATTGAAATGCGTTTCGTGCATCAGTCAGCTAGGTTCCTTCGTTTCGACTGCGGCCACAGTGACTTTCGCAAATGCAGTCTAGCATATATGAGTGTATACCTTGAGTGGTTGTACATGCCGGCGCAGCACTCCAGTCTGGTAAGTGTCCAGGCCAGCGATGAAGACGCATGTGATATGCGCGGTGGATTCAGTCGTTGTATCGTCGAATGACTGACGCGTGATAAACAGATGATAAGCTTCGGTATGCTGTATCCTGCCTCACTGAGCTAGATGTAGGAGCGTTAGCATTGGATACCATCAACCCCATCGCTAACTCTGAGGGAGTGAGATAAAGGATGTGCGGACTACATCCCAGTGCTAGTTTTGAAAAATGTTTTCAATATGAAATGGGCTACAACTCGGCCATGGTTTTGTATACCTCTGGTGTTATGTATCTGTTATGAAGCTGGCATAGCTCCACCAAATTTGTGTAGATTTTACCGTGCTCACCTCAGACATAATATTACCATGCAGAGCTTAGTATATGGTAGTAAAAACCGATCCATCTCCAAGAGGTAGACGTCAAGCGACAAGGAACTAACTGTGCTACACTCAGGATATTACATGTATCTATTGTGTATGGTGCAGCTAACCCCGTGAACCATTCTGACGACACAAATGTCTTCATCTTGTCATGCCCCAGTGAACCATCTGAGCCTCGCAGATGGTGCGGCAGGCATCACATAAATTCATTCTGACACTAATTGAGGTTCTCTCAGCATACCATCACTGGGCGACAACTCATATGTCTCACCAACATACACCTTCTTCCACAGTTTATGCATTATATGGTTGGCGGCATCCGGTTTTGGGTTTGCTTGTCATTGTGGCCAGCCACAGGACGCCTGCGCCTACAGAGGGACCATGGATGGCTTGCGCTGCACCACCCACAGCTCCAACCACACACCTCATATCCAGTGTAAACCCGAAGGAATGAGAGGGAGGCATGTGGATGGGAGCCACGTTTCATCAACTGAGCCGGCCCACACTTCTTCACATGCAAAACAAGCATGCCGTGTTTGGGAATCAAGCGCACACAAGACGGTGGCTGGACCGTAATCCGCTCCACACTGAGTGCATGGAACCGCTCTTCGAGTCTAGCACGGCCACAAGAACCGTGCAACCCGTCCCCTCCAGCACTGACCAACGGTCTCCTGGAGCCAGTATGAGCGAGGTAGTGGGTAATAGACAGGTAGGCACCTTGTCAAAATGTATATCAAGCGCAGCCACACCGGGGATATCAAACAACAACCATTCACTTGAATAGACAAGATGAAATAAAATAAATCCAATAATGCATACAGATACGGTTGCATAACTCTTCGCTAAATTACCATATGAAGTAAGTTGGTTAGCAACGAATCCGCGATGTGTAAGAAATGTCCACGAGTTACTTAAAAATGCTGCAAACACAACAAAGTTACCGAAGATAAGCGCAATTAGCGTAATCAACGTGGCCAGTTAATAGAACATTATTCAGCTAGGCAGAACAAACCAAATAAAGTGGACTGAAATATATCCAACATTTATCCATGCATTATATAATGAGGTATAAAAATGAAGGTGTAGAAGGCATGCTTCGCTATTGCTGAGTCAATTAAAGAACTCTTGCTAAGGGACAGTCTTTGTTTCTCTGATTCTCAGTGCAGTCATACTAAGTTACGCGTATTTCTTCTCCATTCTGAATCCGCGTGTACGTCTGGCGGCTTGGTCTCGTTAGTCCGCAACGTTATTACATCGATTGGCTACTGTGCGCGTATGAGGGTACTATCTTCGAAGAACCACTTCCTGTTCCAACAGTCGAAACAACTAGGACGTGTTGTAACATACCTACAGTATTTCGCTCTCATCCATTCACAGGCTGGCCTTGTTTGCTAGCCTGTGACGTTACTAACATCCCATTGGTTGGTGCTCATTCTCCACACGGGCCGAGCAGCGCTTACACAGTCTAGGTTTACGTCGGCCTCGCTGTTGCTGTCCCAAATGGACCGCACCGCGGCGCCTGCAGCACATCCGCCCACTTACTTTATGATCCCACCATTGGCTATTTGCCACAGCTGAGATTGTTGTTAATACGGCCTAAGGCGTAAGCCACTCGCTGGCAGTACAGCCAACTAATCCGCTTCTCAGCTGTTCGGAATCACGACATTTCTCTTTTATCCTGCGCCGGACCAGTAGTGCTCGCTTGGCTTTCGTCTAAATGGCATCCGGCCCATCGGTATCGCAACGAGTCCCAAGTCTCTAGCACAATTATACTCACGCTCAGGGGTTGCAAAACTGTGTTCACAGCGGGCTGCGTAATCATTATGCACAATACTTGCAACACAAAGCGAAAACATTAGAAAAAAGACCGAAAATTGGGGCAGCCGACGTCCAATTTTCTATTCTGAGTAGCCATAGCGAACCGTGAAATAATGGGGATCTGAACAAGAACAGTATATTGAATAAAAAACATAATAAAATCGTCATGATATGCTAGGAAACCGAGGACTCTGGGTCATTGGTGGAACCGCGCATCGCTAAGATGTATTTAATTTTCATGGGTCCCGTCGGTACTGGGACGTAGTACATAATTTTGGTGGAGTAAATTGCACTTTCCCATCTTTCGCTGCCACGCATGCATGCACTCATGGAAGGCTTCGTCTAGGTTCTTCCGCAGCTCCGTCATCACAGCCTTTTTGCTGTTGCCCACCTCTTCAATACGGATACACTTGATGGCCCACTCGGGCCTTGGGAAGAGGAAAACCTCACGCGTCGAACTTAATGCCGCTGTATGGGTCAACGTAATCATGTCGCACGGTAATGACTCAGCCATTGGGAACGGTGACCGCTTGCTCGCAATGTGTGCTACGGATGGCCGGATGGTCATGAACATGCAATTTCCGGTGGGCGCGAGTGAGATTGCTACTTGGACACACCCGCAGAGTGATCGTGCTCGTCAACACGGTTATATCACTGTACGTCGGTGCGATGTGCCTAAAGTACATGAAGCTGAGTGTGAAACTGATCATGAGTTGGCGCGAACTAAATTGCATCAATATTTTCTTAAGTCCATGTGTTGCTCCTGTGCCCTGAATCGTAGGCTACGTACTGCTCGTTCTGTAGGTGCTGTTGACAAAGTGTATGGGCTGTGGAATGCAACTGGGATCCATATTACTGTCCCCGGTTCCTATTTTTCAGTCAGAGATCCATGGTACCACCAAAATGAACAGCGGACGGTTGCGGACGACGAGAGGCTAATGCGTTCAAACTTTGATTCACCCAATTGACTGGAGGACAAAAGTATCAGAAAGGAATGCGAGATTTGCTCGAAAGAATAGGATTGCGGCAACTAGTATTAGAAGAACAGCTATTAGACATTCACTTTTTGTGAACGTGCTTGATAACTATTCTTTACTCTTCCCATTTTCTACTTCTTGACTGTTGTTTAAACGCTCTACTGGGTTAGCCCGATTGGTACACACAGTCATTGTTCATGCACGCTCATCGTCATGTCCTTTTCAGCAGTGCCATTTGCAAGAACCCCTTCCATGGATATTTTTCTTCTCATCACTGTTCTACTTGGTTATGTTAAAGGAATATTTAGTTGTCACACGATTATTGTGTTAGTTTTTCGTTTTTCGGTCTGCATTTCTTATTCTCGTTTGGTTCGTGACATTTGTTTAAACGTTTCATTCCGTTATTCCGATTGGCCAGTGCCCGTCACTGTAAATGGACGTTCGCTTTACGCTTGGAGTCAAATGATGCTATTTTTAAGGGTACATGCGATTCGCTCTTGAGTACACGGTTACTTATTCGCCGTCGTAATTGACGTTTTTCCTTCTGTTGGTTGGCTCAAGTGTATTTTAGTAGCTTCCCTTCATTCTACCTTCAAAACTATATTAGCAACTGTGATCTCATGTATACAAGTCCCTTTCTGGCTCGTCTTTTGACTTCTTCTTGCGGTCGTGTGGTGAAGACGTGAGCGGCGACACAACAACTAGGGAAGGAAAAACAAATTTCGCAAGCTAGGCCGGCGATTGACTCAAGAGCATCAACATATCAAGAATGTATGGAGGACGAAGAAGACGGAGCAAATCGGACTTCGGAGGCTGCCTGAATTGTGTGGACCCTTTTGCAACCAAGGAGAACCCTAGGGAAGATTGACTCAGGCGCTGCTTGAGCACGGTGTACAAATATAAAGCAGATATGGCTCAAGTACTTCGGCAGTCTCCTAAACAACTGTTCAGAAGTTTATTGGGAAACGCTGCAACTACCAAGTGCGAAGGACGGTTTTGCCGACACCTCGATACTTGATGGAATGCATAGGGCACTTGTTCAGCTACTAAACGCCAACAGCGCCGGTGATCATGGGATACCGCCAGAGGTACTGAAGTACGGCGGACCCCTGATGCTGCATGCGCTGCACCAACTAGTGGAACGTGTTTGGATAGAAAGGATACTGAATTGTTGCATACACTTGTCCTATCACTGTGCACAAGTTGAGGAAGCCAACAGTTGTCATGACAACAGCTTGCTGAATTGCGTAGGGTAGGTACTTGCTTAAATTGTGCTCAACGACCTGGTCACTGAGATCCTTAACCAACCGTGGCCAAGGAGCAGTGTGGCTACCGTTCAGGCCGTAGTACGATAGGTATGGCGTTCGCGGTAGGAGAAGTACAGTGAGCGAGACCGACCAGCACACTCGCTGTTCGTCAGCTTTGTGGAGACATTTACAAGATAAACTACGAGACACTGGTTTGTTTTGGGTAAATTTGGATACCCAGTTTTGTTCATCTAGCATCCGGATGTTGTTGTCTATTGACGACTGCGTGTTGTTTGCACACAGCGTGGATGAGTTATGACAAATGACGATGGCTCTCACTTCGACGGCGGATAAGTTCGGACTCACCAGCAACGTAAGACTGCCTACTTTTTCTGCCCTCAACAGGAGTGGAATTCGTATGCTGTCAACACATCAAGAATGCTGACTCAATTATGCAGACCTTAGAAAATATTGCCACCTATGGAGTGTCGGTCGATGGCCGAGTGGTCCGCTTGTCTGGATTGCAACCATAAGGTCAGCGGTTCAAATCCGCGTAGGGGTGGGCGTCCCACAGCGGTATACTCAGCCCGCATGCGGCTGGTTGTGGTCATGTGGCAGCAAAGTGCGGTTACGGCGTACAGCTGGTGGTTTACTCACTTTTTTCTTCCTCCGGAGTGTGTTGTCTGCAGACCTGCTGTTGACCAGCGAATTGCGCTGCAGCGAATTGCTGTTGAGCTTGGTAAGTTGAACAATCATCAGCTGAATGCTGGGGCTCAACTACTTGCGTACAATTCTATGGCGGTGTCAATTGTCGTCTATGGTGCCGAAACATGAACACTGTTCAGGAAGGATATTCGAACTCTGGAGCGATTTCATTTGCATTGCCGGCATCGGATTGCATGCATCTGTCTGTGAGATAGTGATTTTGACAACAAAGTGATCCGCCGGAGCTGCCTGATGGGAATGGAGTGCATGGTGTTACTGAGACCTGAGATGGATGGGACATGTCTGCGGTATGGATGAGATCAATTTATTGGTACGTCTGCTGCGTGCATGGAAGTGAAATATAAATAGGCCGAACCTACGTTAGCAGAACATGATCAGGATGAGTTTATCACCGACTAATACTGACTTCATGTATTGTGAAAACAATGATACTGGAACGTAACCAGTGGCACGCTCACGTTGAGAATACTATTGAACAATGAACAATGATTTATAACGGGCGAAAAGCAGATGTTTGACATGTGGTTAGAGTGAGAAAACATAGATCAAAGGATAATGGAATTGTCGGTTCGGGCGATTACAGATTTAACTGCACTGTCGTATAAGGGGAGTTTGAAATTAGAATGTGCGTACACAAAGCGGTAAGGGGAGTGGTTATTGATCACGTAATAAGCGAGAAAAATAAAAATGATAGCAAGGACAACGCTTACTCGTGTGCGGCTATCTCGGGTCGACGGGATACAGAAATCCAGTTTCTACAGTAGTAGCTTTTATCAAATGGTGTGTAAGGAGATTGAAGCGACACATTCTCAAGTAGGGTTATGGCACTGTCCACTGTCTGTTGTGTATTAGTGCCAACATCTGGTGGTCATGGGCTATAGCATATAGTGTAATTGTGACAGAGTATAGTCAAGGTGCTTTTTGAAAAGGGATAGGGTGGGAGCATTAATTACATGTTCCGGGAGGGCGTTCCAAGGCTGTGACACTCGAACGGAGAAAAAGTTTCGCCGACATTCCAGTCGGTTGTACTGCGTGAGCATCTTAAACTGATGACCTCTGGGCACGGTGTTTTGACTGAGTATCAGAAGAGAATGGCATAGGTGGTTGGGGTTTCTCAGGATCTGGTACACCATTATGTGATCGCCCCTTAGAGGCCGAGAACATCTACTGTATATTTTGTGTCTTCAGCCTGTGTGGGTAGGGGAGGCTGGTCAAACCTCTGACGCTCTTCATTGTCCTAACTTGTGCAGTGCCGAGGGCGGTTAGATGGTACTTGAGCCAGGATTGCCACGCTTGAATAGCGTATTCCGCGTGCGGCCTCACGTACGCCCTTAGTATTTTTAGAAAGACTGAAGGGTCAAACTTTCCGAAAGCTCTGTAGGTACTGGTCTGTTTTCTTAGATGCCTTTTCAGTCTGCCTCAAACAACCGAGGTCATCTTGAACTATCACGCCGTGATCGCACTAGTGAGAAGCCCGCTGTAGAATTTGTGGTCTTAGGCGGTACTTGTGCATACTCTTGTGCCGTATGCTGAGAATGCACTTGGTGACGCTGAAATGCAGCATGTTGTCGATGGACCATGTGTACGCTTTGTCCAGGTCCTCCTGTAAGAATGTGTGATCCTCCACTGCAGCTATAGTATGCCATACCTTTAGATCATCAGCGAATAGCAAACAGTTAGAAGATAGCACGCTGGCGAGATCATTTATGAAAGCCAGGAACAGGCGGGGTCCAAGTACGAGCCTTGAGGTACGCCGCACTGAACTTCGATGGATTTCGACAGGTTGCTTCGAACCCACACATTTAGACGAGGTTACACGAGAAAGTCTCCTATACAGCCCAGAACAGGGTCGCCGATTCCATATTTCTGGAGTTTGTGGAGTAGAATGCGATGGTCTATACGGTCGAATGCCTTTGAGAAATCCAAGTAGTCCGCGTCGACTCCTACACCAGCGTCCATAGATTCCGTCCAGCTTGCACGAGCAATCAACAGATTAGTGGTACAGGACCGATTTTGGCGAAATCCGTGCTGCTCCGAAACGAGAATTTTGTTGTTCTCTAGGTACCGCATCAAAGCCTCAGCTACAATGGACTCCATAACCTTGGAGATCACAGGAAGTAGTGTTATCGGACGTTAATTTGTTGGTTCAGCACGGCTGCCAGTTTGGAGATTGGTGTGATGATTCCGTGCTTCCACATCGTGGGGACGTGCATCTCGTTCAGACCTCGTTGAAAGAAAATTGCTAGTGGCGCCGCCAAACTCATGGCAGCAACTTTCAACGCCTTCGAGCGAATGCCGTTCGGACCCGGGGAGCTGTACTCGCGCAGAGACATCAGCCTCTTCAGTACAGCCTCGAAGGTGAACGGTATGTGATTAGGCCCTGATGGCGGCGTTATCTGCTTAGGCAGGATGTATGATGATTGCACGCTTTGGAAGGTACGACCAAATTGTTGTCCAAGAACGTTGGCCTCCTCTTGTGCGGTTTGGGCTAACCCACATGCTGTGTGCAGAGCAGGAATACCGCGCTTAACACGGCACAAATTGTTTACTAGTCTGTATAGTATACGTACATCAGAAGTGGTTGCTGCATCCGAAAGGAAAACGATCGAGGTCAAAAACAAATACTATCATGTGTGCCTCAGCCGATCCGGTCTGTAAGGTCATCAACGTTTCCTGCGAGGGACCAATATCGAAGAGGCGACGGGCAAAGAGGTTGAATGGGGAAGCATCAACTCAGCACTTGTTAAGTACGCTGCTTTCAATTTTATTCACAAATCCAAGCGGATAATGCAGTCGATACAATGCGAGTGATACATGGTCACTGCACTCGGTCTGTACTTGTACCTGTGAGTTTATGCTGACTCATGTTGGACGGTCCTTGGCGATTAGGGTCCTAAATCTGACTGCGCTGGATGCGTAGGTTGACAAGGTGCTTACCTTTCCAAAATCACTGCCGCGTATACTGATTTCAGGAACCCGTTGCGTGTTGCTAAGGCAGATAGGATGTATAGTCTAGGTGATTTCATTCCGTATGCATGGGGTTACCGACCAGTTAAGGTCAAGTGTACGTCTAGTTTTCACATTTCCCAATATTCATATGAATAATTTACATGATGAAAGAGTGTGGGCCGGCTCTGAATCAACTGTGGCCTCTAACCACGTGCCTCTCAGTTTTATTCCTTCGGGTTTGTATTGGACGGGGTGCGTGGATGCGCCTGTGGGTAGTATAATGCAGGCCACCAATTGCCCCTCTGTAAGCGTAGGTGTTCTAAGGCTGCTATAACCATAGCAGCATGAATCAGTGATGTGAAGGACATAGAAATAGCATATTACTTTGTTGACAGCACTCGAAACTATGCACTCAAATCTAATTTTGGGGTTTCAAGATACTTGCTGTGTCTGTGATTTGGGGCAATGCTGTTAGTGCCAAACAGAATTGAGGCGTCATGCAATATACTTGTTGGGGTTTCCGAGCATTGCTAAAATTGGTGTCACCAAAGTGTTTCACAATAAGACTTAGGGGACACGCCGTTGATCATTTAAACACGCAAATATAGTACAGGCTGATATGCTCAAACGTACTGCGATTCTGCATTATAGTGTAAACGTGTTAGCAATGAAGCGAGACTCGTACGATGCTCTCAAATGTTCGTTGTCAAAAAACACAGATCGGAGCCCCACGTCTCAAGTGAATGTTAATAGCCTGTCTGGAAGATAACATTGTCGTCAAAAATTCCCGCTAGGAATCATCTAGTGACCATTTTAAAAACGTGAATAATCTACGAGATCATTGTATCTGTGCACTGCACAGTATGGGTTGTGGTGGATGCCACTGATAATTTTCTCAAAGTCAACACCTTTCCACAGTCACATGATGCGGTTAATTGTTTACCAGGTAGCAGGAAGTCCCTCTGACCGATGATCGTAAATTGATCAGACTATCCACCAGTTTTATGCGGAAAGCAAGTGACAGTGTTGTTTAGACGAGTCGGAAACCGAAATATGTGCGCCCATCAACAGTAGCGCATCGAAAGTGACCAAACAATCACAGATGAATCGATACCAGCTGACCATTGTGGCGCAGATGTGAGGTGGCATACCTTTGAGCGTGGTCCACATCGATTGAGTGTTGCGTGGCGGTCACGTGTTGGCGTTCCGTGCCATAACTTGGTGGGAGTATATTCCTATTGGTAGGCGCGACAAGAATGGACCGAGTGATCGATGAAATCAGTGGCATAAGGACCAAAGATTGGACACAGGGACGATAGGGTAATCAACAAACAACAGGTTGAGACATGAAGTGTCAATCAACCACTAAGGCATTTGTGCACAACCAGGCCAGGTGATGCTGTGAAGCAACGCAACTGTCATTCTGAGTCGCGAACAACATTGTGATCGTTGTCGATCATCTGGCTCGATGTGCGTACTCCTCGGACCGACGCGTAGAATATTAATTAGAACAATTCTATAAGATTCCAGTCGTCACTACGGTAGCTATCGCGTACAGTGTAGACCAACGACGATACGAATCCAGCCAATGTTAGCTAGATGCTGGCAGACTGCCAGACCTTGACCAAGCAGCGAAATGTTCCAGTGGAAAAGTTCAGTACGGATGCCTGTCATCTGGGCGTCAGTTACGGACATTTCGATGGAGCGGAAGTTGCGCTATTGGTTGGTGCTTCATCAATTGTGCAAGATAATCCAACGTAGACTCCGACTATCTATCGCGGAGCGTGTCTTTTACAAACACCCACTCTGATTATTCAGGTATCTGAGCGTCCAGATAATAAAATGTGAAAATGATGCGGAAACTGACAGAATCACCGGCAGGGCTGATGTGTGCCGTCTGTCTGAATGTTAGCCAAGGAATCAGTCCAATCTAAAGTTGGATCATCTATCTGATACGATGTAGCCGTTTGCTTAGTTGCTGTTGCAATGGATCTCCTGATTCAATCCGTCAAAATTGCTAGTTGACGGTTATCACGTCGATTTTTGGACTTTCCGTACCGTTTGTTTCACTTCTGTGCATTCAAATCATCGTTTAGCCGTAAAAGTAATACTAAAACGATAGTCGAATTGATCGTATCCAATGCACTTTGGCCCTCGATCTGGCCGAACAGAGTCAATTACACTGTTCAACAAACATTTCCATTTTCTATAACAGAGGTACCAATGTCTACCCATAGAATACACTTCACTGCTCGAAGAAATGTATTCCGATGTTACCTATCACGTCAAGTTACACTGTTAGAAGCTAATGATTATTTTCAGTAACATCCAGTCTAGATCGTACGAATTGTAAATCAATGTACTGAAGTACAACATATGCACTATGCATGTATGTGGCAAACACGTTTTAAACATCACTGACACACGCGCTCCTAACTACTGACTGCAGTTTGGTACTGGGAAAAGATAAGTTTGCCGAGATCATCGCTGAATAATCGTCAAATTTCTAAGCTATGCGATATATCTGTGTCACAGAGACATGGTTACATACTGGGATGACAGACGCTGAAGTCTCGCTGCCGGGCATGTCAGTCATATGAAACCACAGGATTACGAAAGGAGGAGGGGTAATTCTGTATTCAACTAGTTCATCATCGTCACCCTCAATCAGCAGGCTTAGGTTGGCCTGGAAAATCAGCAGACGCCGGCGTTTAGACCTTCTGGGTCAAGTCAGTGGTGCGCCTCATCACTACTCATCAGTAATATAAAATCTGTCCGTACAGCTTCTAATTTCTATGTAGTCCATAAGCGCTATGCGGAAAGTCCTAGCTCATTGTCCTCTGCACCGTTCGCAACTGGCGTGGCAGTGGAAGATGAGCCTGGCTATATCATAGGCAACGGTCAATCACGCAGGTCCGTGGAGAAGTGACACTAGCTGCTGGCATCCTGAAGTCATGGGGGCGGAACCCGGCAGGGGTCTTCTTGGAGGCGCACCAGTGACGAGACCCAGAAGGTCGAAACACCGGTGTTTGGTGATTTTCTAAACTAGACTAAGCCTGCTGATTATGAGTGACGATGATGAATTAGTTTAATTATACTGGGACACAGGGCAATACCAACACCGCTGGCCGGTGCTCGAAGCTGCATCCTCACCGGATAGGCGCAAGGAGAAAATACTGCTTGCGTCCCCTGAAGGGGATCGCAGAGTGAGCACAGTGCTCGAGTCTTGCAGGCGAGTCTCTGATAAGCAGCAGATATCGATCGAGAGGGTCTCTAATGTTCGGGCAAGTGCTGCCTGGTGAACGATTTGTAGCAATGTGCGTACATTGAGGCGTGCCAATCTGAAGGAGGATTAAGGGCTCCAGATGGAAGTCGATGAACTGGTCTTGGCCGCTTGGTTGGACATGGGCTTGTCGACAGGAGAGGAGTGACGCTCCGCGTTCACGTGTGAGTTGAAATTAGAAGGTAAATGCCTAGCAAAGCATGTTGGGGGAGGGCCAAGAATCGGGGGGTTGAAAACTGGGGGGATATAAGTGAAGTTGGAATGGGACGGCAAGAGTGAAAAAGCGTAAGAGGGGGAATAAGAAGACGGGAAGACTTGAGCAGTAGCATCCAAACCCCTATCCACCCTGCTCGATGCAGCAGATAGGGCACCGTTTATTATCCTCTGCGGTGGCCAGAGCATCAAGAAATTGTTTGAAGGAAAATGCATAGTATTACGTGGGCAGGATACTGTCAGGTTGCCCAGGCCTAGACAGGAGAACGATTAGGGTTCTCAACCAAAGCCTTTGGTTCAAAAACCTGACCGCAAGGCCGGGGGTTTGGCGTTGGGCTACAAGGAGTCCATTTTAAGGAATAAGGTGCCACCCTCATTCCAACCCCCAACCTGGAGGACCAGGAGGCTGAGTTTGTCTGGCCTCTAACCATTGACGAATCTGGTATGAGTGACTCTGAAGGTGCAAAAGCACCACCTAGCGTAGCTCAATGGATCGCTGAGGCACACAAACCATCGCACCACGGTAAGGTCCAGCCTCATTGTTAAGCGGTAATCCACAAGGGACCGTGACAGCTATAGTGGAAGTTGCAAAGGCCCATCGTATTTAAAAGCTAAGAATCTAACATCCGCTTGAAACATTCCTCTGTCTGGGCATCAACAACATGCTTCGGTAAGTCGTTCCAATCGTTGACTACGCGAGTTGGTAAAGTGAGAGCAGGATGGACCCGGAGCCTTCCGGGTTTAAACAGTTTCCAGTTGTGGCCTCGAGTTGAATTATTATTGTGAAGACCACTCATGTACTGAACTATGTCGTCGAAAGACCTGGCTATTATGACCCCACTCATACTCGTCTCCCATGTGTTAGTAACGGTTCAATTCTCTGCACACTCACACCCTTGTCCAATGGTTCACCTACATTCCCTCACTGATGATATTTGACCTCATTTAGTTTTGTCACATTGGTAACAGACGACCCATGCACTAGGTATAATGTCGCTTTCGTCATGGAGTTGCAACATGGTTACCACTATCTCTGAGTGATGCTCAGGTCATCAAAATGTCCAACTATTTACTTGTATGTGTGCCTGTTGTTAACTTAGCATTCTGTTACTGACCAGTGCCCTTGTTAATACTTTCACATGTCTATCCTGTCTTGACTTGCCACCCGGCTGTCAGGCTTGAATGATAAGTTCCTTCCTGTTGTTCAATTGCAATTTTTCCTGGACGGCGAACTAGAAGGCATCATCATCATCACCAACAACAACAGCAGTACATCAGTCATTTGAACTGATGCTTCGCTGCCATACAACCGTGAGGACCTATGAAATAAAGAATAAGAAGAGGGAGAGAGGGGGGACTTACCTGAAAACCTTAATGCCCTAAGCAAACATTCAGGGTCAAGGCGCCTACACCTTGTGTAGACAACATACCGTCACAAACATCTGGCTATCGTGCAAAGATAAGGCGGCATCAGCGAGACAACTTCCTTGCGGCTTTCACTGCCTCGCGTCATGGTCAGCCATTACCCACCAGATAACTCAGCACCAAACTCACTTTAAACAGACAATCCGATTAGAAGACGGCAGCAGACGCGCCACTGGTGTCGGTTGCGACCCATGTCCTGTAAAGTCTCTAGCCAAGCACAAGGTGAGTCACGTGGACTCCAACCCAGAAGGCGAGACGGACCAACGGCACCCAGTTTGGCTGTCAGTGACTTCATTTCCCGCTGCCAAGTCAACTTCTGTCCACCGCGAGCCTTGCGCCATTCTACTCCTGGTAGACTGAACAAGGCCCTCCTAGGTAAGCGGTGACCAGGCATACGTAGCACGTGCCCGAGCCAACGCAAGTTATTCAGTGCTATCTGTTGTTCTAGGGAGCTAGCATGATTATCACCACCTAGTACTCACCTACGCATATCATCGTTGCGGACAAGCTGGTGCCATCCGACTCCAGCAATGCTTCGCAGACAACGATGATCAAAGACTTGAAGGCGCAGATCTTCAGACCGAAGGGGCCAAGTTTCACTACCATAGAGCAGAACGGTCCTCACTGTGGCCTTGTATACACGGCCTTTCAGACGGAGGGGAATTCCATTCTGTCTCCAAAGATGACGCAGGTTCAAGAAGGCAGCTCTGGCTTTTGCAATGCGTGAGCTCTCGTCAGTTTCTATGCGCCTATCATTGCTGATGCAGCTGCCAAGATAAGTGAAATGATCAGTCACCTCGAGTTCATCGTTAGCAAGCGTCAAGGAGTCATCAAGTGGCTGGTGGTTCTGCAGCAACACTTTGCACTTTGAAGGTGCGAAGTGCATACCGAATAATGGGACCACTCTGGATAGTCTATTCAGGGTTGATTGTGCCGCCACAACCTTGTCAAAAAGCAAGACGATACCGTCCGCATAATCAAGATCAACCAACCTTTCACCAGGCAGCACTTCAACGCCTGCGTCGTGAGATTCCGCACGGGAACACTCCATGATAGAATCCACGATGAAATTGAGCAAAAACGGGGAAATCGGACAACCCTGACGAACGCCACTTATAGTCGAAAAGCTATCCGATAGGACACCGTAGACCCTGAGGCGGCCTGTAGTGTTCAAGTATAGAGCACGAAGGATGTTCACATATTTCGTGGGAACACCTTTCCGCGCAAGCATTTCGAACAGAATCGATCGATCGACTGAATCGAGCGCACTCTTGAAATCGAGGAACACAACTTTTGTCGGTCTGTAGTATGCGTAGCGTCGCTCTAGCAACTGTCGTAAAGTGAATATATGGTCTATACAGCCACGTCCTGGGCGAAAACCGGCCTGCTCTTCCCTAATCCGAGATTCCCGTTCCGCAGTGGGGCGACGAACGATAAGCGAGGCCAGTAATTTTGTCACAACTGGTGTTAGGCTAATACCCCTGTGGTTCGCACAGTCTGTGCGACTGCCCATTTTGTATATTGCCACTATAATCGATTCGCTCCAATTAGCCGGCACACTCTCTTCGTTCCATATACGTTCGAATAGGGAGGTCACTGCCCTGCAGAGGACCTCACCTCCATCATTAAATAGTGCAGGTGGTAGGGAATCCGGGCCAGCGGCACGAAAACGATTGAGGGCTGTGATCGAGTTTCGGACCTCGGCCTCCGACGGAGGCTCTAAACTAACCGTCCATGGCTCGTCCTGCATCACCTGAGTAGGAAGAGGTCCGGGAGCAGGGGGCCAGCTGAACTGATGTTCAAAGTGCTCAGCCGAACGATCCATACGGCGCTCCTTATTGTGTATCAGTGCACCCGCGCTGTCTCTGATTGTCTCACTGACGCCTGGTTTTCTGGGACCAGTGGTACGGATAAGCTGGAAGAGCTTGTGGTAAATGCCTACTGCTCCTGCCTCCTCCATTTCTTGAGCCCGAGCGGTCCACCAGGCTTCCTTGTCAGCACTTTGGCACTGCTTTAGTTCACGCCTAATAGCCCGTCTGGTCACATTGTGTTCAGAACCAGCCGGGAGGTGTCTTCTAGCTTCCAACAGGCTCACGGACCTATCGGATATCCAGTGACTGGTGCGGTGACGACTGATAGTGTCACAAACCGATGCTCTTGCGTCGTGCATAGTGACCGAGATCCTATTCCACTGAAGCTCAGTGTCATTAAGACAAGACAGCGAGAGTTCGCTATGCAGTGCTTCTTGATAGGCTTGCCTTACCGAGGATTGAGACAATTTCTCCGTTGCCAATCGTAGGGGACGCTTTGTGCGCCTTCCGCTAAAGTTCATGGAGAAATGACAGCGCACCAAGGCATGATCAGAGTCGACACAGGTACTCCAGTACGTGCGACAATCCAGAATGGAACCACGCCACCTGTAACTTATGTCTATGTGGTCAATTTGGGTCCATCGTTGGCCAGCTACAGGTGGACGCCAAGTGGCACTTCGGCGCCAACTGTGTCTAAAAGCAGTGCTAGTAAGAAACAACTGGTGCTCCGCACACAGTTGCAGCAGACGTTCGCCGTTGTCAGTCCGTTCAGAGTTAAGTCCATAATTACCACCAGCTGAGCGAACTAGAAGGGACCGTGGACAATTGCGATTCGCCCAATTGTTCTTAACTGTACGCTTTAGAATAGTACCGTAGCTACTGCGATCGAACCTTGATCTATTTTTGGGATTATTGGCTTCGCGTCATTCAACAATCGATGATGCAACCATGTAAATTTTTAAACAGCTACAAACTGTCAATCTGGTACTTTTACTAAATGAGTCTCAATCGTATGAAAAATTAAATAGATGGGTTCGTTATCCATATGGTTGGCGGCATCCGGTTTTGGATTTGCTTGTCACTGTGGCCAGCCACAGGACGCCTGCGCATACAGAAGGACCATGGGTGGCTTGGGCTACACCACCAAGAGCTCCAACCACACATCCCATATCCAATGTAAGCCCGAAGAAATACGACCGCGAGGCATGTGGATGGGAGCTACGTTTCATCAACCAAGCCGGCCCACACTCCTTCACAGGTAAACACAAACACACTGTATTTGGGAATCAAGCGCACACAAGGCGGTGGCTGGACCGTAGTCCGCTCCACACAGAGTGCATGGAACCGCTCTTCGAGTCCAGCACGGCCACAAGGACCGTGCACCCCTTCCTCTCCAGCAACGATCAACCGTCTCCTGGAGCCAATATGGACGACGTAGTGGGTAATAGACAGGCAGGCACCTTGTCAATATGCACATCAAGAGCAGCCACACCGGGGTGATCGAGCAACAGCCAATCACTTGAGAGAAGGCTAACAAAGAAAATAAACCGAGTAATGCATAAAGAAACGTGACAAAATCTTAAATCAATGTACATATGAAATAAATTGTTAACAATTGTTCCGAGATAAGTTCAGGAGGTTAGAAAGTATATTTTACGGAAATGGCACAAACACGAAAATGTTATCGAACTTAACTAAAATTGGCTTAAGCGAGTTGTGCAGGTATATAGAAGAGCGTACAGGTGGACACGTATTTGAGGAAGAAAAGCATTAGGACAAAATTGAAAACCCACCACCTGAAATAAACAAACTTAGCAAGCAAGCACGCGGTTGGTAAATCGAATGCAGCTTACTTACAAACGCTGCGCTGCTTCTGCCTACGTTCTCGGCAGGACCCGTCGTCGCTTCGGTGATGGTCCCGAATGGCCTCGCTCATGGATCACTAAGCCTGCCTGACTCAGGCACTCTCGACCGCATGTGCCACAGCACCATGCGCTCGAGGTCGATGGAGTACAATTCATCGGTGCTTGCCGCATCCGCACGTGCCGCTGCTTCTCTGCATGCATGAGGACTTTCTCCCACACTTCAGCAACTGCCTTCGTGATCAGATCGAGTCATGCATGCCGATCAAACGCCTTCGATACCCATGATCCACAATCAAGAGTAGAACGTGAGAGGCTCACATTAACCATGTCCTGGTAACGTTGCTTTGGTTTCTCCACATGCTGCTTCCCAACACTCAGCTGACCATATAATAGTTGTTTCGGTATCCGCGTCGAATCCATACGCCACACATTACCGAGCCACCTCAGGTGTCTTAATAAAAGTATGCCGTCCACTGCATACATTCCATTTCGACGCAGAGCTTTCGTGTCTGCAACTCTGTCGCCCCAACCGATGCGCAAAATCCGTCACAAGCACTGCTGATGGAGCTACTCGAGATTTCACATATCGCGCAGATACGTCATCCACGTTTCACTGCCGTATAGAAGAACAAACAGCACCATGGATTTGTACACCATCAGCTTCGTGCAAACGGTTAGCTGATGGTTGTTCCACACTCGGTGCTCTAACTGCCCGAATACCGCCGCTGCATTGGACACGCGAATACGCTGCTCACTGTGTAGCTGCTGATCAGTCGACATCACACACACAAGGTAGTGGAAGCGGGAGGTGGTTTCCAATACTTCAGCCCCAATGCTGATTCGCGGCAATATTGAAGATCGCACCTCCGGTGAAGGCTGAAAGAGACAGACAGTATTGCTTGTGTTGATGATGATCCCGAATTTGGCCGCTGTCGAAGCCAGAGCGCTAGTCATATTCTGCAACTCATCCGCGCTGTGTGAAAACAACGCATTGTCTTCAGCAAACAGCAACATACGGATAGTTGTCTCACAGACTAGCGTTCTCGCACCGAAACGACAGATGTTCAGCGACCTACCATCAATACGGTGCTCCACACGAACACCGTAAGCACAAGCCGCGTCAAAAGCACAATACATAGTTGCATGAAGATATATATTAAACAGGACAGAAGCTAAGACACAGCCTTGCTTCACACCAGAGACAAATGCAAAGTCATCCGACGTCTCTCCACTCAGCTGCACCCTCGCTCGCATACCACTGTGCAGACATTCAATTAAACTTACAAACTTACGCAGGAAACCAAACTTACCCAACACCAGCCACCATGCCACGCGGTTCACCGTATCAAATGCCTTGGTGAAATCAACAAAATGCGAGTAAAATGGCTGGTGCTGTTCTCTGCATTTCTCCTGGAACTGACGAGCCGCAACTACCATATCTATAGGGCTGCGACCTGAGCGGAATCCACACCGCCCTTCCGCCACGTTCGGTTCCACAACCTGACCGACGAGGCGGTTGAGCAGGAGTCGGGCAATCACCACGCCCACACAACTCAGCAAGCTGATGCCACGATAATCCGTGCACCATTGCTTGCTAACTTTGCCCTTGCACGGTGGCAGCACAAGGGCATCCTTCAACTCAGGAGGCACCTCCTGTTCAATACAAACGCGTTGCACCAAGCGGTGCAGCGCAGTCAACAACGCGGGTCCGCCGTGTTTCAATACTTCAGGCGGGATCCCGTCGGCCCTGACACACGTGCCGTTTCGCATTTGAGCAATTGGTCTCTGAGTCTCATCCAGTGTCGGCGTGTTCGCTAGACTCGTCTTCACATCGTACTGCTTCAGGCCGTTCAATGTAGGCCAGTCGATCTCTGAACGGTTGTTCAAGAGACAGTCAAAGTGTTTCCGACAGATCTGCATTATGTCTGCAGTCTGTGTGCAGGTAGCGCTTGAACTACCATCGATCAGCGTCCTCAGCGGCTACAATCTCGGTCCATACACCGCCTCCAACGAGTCAAAGAATTCCTTGTGTTGGCGGAGTTCGGCGTATCATTCCATCTGCTTCGCCTTCTCTGTCCACCATGCATTTTTTATGCGACGGAGCGCTCGGGTCAGTCGACCACGAATTTTGAGATACTGACTACTCTTCCCCCAAGTCACTGGGGTCGGCCACATGTTCAGCAAATGCTGCATTCTTCTCCGACACCAATGAGCCCATCCTCACAATGTTCTCATCAAACCAATGAGGCCGCTTACAGTTTGCGCGCCCGATGGTGTTCTCGGCAGCAGCTGTCACCTGGTCGCGAATGTGGTGCCACAGGTCGCCCATTTTTGTTATGCATTCCACATCACACAGGCGTGCAGCCAGCGGCTTCTCCAGCTCAGTAAGTTTCGCCAAATTACCGAGGGACAGAATGTTAAATTTACGCCGATTCACGGCGGGAATGCAATACATAGAATAACGAAAATATATGTACAGTTTGGTCCGCACCAATTTGTGCTCAGTCCTACACTCAGCTCCACGCAGTACATGTGTCATGCGCACTTCACGCATATCACGCTGACGTACGATGACATAGTCGAGCAGGTGAGCGTGACCACTCCGTGGGTGCGTCCAACTTGCTATAGCACTCGCACTCAGTGCAAACTGAGTGTTCATGATCGTCAGGCCGTGAGTGACACACAGTGAGAGCAGCATGTCACCGTTCGTATTCGCTGAACCAATGTCATGCGAACCGACAACATTTGCCCACACCGTTGCATCACGCCCAACGCGCGTGTTGAAAATATTCAGCAGAAATAGTCGGTCGCTCCTTGGCTTAGACCGTATCACGGAGGATAGCTGAGTGTAGAATTGATCACGCGTGTCATCATGATTACATATGGTTGGACCGTACACGCTTATAAAGGTGGCAGACTTAACTCTTCCGAGTCGTAGGCGAACAGTCATCAGTCACGCGCTGAAGCCTGTTGGTTCACCCGCCAGATATATATATATATATATATATATATATATATATATACATATATCGCTAGCTAAAGCTACTCTGTTTTGAGAAATGGATTTTTGCTTTATAGGTTATCTGAGTCTCGAAATTGACATAGTGTCATCATTTACTTTAAGATACTTCCTTAGACACAACAGTTTCCCCATATACTGATTGTTTTATTATACAAAATCTAAATGTTCCTACTACAATTTCAAAGCTCAATAAACAGTGATTTATCACGGGTAGAAAAACATGTGCTTGACAAGTCTCGTAGGATGGTTGGAGTAAAAATTACCATAGAAATGATCAAGGAATAAGTAAATCGTTAAATTACACGTCTACCAATTTCAACGGACTGCTGCATAGCGATAGTTTGAAATGAAATTGGGATGTGCACACACAAAGTAGTATAGAAAGCAGTTATAGTTCAATAATTGTGTGCGAAATAAAAAAGGAAACGAAAACGCTCACTCGTGTGTTACTTCACTTGACAGATGTGTTATGTTAATCCAGCTAAGATACATCCATGCTATTCACAAGGACAATTTTGCATGTATTCTCACCGCCACGTTGTGCAGAGTGCCATTACGCACATGGTTTGGTTCGCATTATTTCATTCTCCCAGTGAGACGGACTACATCAAATAATGCAAATTGGAAGGCGTCTTTTGAATATCGTTAATGCAGGGGTAAGAGTCATGTGACTCAAGCGCGTTCGAAGCACGAGCCATACGGAGGAAGAAAAGTTTTCGTCGACAGTCAAGTCAGCTGTAATGCGTAGCCAGTTTGAGCTGATGGCCTCTCGCATCGGTATTTTAAACTCAGCTGCAACAGATTGCGGCATGAATGGATTGGGTTCGTCAGTATTCAATAAACTATGATGAGGTCTTCTCGCGAAAGCAGATATTCACCACTGTACAACCTCAGCGACTGCAGTCTGCGCTGATAGGGAAGACGAAACAATCCTCCAACGAATTTGGTTCTTCTACGTTGTGGGCGCTTCAAACGCATTGATGTCCTGCTTGCGCCAGAGATCCCAGGCCTGGGTAGCATATTCCACGTGCGGTCACATGTACGCGTTCAACATTCGCGAATGGACTGATGGCTCGAAGTTCCCTAAAGCCATCCGTAAGTGTCCAAGATGTTGACTGCTTCTTTTGATGTCTTTTCAGTCTGTCTCGAGCAACCAAGATCGTACTGCGCGATCACTCCGAGATCATTTTCTTGGGAAGCACGTTGTAACTGCTGGTCCCCCAAGTCGATATTCATAGCTACACTGATGGCGTATGCTCACGGCTTTGCACTTCGCTACATTGAACTGGAGCATGTTATTGGATGACCACGTATAAGCCCTGTTGAGATCGCGCTGCAATGCCTTGTGATAATCCGCTGTCCTGATGTCATTCCAAATTGTGACATCATCTGCAAATAGTGACATTCGACTACAGTATATTAGCAAGATCCTTAACGTATGCTAAGAATAAACGTGACCACAGTACCCATCCCTGAGGCGAGCCACACTGGACCTCAATTGGGTCGGAAATGGAGCTGCGGACTCTCACATTCAGCTGATATTGAATGCGGAAGTTGCCGATCCAACCGAGTATAGGGTCACCGATTCTATAGCTTCGAATCTTGTGCCGGAGAATGCACTGGTCCTAATGATCGAACGTTTTCATGAAGTCCAGGTAGACAACCTCGACTCCCACTTTGGCATCGGCTGACTCTGTCCAGCTTGTTCGGGCTAGAAGCGAGTTTGTATTGAAAGACCGATTCCGGCAGAATCCGTGCTGCTGTGACTAGGATGTTATTACTCTCAAAATAGCCAGCACCTCCGCATAATATCTCCCATTACTTCGGCTAAAGCTGGGAGGAAATTGATTGAACGGTAGTTTGAGGGCTCAGTAAATTTACCACTTTTATAAATAGGAATGACTAGTCCACTTTTCCACATTGTGGGAACCTGCATTTCGTCGGGACGGTGTTGAAAGAACCGAATCAATGGTTCGGCAAGGTTCATGACCGCTGCCCTCAATGTCTTCGGTTTGATGTCATCTACCCCAGGTGAGCTATGCACGCGTAATGTCATTAGTATTTTCATCACATTGGCTGCCCTGAACGATACGTGGTTTAACCCTGATGGCGATGGGAGTTGTGTCAAAAGCGGGTAAAATGATGATTCACTCCGGAAAGTCTGGATGAAGTGTTGACGAAGCATGTTAGCCGCCAGACCATCTATTTCACGTAAAATCGGGATCCCGCTCTGCACTCCTTGGAGCTTGTTGGCGTGTCTATACGGCAATCTGGGATTTGTGCTGAATTTCGCCGCTAAGTTCTGTCGGTGTTGGAGGTTGTCTTCACGGATCAACATGACTCAGTGATTTTGTTGAGTTGAGTAAGCTCCTCAGGTCAGGTTACTTGCACAGACTTTGTAAGCGCACCAGACTGAATCACTTAAGGCCACGCATTTTCCAGTACTGCTCCTCAGGAACGAATTCACTTGCTTCGGGCGAAAGACCTTGCTTTCTGACGCGTTTATCACTAGTTCGGTGAATTAAGTGCCAAGCACCATCCAAGCGACGTCGTGCGGCTGCTCGGCCAGGAAGGACCAGTCGCTTTCTTGAACGAGGTTGGACAGGATGTCGTAACATGTAACGACATAGGGTTCAACGTTGTTCTCGCTGATGTACTCCGAGTAACAGATGTAACGAAAGAGCAACATCGCGTGATCTCTTCGGCCAAGTGGTGCACGTAAAGTTATGGTGTCAACCGTTAGTTCCTTGATAGCGAGGGCAAGGTCCAAAACAGAGTGTGTGTCACCCATTCGGAATCGCGTGGTAGATGTGAGATGGTTGTGCAGAGGCACATCGGCAATCACCACTTTCAAGTCAGCCTTGAATTGTTTACTGTGCGATGCTGAAATTTCCATTGCTTGCAGCTTGAACTCCCTCACTAGAAGGATGTGACTGTGTGGTCGTGCCAGGAATCGCTTCATCGAAGAACCTAGACACTGATCCAATTCCAAGGTGCATATTGGAGAGCGGTAAACTATTGTGACTAAACACACATCACCACGTCTTAGGTGCATACCACACCAAAGAGGATCGACAGTTTAGGTTTCTGGGTCCTACACGATATTATCCTCCGAGTCAGATTGATAACACAGGAACACTACTCCTCCTCTGCTAGGTCGATCGTTCGTATGGAAGTCATGCTAGGTACAGCAATCTCAGCATCGGTGATCTTCATGTTCAACCATGTTTCGGTGACCATAACTAAATCCCAAGACATGGAGACCTGATGCATACGAATTTCGGTTAGCATGCTGAGATGATCTTGCGCATTGGTATACCAGCAGGCGAGGGGATTTCTGGTTAGTAGCGTGCTCTTGAATGCTTATTTCCGGTGAAGGTCTATGCTGACCGCTGTGGGGGTCGGCTGGCGGCCGTTTATCTGTAGGACCGATGGCGCAAGACCTAGAGTCAGATTAGGTTGTTGTATAGAGTTCTTAGCGCCAGCAAGAAGGTGACCATTTGTCCTGCTTCAGTTGCCGGTGTGTTTTGGTATTGCCTCCGTTCTGAACTGCACTGTGACGGAATTGTATTGGTAACTTGCCTGCAAAGAGTTACCTTAGTTATCTGTGACCCGGTACCTATCGCTTTTATACATTTTTCGGGTGGCAGAATTGTACGCCTCGGTGCCACATTTCGATCACACGTTCTGCCCTTCGTTCGGAGTGCATTGATACTTTCTTCACCCGGGGACAACAGCTTACGTAGTAAGGTCAAAGCGGTCACCTTGATGTCGAACTAGCGATAATGCTTTCGACTGACAGCAGTTCACGAATAAAACGCCATTTATTCCAGTCATGTGCTTTGGCCTCTAGCTCTTTTACTTATCTGTAGCTCGGGGACCCCATGACAGGCACCGATTTTAGTCCTTGTTGTTTACGAAAGTCATCCGGATTTTGTTTGCGTTTCTGGCGTTCGCTCCAACTCATACCTGGAAGAATTCGAACAGTCCACATGGGGGTACGGAGGAGGGTGGCTGAAAAGTGAACTGCCACTGTAGCATTGTCTGGCATTCATCTGACTGTTCGCATAGTAAAGTTGCTCTCCGCCGTCACAGAGATTTACGTCTTCCTCTTCACTCATCGCAGTCATGATACACTCATTCGAATCGGATTAACTCCTCGTGTTCAGTGGACATATTTTTACGGCATTACTTCCTACGGAAAGTGATTTGTGCTACGAAAGTTGTTGTAGCGCACTTTATGCCTCTAGCCATGCGCGACGCTATTGTTTTTCACAGTTTTCATTGCTGTGACACTGTGGTCGGTCAAGGATTCGCCGCGCTACCTGGTGCTTTTAGAATTACATTCATAGGGTCATTACTAACGAAGCTATGACTCAATCTTTGGTTTCAATTGCATTCACCCATCGCCTGCACTTTTCGCTGTCATGAGCCCACTACAAGCCATTTCCAACGACTTTGTCCTACAGGAACCATTATGGAACAATAAACTAGCCAAACTCCGTGTACGTGTTTCCGCGTCGTGCACACTCGCATACGGTAACCGACGTCGAGAGTGCAAATGGGACAAAGAACGCGAGTGTCACTCACTCTCTATCTCACGCGCGCCGACAAGAAGAGGGTTCGTCTGCAACCACACCTCTCAATGAAATTGATTCCATCTAACCGCAAATGTAGGAAACAGGAGTGTACAGCCCACTAAGATGAGACATTATGTGTGAATTTTGCGGCTATTCGTACCACACCCTCTGTGCTGGCTTAAGTCAATTACAGTACAAGAGACAAATCAACCAGACTGGACCAAGCGTTGCTCGCGGATCTCAGTGGCATAGTGCTTACGGCGTCAATCATGAGCCACTAGGCTCTGAGTTCCAGCCCAACTCAGGCTATCTCCAACTGATGAGTCCCAACCAGGATGAAACCGCGGTCTTGGGGTGCCAGTGTTGGGATGAGCAACACTATAATGTTTCCATTTTACATACGGTCCTCGTGATCGGAATGACCAAGGTCCACCGCAAGTGAACTGAGGTCTCAATAGAGGTTGCCTGTAGCAATCCAACCACCAGCGGATTCTCCAAGTTCAACTTTGATCAACCAGACTGACTCTCTCTGGTTTCGCCAAACATGCAGAGCAATCCCAATAGTCAAATATATACTATCCGGAGTGAAACATTGTGAAAAGTCGACTAGAACAATCCGGCAGATGACGAGCTTTAGGGATTTGCCACTTGAATCTAACAACACAGATCTTGTTCTACAGCAAACCCCTCAGAGCTCTGTCTCTAAGTCGAAGGCTAAAGTTAGGCTTACTAACCGCTTGACGGCATCTGCACTACCTACTCTGACAATTACCAACCCATTAAGTAGGCAAGCTACATTCAGGGTGACTGCTATTAACTCATCCTTAGATGCCATATCTCACGAGTTGGTCACAACACCGAAAATCCAGAGCCGGTTAACATACACACCGATCGCCTCGATAAAAGTGCCTAAAGAGACACACGTACGTCCAGTTTCTGGACCAAGCACGAGCGCTATGATGCTGTTTTCACAACGTTCTTTAGTGCCCACCAAACAATCCAAGTTACCAGTCACAACACCCAAACCGACATTTGCTAAACGGAACCACAGTGCGTTAACGGTCGTCTGCACCAACATTGGTGAGTCCAGATCTGGCACAGCAAAAGCAAGTTGCTAGATGATTACAATCAACGGCGTTGCATCTGCGATGCGATAGGTATTCGGTTTGAGCCAACTGGGCTACGTAGCGTACCGCGCCAAAATTCAATGGACTACGGTGAAATCCGTTTTCTTCGAGTAACCTTGAGTTCAACTGAGACAGATAGTCTCACTAGCAGCAGTTCATCTTAGCAACTCATCGATCGGGGTACGCATCCCACCAGATATTCCCCGGAAAAGACGATCAAAAAATGAAAAACATGGCGGCTCTTCTATGAACAAAAGCAAGAAAACCGTATTTGTTCATAACGTTCCTGAACTACTGGGCTCTCTTGAGCACGAAGCGCAAAAACATGACGGAGAGCAGTGGTGCTAAATCCGCGAAGCACTCTCTCTAGACCACGTTATCGCTAAATCACTAGCGAGGTTTCCTTCATCTCCAAATTACAAGGGTTGCGGTCCAAAAATATTGTAAATCGTAATGCACTCCGATGGAATGACGAGTCCTATTGGATAGCTGGTTGAAGCATCGCTCCAAGTTGCCTATCGAGATTAGGCTGAAGATAGTAGGTGCACGGCCACTGGTTTTCAGCACTTTATTGGGACATGCAACTTCAACAAAATATTTACCTCCACAATTCTGCACAGTTTTAGATAATATAGCAATAGCGACACCTGACGAAACAGGAAGGCAAACGAGAGAACCTCACAATCTGGGATGCTCCATGCTACCATGCAGCCTGACTGAAATTCAAAAACTAATGACCCACGCAAAAGACGGTTAGCGGCCTACCAACGAACGGACGGCTTAAAACGAAGCTCGAATTGGTTGTCCACTCATACATATCTAACATCAAGAACACTATCATCTTTGTATGCTAACGCCCAAGATCTTCTTAGTTCATTGGCCGAACTTAGAAAACTCCAGGCGTCACAACCGAGGAATCATGATTACGGAGACCCTATTAAGCTTTGAGATAGCAGATTCTGAAGTCACTATACCTGGTACGTAACTACTTCGGAACGGCAGAACTGGAAGAGGTGGTGACGTAATTCTGTATTACAAGACTAACCTCCGATGTGAAGTTATTGACCACCCAGAGATCCGTGCACCAGATTCGCTTTGGTGCCGTCTACGGTTGCGGAACAGACACATGTCCTATGGCTGTGATTTACCGTCCACCAAACTCTACGTGTGAAGTGGACTCTAAACTAAACCACGTTCTTCAGGTTGCTTTGAGTGGGGCATACAGTCACATTCTCATCGCAGTCGACTTTCATATGCAAGATTTGAAACTAGCTGCGACCGATGGCATAGAGTTCAAAGCCTGTTTACAGGAGGTAATTTCCAGCTACCCTCTGTAGCACCACGTGATTTCTGCCACCAGATTTGAAACTGTTAACAAGCCCTCGATACTTGATCTTGTGCTCACGAACGAAGAACTCATGGTAGATGGAATAATTACAAGCACACCACTGGGTCGCAGTGACCATGTGACTGCGATGTCTAAATATGTGTGTTATGCGGAATATGCTGCGAAAGAGGGTGATAAAGTATATACGCTCACACACCGCACCCGTTCATCCGCGAATGTTTAGGTTTCCTGGACCTACTTAACTGAATGCCTTACAGAAATCCTTGTGAAGGTCACAAGGGCATTTACCACACTGGTAACGCACAGGTCTGAGCAGAAATCCTTCCATCATCAAAGTAGAAGGAAGTCGTTTCTGAGGAGCAGTGCACGCAAATGCATGTCGTTGAGGGACTTAGGATGGAGAGCGCACAAGGACTCTCTGAATTCCGAAAACTGGACTGCCTATGTGGCACAGCGTAACTTCTGTGTAAGTTTGATCCGCGAGGACAAGGTGACGCATCAGCAGAAGTTAATGAAGAGATTCTGCACGAACCGCAAACTCTTATACAGCCAGGTTGATAGCCTTCGTAAGGTGCAACCCGGAATTCCAGCACTGATCATGACTGACGGGCGCACGTGCTCAGCAACGTAAGCAGCCAAAATCTTACGTTTTCATTACTCACAAGCGTTCCAGAGAGTAACGGGCCCCACGGTTAGCCCTGTTTCTATTGTCCCGCCATCAGCTTTAGCCAACGTTACTTTTACTTTAGAAAGTTTATCAAAGAAACCGTTGTCCATGTGTTTCCACAGCTCTCCTGATGTCGATAACCTTCCACCGAAGGCTTTACAGGCAGCAGCCAGTAACTTGGCTTAACCTCTGGTAATATTCTATCAGCGCTGTATAGAAGAGAACCATATTCCAACAATATGGGAGCGAGGGGTCATCACTCCTATTCATAAGGGAGGTAGCCGCACTGACCCAACCGATTACGGTCCTATAAAACTACTCCCTGTGCGTTCCGAGTACAGAGTCTATCATCGCTGATGTACTCATGTAGTATTTGGAAAATCACAAGATGATAGCACCAGAGCAACATGGTTTCCTGCAAAAGAGCTCATGCACCACGAACCTGCTAATTGCACGCAATAGTTGGACTGAATCAGTTGACGGTGGAGCTGCAGGCGACGTCATTTACCTGAACTTCTCAAAAGTGTTTGATGGCTTAGACCAGTTCTTCTCAACGGGCACCATATGGCCACCCTGTAGGCCATAGAGAATTTTAAGGGGGTTCTGGAATAAAGAAGGGGGTATGCTGGGAAAAGTGGGTTGTGATAACACAAATAACAAAAGGCATTTTTAAAATTTTTTTGATAGTTGCTCTCTGCGCTTTGATCTGTCTGGTAACCACCTGTCAGTGAAATGAATTAACCGTGCGCAAGTGGCTGTTTACGAAGATGTGCAAGCCAGACCGGGCAGAACTTTTGTTATGAATCTGGCTTAGCCCTACCAAAATTGCGCAGATTTTGCCGGACGCAGTTCAAAAATACAATTACCACACGGCGACTTAGACTGTTCAACTAACAACTGACTGGTCTTCAGTACTTGGATGTTTATCCCCAGTGAACCAGCTGGGTTTTACTCAGGACACTGATGCATCTATTTCACGGGCTACGTAACGTTAGCCCGCAACGTTTCGAATTAGAGAGGATACTCTGCGCGCGCTTGGAGTACTACCTCAGAAGAACGTTCGTTCGTTCCGACTATGGAAAAAGATAAGACGCGTTATAACGCTTTTTATGATTCAATTCAACTGAAGTTTTCGAAGTAGCGAGCCTTTTTATCAAATTACATCATGTGGGGACATCCGGTTTCTTTGGTGCATATATAACAGAAATTGTTCAGAAGGATAAATCTCCTAATACGCATAATAATCAAATGCCTTGACAGCGCGCATTGTGCGCCATGTTTGATACTAGCCGACGTACGGTATTAGTTTCATTGAGGAATCCCCGAGTTGGTTTCTTCTCTGACATTTTCTTCCCTGTATGTCTCTTCGGCCCTTCATTTTGCCAGTTGTACATTTTGGGTCAGCGTTTTCTGTAATGAATGTGCGTCCAATGGATATTGTCATTTTTAAGTTCTGTTCGCTTTTTCTTCATAGGCTTTCGTCAAGAAGTTTTTTCCAACCAATTTAGCTATCCATGATATTTTCTAAGTTTTCCTAAGAAACCTCCTTTGTGTCCGCTAGCAACGTTCATGCGCTTTTGCAGTTGTGCACTGTAGTCACCAACAGATGTTGAAAGCGGACTTCACAAATGTCTTATAATCGCACGGTCAAGTAAGCATACAGCTAGTTCCACCAATAATTTATCCAATTTGCGTGGTTCGTCTTGTCGAAATACGTTACTACATACTCATGCTATAATTGTAGATTAAAAATAGAACAAGGCAGTTGGATTTTATTTGCAAGGAGTGATAGTAAGTTCGCAACAATTTGTTTGCTCAAATATTAATGCGAGCCTTGAGCCTGGTGTCTTTGCGCATGCTTTCTAAAATTCGGCTCCGGACTTGAATGCTTCTGGTGATGTCTAAAGTGTTTCTACTCTTTGTAAGAGAAACCACTCTGTTGAATCCACATTCAACTAAGTATGGGGATGGAAAAGCAGTGAAATATACTTCAGCAGTTTCCCACAGTCTGGGATATCTTTTAGGGACACCAGCCTTTATTTAAAAATCCCGTTCAGATTGCATGAATTTGGATCTTTCCAGTGTGTCACTTGGAAGCTCTATGAGAATTTCCTGGGTTTTAACTCCCGACGCCCGATGTTTTGGGCACACACTTCAGCTTTCGATGGATCTCGTCAGGTTGGTATACGACAGCTAATAAGAATAAAATGAGAATAAAATGAGTTCTTAGCTGGCCTTTTTGAGAGAAACGGCTATCCCGAAAAGTTCGTTCGGAGGGATATAGAGTGCCGAGAATCGAGGGTTAAAACCGATTCGGTTGAAAAGAATTTGGTTTATCTGTTGTTGCCGTTCAAAGGGGATGGAATAGCGCAGGAAACGTATAGAAAACTATCCGACGCCATAAACCGTACGTACTACGCGGCAAGCTTACGGCTAAGATTTACTACAACACCAATCGTAGGGTTTCAACTCAAGGACAGACTTCCTCGGTCAAGTTCTTCTTACTGCGCACACTCGTTTACTTGTTCATGTAAAGCAACTTATATCGGAAGAACAACCAGGAGACTGTCTGAGAGAATCCGTGAGCATTGCCCGAGTAGGCTGTGTGCAGGTGGAAATAAAATAGTGACAAGCGCCGTGTTGACACATCTGGTTGATTTTAACCGCTAGAGCGATAAGCACCAAAGTTTTCAGCCAATTTATCGCGCATCTGCATGCTACACACGAACGGTAAGACGTCGCTTATTAGCAACAGCCGAAGCGATCGCCATCCGCCTCCGGAACCCAGATCTATGTGCACAAAATCACTTCGTTCAGATTCTCTCTTTTCCCCGGCACCCTATTACAGTAACCCCTGCCGAGAAACATGCAACTGACATGTCAATGACCATTTGTGAACCAAGCACTTGATCTTATCAATCAGATGACCTAGACCTTTTAACGTTACGCTTTGAACTTAACTCCCGTCTTATGTTTTAAGTCACTTTATTCGTAACAGGTGTGGTGTACCAGTCTGACGAGATCCACCGAAAACAAGCTTGTTCGCTGACACTTGTTCTGTTGTCTACACTTTGCAAAAAAAGCGATAATCGCTTCTTTACTCGAGATGAGATTACTCAACTTGCCTTGAAGGGTTTTACTTAATAAGCTGAGTTTTACAAAAACATCAGCCAGATACATCCCGTCTAGCTTAGCTGTTGACAGTTGTCTTTCATAACCACTTCAAAAAGGGAATGTGGTTATGGTGTCCCTGAGTGCAAGAAAACGGACGATGACATTTACCCATGGAGAGCCATCAAACTACTGTACGTAAAAGTAGAATCTGGAAATCTGCATTGTTTTCCTCACACAACCACTAGAAAAAACGATTGTAAAGTGGGTGAAATTTGATATTATTGACAAGCATTATAACATTTGGAGGATCAAGTTTGGACTACACGTTGTGTGATTGGCTTGCGACGCGCAATCTCAATGTAATGGACTGTGATTCCCATTGAAATGAACCTTAGTCCCTGCGATCACTGGGACCGTACTAAAAGCAGATGGAAATTGGGTGTTGCCCACCCGAAAACACTGCACAAGCACGACGCGTTTCGATGTAATTTCATCTCATCTGGTGGAGGCAGCAGGCCTTGATCCCGCGACCATTGGAATAGTAGCCGAAACTTCTACCCCTTTGGCTACCGGGTCAAGGTGGACAACGCTTGGCACAACGGTAAATGACTAATTGAAGGGTCAAGTTGGGACTACACGTTGTGTGATTGGATTGCGACGCGCAATTCCAATGTAATGGACTGTGATTCACATTGAAGTGTAGCTTAGTCACTGCAATCGCTGGGACTGCACTCAAAGCAGTTAGAAATTGGGTGTTGATAGTGAAACGTTTAAGCGCCTACCTAAGTTCTTAGCCACTAGGTGCTCTTGACGGATCACATATTGAACTGTATGAAGAGAAAGAAGATGAGCAATAAAACCTTTATTTCTTCCGACCATTGTGGCAACACCATCTGTTGCACATGCAACTTGTTCTGTATTGAAATGGAGTTTTCAGTCAGTGAGCTATTGACTACCACAAATATAGACTGGCACTCTGTACGGGTTTCAGCTCTATGGCATTGGTGACCCACTGCTGCGTTAGATAGTCAATTTCCTGCAAGAATATCGGTTGCAAGTGAGAGTATGAGATTCGCTGTCCGACGCAATTCAGGTGGAATGCGACGCACCACAAAGCTCGATGCTCGGGCTTCGTCTATGCTTGATTTACAAAAACGATCTGGCGAGGGAAATTACTTCCGATTTCCTACTCTTCGCGGATGATATCAAGTTATGGCGAGCGATCAAACAATCGAACAACCATGAAAGGCTCCAGCATGATCTCAACACGATTTCCAACTGATCGGTTTGAATACTCTGCAGTTCAAGGGGACAAAATGTCAAGCTGTTCAGTTGCGCCATAGACATGAGTACGTGAGTAGGCTTGGGTCACATGTATTGCAAGCAATCTCCCAAGAACGTGACCTTAGTGTGCTCACTCAGTGACCTTACCTGTTCAAAGCGGTCGGAGGCAGCTGCGAAGGGAGCCAACCGACAAGTGGGCTTGCTGCGGAGAGCACCCGGAAGATTAGAATAAACCATCTTCCCCATGATCCACAACTCTTACGTGCGCCCTCAAGTTGAATACGCCATCCGAACTTTACAACCTTGGTTGAAGCGCGACTTTGAGGTGCTAGCTAGATGAACCACAACGCAGGACCACAGAAACGTCAAGTGCCTACGAAAGCTGTCCTATCACCAAAGGTCGAAGTCAGTAGCTGCTACCGAAGGGTGCGCGGCGATCTCATATTAGTATACCAAATATTGAGTGACCCTAATCACGTATGCCATTACTTGTTGAAGCTCAATCATAACGCCAACCTCAGAGGTAATACACTAAAACGGATTTGAACATTATAGGCGTTTGCATTGCAGGCGGAATTATTTTTCTCTTCGGGTTTATCAACCCTGGAACTCTCTCCCAACTTAGTTGCTCCTCCACACCTTGGATATTTTCAAAAATACCATTGGATCTTGCAGTTGGCCCTCATAACTTCGTTGCCTAAATCGTGCTACTTTGGAATATATTAAGTATCATTCCAAACCGGATTAACATGTCACATTAATCTGAGGATTCGGTACAGAAGTGCGTATTCTTGTTTTTACTTTTCTCGCGGAGTATAACAACCATAACTCACCCCGTTTTGTCTCGTCATTTGCCTTAAAACCCCACATGCACTAATATCATTCAGCACAGCATCTGCTAGATAAACGAGCAAACAGACAACTTACCTATCTTTTGATAACTGTAGTTTTACCCCCACCGTACATGTCAAGTAACATGTCAAGCACAACTCATTGCTCATTGTGCATTAACTGAAGTGTTACCTAGAGTGAATTCGGTTACCCGAGGTGTACGGAGTGTGGGTGAAGCACATGGCGCATCATATTGACTGGCTTAGTTTAAACCCCTATTAGTTGACACAGGGAGTCCCACTGCTTCCTGTCGTCTAGTAGCTTATCTTTTATGATGTTCGCCCCGGATTCAGTCACATTGGAGCATATGGCAATCGGGGAATAATGCTATTATTTCATGTTCCCTTTTTGGAGGGACCAGAGGCTGCTTCCTTTGGTTGGACAACGGTCGGGGTATTGGTGGTATTAACTCCTTTGGCAGCGGACCGGGTTAAGATGGGAGGTGTCTGTCATATGGGTAGCAACAACGAACGCGTATGCTGTCGGACCTTTAACAATGTTCTATGTGGCGCGTGGTTCTGAGGACGTATGCGTGTTGAACGCATCTTTATGAGAAGCCACTAGTGTCGAGGTAGCTAACTGTGGATCGTTACCCTTGTTTTCGGTCCAGCTACACTGTTCTGAATTGAAACTTGATGCTGAGCATAGAGTTCGAGGTACTGATTTGTCTGGTAGTTGTGGTACACCTTTCACGGGTACTGCTTACTCTACAATCTTTGTCAGCCTATCGCACTTCGGTGTCAACACAGTTATACATCTGATGAGTGGAATAAACGTACTCGCAGTGCAGAACCAGTGGGAATCAGTCATACTATGAGATATTTGTATCTGGCTGAGACTAAGGCGAGTACATTGAGGATGGACATACTTTCAACGGTTTCTGCGTTCTATTCCAAATCACACAAGTTTTACACATCTGTCTACGTCACAACTAACGTCTATTTCAGAAGCTTTAGACTAAGCTTTCCTTGGACAAGCCGTACATGCCATTGTGACTGTCAGTTCTACGGATGTTTTTCGTCGCAACGTATACACTAGTAGGCTGGATCCATACGCTGTCGGTCAAGCTGGTGCCTGACACAGATTAGATTGCTGTAGAGCAAATCCTAGGTGGTAGACAGACGGCAGTTGGGCCAATCGGTGAGATCTCCGAAATTAGCCAGAGAATTTCCATCAAGTTTGTACAGATGAGAAAATAGGCCAAAAGAAACGTATCTGTGCACAATTCACATAGCGAAAACACATAACATTAATCCGGAAGTGAAAATATAGTCCAGCACGTTAAAGCAAAAATCGGCGGCTTCCGTTGGTACAGGTTAAAGGGGTTTGAACTAAACTGCAAAAGTAAAAAGGGATCGTTAACTTTTCATTTGTATGAATTTCATTCCTGTTCTAGTATGGAGAATGCGACCAAAGAAAGAAAATCTAATGGCGAAGGACGCGCTTCCTGGAAAAGTGGAAATGGAGTATTTTTCACTAAACAATTAAACAGTGTATGTGCTTCATTTGTTTGGACAGCGTGGCTGTTTTCAAGGAATTCCACATCAAGCCGCACTACTAAACGAAGCATGCTAACTATGACAAGTTGACTACAATGAACGAGCTAAGAAAAAATGAAGCAAAGGGAAGCTGGAATATTCTCACAGCAAAGCTTGTTTGCAAAATTCTGTCAGTGGAATGAAAATGCAACAAAGGCAAATTATGAGGTAGCAAGACAAATAGTGAAACACTGTAAACCATTTAATGAAAGCGAATTTGGCAAAGCACTTCGAGGGAAATGGGGAAAAATATCTGTCCTGATAAAAAATAGCCGTTTGCCAATCTTTTCCTGGCGCGCAACACGGTGGTCCGCAGCGGTGAAGACATTTTCTCTGATGTTACGTGAAAATTAAAAGTAAGACGAGCACAAGTTGACGTTATTCGTTAGCCTGTGATGAAAGCAACGATGCATTTGACATTGTCCGGCTTCTCATATTTCTGAAAGGAGTCAACCATGAGACGTGTGTGAGTGAAGGATTATTAGACCTTCAGAGTCATAAGGACCAGACAAGAGGAATAGCTTTATTTGGTTCTGTTTTTTCTGCAATCAAGGACGTTGAACAATCATGGAAGAAAATATGGAATTATTACTGACGGTGCTCCAGCCATGACTGGCGAT
>OX104063.1:271612026-271780517 GCA_944474145.2 Dicrocoelium dendriticum
AACCCTGGTACGCACTCCCAGACTCAGTTGTATAATCTCCTACCGTGGATGTTTTCAAAAAACGACTAGATGGTACTGTTAGCTCCCAACATTTTGTTACCTAAACTCCTCTATTGTGGATTACGCCAAGCATGTTTTCAACAGGATTTATGTATCAAATGGACCTAAGTGAGCGACCATATTTTACTTTTCTCACTCCTTACCTCAACCATCACTGCACCCCAGTTTCTTTCTGAACGTTTACGCGCGATAATTTTTTTCATTTTACACTGATGTTAATTATCAAAGTATTCATCTCGACAGACGTTCGATAGATGACACAGACATATTTTGATTTCATCATATTCACCGCAACCATCCTACAGGACGTGTCAAGCACTTGCTTTATCACGTGATAAATCATTGTTCATTGTTCATTGTTTGTTACCGACAGATACTACTAATCCACTCTGCTCACCAGTCATGGCTGGAGCACCATCAGTAATAATTCCAGATTTTCTTCCATGTTAGTTCAACGTCATTGATTGCAGAAGAAACGGAACCAAATAAAACTATTCCTCTTGTCTGGTCCTTATGACTCTGAAAGTCTAATAATCCTTCAGTCACACACTTCTCATGGTTAACTCCTTTCAGAAATATGAGAAGCTGGGCAATGTCAGATGCATCGTTGCTTTCATCACAGGCTAACGAAAAAAGTCAAATTGGTTTCCTTTTGCTTTAAATTGTCCTGTAACATCAAAGAAAATGTCTTCATCGCTGCGGACCACCGTGGCGCGCACCAGGAAAATGAACAATGAACAATGAATTTTACGGGTTAGGAAGCGTTGCTTTACAAGTCCCGTTGGATAGTTGCAGGGGATATCAACATAACAATAATGATGATAAGGATAGTAAAATGGTTAACACTTTAAATATGAAAATAAGGATTTATCTTTTGCTTTGCTGCATTCCTGCGATCCTCTTAGATTCACAGCATCCACAGTTAACAACAAATAGTTCCAGGGTAAACTCCAGGTGTAGGATGGAGATATAGTGTTAAGTAACAAAGTGTAAGTGGATGAGTGCATCGTACAACCGTCTTTTAAATATTGTTAGTGTCGGTGTAGAGACGACCGATTCTGGGAGAGCATTCCATGGGTGACAGACACGGATGGAAAAGAAATTTCTCAGGCACTCCAGACGACTGTATTGTTCTGCGAGTTTTAATGAGTGGCCCCTCAGGTTTGTATTGCTACTGAGTTGCAGTAAAGGGCGGCACACATGATGTGGGTCTCGCAGAATCAAGTATGCCATAATCAGGTCGCCTCGTAGTCTGCGATAGCTTCCACTGAACAATCCCAGTCGTCGCAGCCTCTCCTGGTAGGAAAGATTGCGCATTCCAATTACGTTCTTAGATGCCCGGCGTTGTGGTTGCTCCAGTGCATTAAGGTCGTGTTTCAGCCATGGATGCCAGGCTTGAATTGCATATTCGACATGGGGGCGAACATACGCACTGAGCATTTGTCGAAATATGGAGCTGTTTATTTGTCCAAACGCCCGCCTCAACAGCCCGACGTGTTGATTCCCGGTCTTCGAGGCCTTTTCCGATTGCCTGGAGCAACCCAAGTCATCTTGAACCAGGACACCCAAGTCACATTCGAGAGTTGATTGTTGCAGTACATCCGTTCCGAGTCGGTATGAGTAGCTGCCGTGATGTCGGATGGAAAGCACCTTGCATTTACTGACGTTGAAATGCAATAAGTTTTGGGTCGACCATTGATACACCGTATCTAAATCACTCTGAAGCACATGTTGGTCGGTGTTCGCCTGGATCCTGCGCCAGATCTTGATATCGTCGACAAACATTAGGAAGTTTGAAGCGATTCCCTGTGCAAGGTCATTAATAAACACCAAAAACAAACGTGGACCTAGAACCGAGCCTTGCGGCACACCACACTCAACTTGTATGGGGTCCGATAAAGAGCTCCGAACTCTGACCACTACTTGCCGTTGAAATAGAAAGTTAGCGATCCAGCTTAAAAGAGGGACTCCGATCCCGTAATGCTGCAGCTTGGATAGTAGTATCCGATGGTCTAGACGATCGAAAGCCTTGGAAAAATCCAGGTAGATCACATCAACACCTTCTTCATCGTCGGCTGCCTCGGTCCAACTACTGCGTGCAATTAGTAAATTCGTTGTACATGACCGCTGTCGACGGAAACCGTGCTGTTCAGTAGTGATGAGGTTGCAATTTTCCAGAAACCATACCAGTGCATCGGCAATTATGGATTCCATGACCTTGGAGAGTATAGGAAGAAGGGTTACTGGGCGGTAGTTGGAGGGATCAGATCTGCTTCCACCTTTGTGAATCGGGCTTATTATTCCAAGCTTCCACATGGCGGGAACTTGGTTCTGGTCTAAGCAGTGCTGGAAAAACTGAGCTAAAGGTCCTGCCAGTTGGTTTGCTGCTGCTCCCAATGCCTCTGGACGAATGGTGTTGACACCCGGCGAGCTGTGTTTGCGTAGAGAAGTCAGCTTTTGCAATACAGCCTCTGCGGTAAAATTGATGTGGGTTAGTCCTGGTGAGCAGAATACAAAACTTGGTAGATCGCTTGGTGGCAAGACCCTTTGAAACGTGGGGGCGTATTGCATCGGCAGCGCGTTTGCAGCTTCCATAGACGTTCTTGTTGGGCGATCAGTCGTGTTGAGTGGAGGAATTCCTCGCCTCACCTTTCGTAGGCTATTAACGTGCTTGTACAGCAGTTTGTGGTTAGCACTGAAGGTTCTTGCGAGGTTCTGTTGATAGGCGGCTTTGTCTTCTCTTAACAGTTGTGTGCAGTGGTTACGTTGGGCTACGTAGTTGTCCCAAGTTTCTGGTGCTGGAGCTTCTCTCTACACTCGCCATGCTGCGTTGCGTACTGTCATCCATTTTCGGGTTCTGCCCCTAACGAAAGAAACTGATTCGCACTTATTGCAAGCTTTTATCTCTGAAGTCTGTGCAATACGCTGACTGAATGTGTTGACGAACTCGAGGCAGGCGACTTCCGGGGGTTCGTCTTCGAGGAAAGACCATGTTGTGGCGCGGACTAGCTGGGCGAGTCGGTCGTACCTTGTGATGGTTCGCACAGTCTCATCGTTATCATTCAGATATTCTGCATAGCAGGCGAAGTTGAAACTGATGACTGCGTGATCACTGCGACCCAACGGGCAGTCTAAAACCAACGCATCAATCATATGCTCCTCGTTGGTAAGCACAAGATCCAGCACAGACGGCCTGTTACCAGTTCTGAACCGAGTGGGCACAGTGATGTGGTTGTAAAGAGGAGCAGTAGTTACTAGATCATGTAGATCGGTTTCGAATTGTTCTCCGATCGTGGCAGGGGCTTCTAAACAATGTACGTTGAAATCACCCATGATAAGAATGTGAGTGTACTTTTGTTGTAAACTGCAACTTAAAGCAGCCGTTAGGTGGTAGTCGGTTTCGGGTGTTGAGTTAGGGGGGCGGTACACCAAGACAATAAGGCAAGCGTCCCTGCCTTTTAACTGCAACCGGCACCAAAGAGAGTCAGGGAACTGCGAGTCTGAATCCTCCACGGCTTCGCACTCTGTCGTTTCGGTAGTACAGGATTACCCCTCCTCCTTTTGTGAGCCTGTCGTTCCGGATCAGCGACATGCCGGGTAGCGACACTTCAGTGTCCGTCATTCCCGTGTGCAACCATGTCTCGGTGACACCAGTGACATCATACGAGCCGGAAGCTTGGCGATCTTTCAGTTCAGCCAGTTTGTTAGAAAGTCCCTGAGCATTTGTATGCAAGCAGGCCAGTTTCTCGGTCTCTAGGAAGTTTCTCGGTCTCTAGGAAAGATTGTTAAACGGCTAAATTTTATCAGGACAGATATTTTCCACCATTTCCCTCGCAGTGCTTTGCCAAATTTGCTTTGATTAAACGGTTTGCAGTGTTTCACTATTAGTCTTGTCACCTCATAAGTTACTTTTGTTGCATTTTCATTCCACTGACAGCATTTTGCAAACAAGCTCTGCTGTGAGGATGTTCCAGCCTCCAGTTGCATCATTTTCTCAGCTCGTTCATTTGTAGTCAACTTGTCGTAGTTAGCATGCTTCCTTTCGTAGTGCTGCTTGATATGAAATTCCTTGAAAACAGCCACACTCTCCAAACAAATCAAGCAGATACACTGTTTAGTCGTTCAGTGGAAAAGACTCCATTTCCACTTTTCCAGGAAGAGCGTCCTTCGTTATCAGATTTTCTTTCATTGGTCGCATTCTCCATTTTAGAACAGGAATGAAATTCATACAAATGAAAAGTTAACGAATCCCTTTTTACTTTTGCAGTTTAGTTCAAACCCCTTTAACCTGTACCCACGGATGCTGCCGATTTTTGCTTTAACGTGCTGGACTATATTTTCACTTCCGGATTAATGTTATGTGTTTTCGCTATGTGAATTGTGCACAGATACGTTTCTTTTGGCCTATGTTCCCATCCGTACAAACTTGATGGAAATTCTTTGGCTACTTTCGGAGATCTCACTAATTGGCCCAATTGTCTCTGTCTACCATCTAGGATTTGCTCTAAAGCAATCTAACCTGTGTCAAACAGACACCAGCTTGACCGACAGCGTTGGGATCCAGCCTGCTAGTGTAGAGGTTGCAACGAAAGACATCCGCAGAACTGACAGTCACGATGGATTGTACTGCTTGCCCAAGGAAAGCCAGGTCTAAAGCTTCGGAAATGAACGTTAGTTGTGACATAGACATATGCGTAAAACTTGTGCGATTTGGAATATAATGCAGAAATTGTCGAAATTATATTCATCCTCAATTAGTTCGCTTTAGTCTCAGTCAGATAAAAATACCTCATAATACGACTGATTCCTTCTCGTTCTGCACTGAGTGTACGTCTGTTCCACTCATCAGATGTATAACTGTGATGACACCGAAGTGCGATAGGCTGACAAAGATTGTAGAGTAAGCAGTGTCCGTGAAAACTGTACCACAACGACCAGATAAATCAGTGCCTCCAACTCGATGCTCAACATCAAGTTTCGATTCAGAACAGTCTAGCTGGATCGAAAATAAGGGTAACGATCCAGAGTTAGCCAACTCGACACTAGTGGCTCCTCATAAAGATGCCTTCGCCACACATACGTCCTCAGGACCACGCTCCACATAAAACATTGTTAAAGGTCCGACAGCATACGCGTCCGTTGTTGCTACCCATATGACAGGTACCTCCCATCTTAACCCGGTCCGCTGCCAAAGGAGTTAATACCACCAATACCCCAACCGTTTTCCAACCATAGAAAGCAACCTCTGGTCCCTACAAAAAATGGAACACGAAACAATACCACTATTCTCCGATTGCTATATGTGCCAAAGTGACTGAATCCTGGGCGAACTTCATAAAAGACTAGCTACTAGATGACAGGAAGCAATGGGACTCCCTGTGTCAACTAATAGGGGTTTAAACTAAGCCAGTCAATCTGATGCGCCATATGCTTCACCCAAACTCCGTACACCTCGGTGAACTGTGTTCACTCCAGGTAACACTTCAGTCAATGCACAATGAGCAATGAGTTGTGCTTGACATGTTGCTTGACATGTACGGTGGGGGTAAAACTACAATTATCAAAAGATAGGTGGGTTGTCTGTTTGCTCGTTTATATAGCAGATGTTGTGCTGCATGATATTAGTGTAAGTGGGGTTTTAAGGCAAATGACGAGACAAAACGGGGAGAATTATGGTTGTTATACTCCGCGAGTAAAGTAAAAACAAGCATATGCACTTCTGTACCGACTCCTCAGATTAATGTGACATGTTAATCCGGTTTGGAATGATACTTAATATATTCCAAAGTAGCACGATTTAGGCAACGAATTTATGAGGGCCAACGGCAAGATCCAATGGTTTTTTTAATATCCAAGGTGGGGAGGAGCAACTAAGTTTGGGAGAGAGTTCCAGGGTTGACAAACCCGAAGAGAAAAATAATTCCGCCTGCAATGCAAACGCCTATACTGTTCAAATCCATTTTAGTGTATTACCTCTGAGGTTGGCGTTATGGCTGAGCTTCAACAAGTAATGGCATACGTGATTAGCGTCACTCAATATTTGATATACTAATATGAGGTCGCCGCGCACCCTTCGGTAGCGGCTACTGACTTCAGCCTTTGGTGATAGGACAGATTTCGTAGACCGTTGACGTTTCTGTGGCCCTGCGTTTTGGTTCATCTAGCTAGCACTTCAAAGTCACGCATTAACCAAGGTTGTAAAGCTCGGATGGCGTATTCAACTTAGTGCGCACGTAAGAATTGTGGATCATGGGGAAGATGGTTGGATGGTTGGTTGGAAGATGGTTGGTTGCGAATGCTCTCCGCAGCAATCCCACGTGTCGGTTTGCTCCCTTCGCAGCTGCCTATGACGGCTTTGAACAGTTATGGTCACTTTGAGTGAGCACACTAAGATCGCGTTATTGGGAGATTGTTTGCAATACATGCGACCCAAGTCTATTCACGTAGTCATGCATATGGCGCAATTGAACAGCGTGACATTTTGTCACATTGAACGGTAGGGTAGTCAAACCGACCAGTTTGAAATCGTGTTGAGATCACGCTGGAGCTTTTCGTGGTTGTTCGATTCTTTGATCGCTCTCCATAGCTTGATATCATCCGCGAAGAGTAGGAAATCGGAAGTAATTTCCCTTGCCAGATTCTTTAAGAAAATCAAGAATAGACGAGGCCCGAGCACCCAGCTTTATGGTACCTCGCATTCCAACTGAATTGCATTGGACAGTGATTCTCGTACTCTCACTTTCAACCGATGTTCTTGCAGCAAATTGACTATCCAACACAACAGTGGGTCACCAATGCCATAGAGCTGAAACGCATACAAAGTGCCAGTCTATATTTGAGGTAGTCAATAGCTCTCTGACTGAAAACTCCATTCCACTACAGAACAAAGGTACATGTTCAACAGATGGTGTTGCCACCACCTCTCTTCATACAATTCAATATGTGATCCGTCGAGAGCACCTAGTGGCTAAGAACTTGGGTGGGCGCTTAAACGATTCGCTGTCAACTGTTATAATGCTTGACAACAATATCAAATTGCACCCACTTTACAATCGCCTTTTCTAGCGGTTGTGTGAGTAAAACTGTGAAGATTTCCAGGTTCTACTGTTACCTACAGTGGTTAGATGTCTCTCCATGGACAACTGTTACTGTCCGTTTTTTGCACTCAGGAACACCATAATCACATTCCTTTCTTGAAGTGCTTATAAAAGACAACTGTCAACAGCTAAGCCAGGCGGGGTTTATCTGACTGTTGATTTTGAAAAACTCAGCTTATTAAGTAAAACCCTTCTAGACAACTTGAGTAATCTCATCTGGAGTAAGGAAGCCATTATCGCACCTTTTGGAAAGCTGCCGTGAGCAAATATCCCAGGTGTAGACATCAGAACAAGAGTCAGCGAACAAGCTCGTTTTCGGTGGATCTCGTCAGGCTGGTACACCACAATTAGTAAGAATAAAAGGTGTTAAAACATCAGAAGAAAGTAAAGTTCAAAGAGTAAAATTAAAAGGTCTAGGTCATCTAATTGACAAGGTCAAGTGCTTGGTTCACAAACGGTCAATAACATGTCACTTGCATGTTTCTCAGCAGGGCTTACTGTAATAGGGGGCCAGGGAAAAGAGAGAAGTTGCACGAAGTGTTTTTGTGCACATAGGTCTGGGTTCTGGAGGCGGATGACAATGTTGCCAATAAACGACATCTTACCGCTTATGTGTAGCATGCAGATACGCGGTAAATTGGCTGAAAACTTTGGTGCCTATCGATCTGGCGGTTAAGGTCAACTAGATGTGCCAACACGGCGCTTGTCACTGTTTTAGTTCCACCTACACACAGCCAACTCGGGCAATGCTCACGGATTCTCTCAGAGAGTCTCCTGGTTGTTTTTCCGATATAACTTGCTCGACATGAAAAAGTAATGGAGTTTACACAGAAATAAGTACTTGACCGAGGAAGTCTATCCTTGAGTTGAAGCCTTACGATTGGTGTTGAAGTAAATCTTAGCCGTAAGCTTGCCGCGTAGTACGTACGGTTAATGTCGTCGGATAGTCTTCTATACGTTGCCTGCGCTATTCCATCCCCTTTGAACGGTAATTAAAGATAAACCAATTTCTTTTCAACCGAATCGGTCTTAACCCTCGATTCTCGACACTCTATATTTCTCCGAACAAACTTTTCGGGATAGCCGTTTCTCTCAAAAAGGCCAGCTAAGAACTCATTTTATTGTCATTTTATTCTTATTAGTTGTGGTATACCAACCTGACGAAATCCACCGAAAATCTGAAGTGAGTGTTCAAAACATCGGGCGTCCGGAGTTAAAACCCAGGAAATTCTCATAGAGCTTCCAAATGACACACTGGCAAGATCCAAATTCATGCAATCTGAACGGGATTTTTAACTAAAGACTGGTGTCCCTAACAGATATCCCAGACTGTGGGAAACAGCTGAAATATATTTCCCTGCTTTTCCATCCACATACTTAGCTGAATGTGGATTCAACAGAGTGGTTTCTCTTACAAAGAGTAGAAACACTTTAAACATCACAAGAAGCAGTGATCTTCAACTCTTGCTGTCAAGTCCGGAGCCGGATACAAGAAAGCATGTTCAAACACATCAGACTCAAGGCTCGTATTAGTAGTTGAGCAAACAAATTGTTGCGAACTTACTAGCACTTCTACTTCATGATATGCCTTGCAAACACAATCCCACTGCCTTGTTCTATTTTTAATGTACAATTATAGCATGAGTATGTATTAACGTATTTCGACAAGACGAACCACGCAAATTAGATGAATTAATCGAAATAATTTGGAACACTGGTAGCCCGGCTTGGTTGCTCACCTGTTGATCGTTTTTCCGAGCTTGGTAAATGGATCGCGTATGTTTCACCACCATGCGAGGTGGCATCTTCAGTGCGGTGATACTAGCGGTGGAACTAGCTGTATTCTTACTAGACCGTGCGATTATAAGACATTTGTGAAGTCCGCTTTCAACATATGTTGGTGAATACAGTGTTCAACTGCAAAAGCGTATGAACGTTGCTAGAGGCAACACAAAGGCGGTTCCTTAGGATGACTTAGAAGATAGCTAAAATGCTTGAAGAATACTTCTTGATGAAAGGCAATGAAGAAAAAGAAAACAGAACTTAAAAATGACAATGCCCACTGGATGCACATTCATTACAGAAAAGTCTGAGCCAAAATGTACAACTGGCAGAATGAAGGGCCGAAGAGATACGTGGAAGGAAAGGTCAGATAAGAAACCGACTCGGGGAGTCCTCAATGAAACCAGTAACGTACGTCGGCTAGTACCAAACATGGCGAACAATGCGTGCTGTCAAGGCATTTGATTATTATGTGTATTAGGAGATTTATCCTTCTGCATAATTTTTGTTATAAATGCACCAAAGAAACCGAATGTCCCCACATGATGTAACTTGACAAAACGGCTCGCTACTTCGAAAACTTCAGTTGAATTGAATCTTAAGAAGGCGTTATAACGCGTCTTATCTTTTTCGACAGTCGGAACAAACGAACAAACGTTCTTCAGAGATAGTACTCTAAGCGCGCAGAGTATCTACTCGAATTCGGAATGTTGCGGGCTAACGTTACGTAGCTGGTGAAATAGATGTATCAGTGTGCTGAGTACAATTCAGCTGGTCCACTGTGGATAAATATCAAAGTACTGAAGGCGAGTCTGTTGTTACTTGCGCAATCTAAGTCACCGTGTGGTAATTGTATTTTTGGAGTGAGTGCGGCAAAATCTGCGCAATTTTGGTGGAGCTAAGCCAGCTTCATAACTTGCTTCATGACTTGCACATCTTCGTAAACAGCCACTTGCGCACGGGTAATTCTTTTCACTGACTGGTAGTTACCAGACAGATTAAAGCGCAGAGAGAAAATATCAGAATATTGTTTAAAGATGCCTTGTTATTTGTGTTATCACAACCCACATTTTATTCCAGGACCCCCCTAAAATTCTCTGTGGCCTACAGGGTGGTCATATGGTTCCCGTTGAGAAGAACTGGTCTAAGCGATCAAACACTTTTGAGAAGTTCAGGTAAATGACATCGCCTGCATTTCCACCATCAAGTGCTTCAGTCCAACTATTGTGTGCAATTAGCAGTTTCGAAGTGTATGAGCCCTTTTGCAGGAAGCCATATTGCTCTGGGGCTATCATCTTGTGGTTTTCCAAATACTACATGAGTACATCAGCGATGATAGACTCCATAACCTTGGAAAGCACAGGGGGTAGCTTTATAGGACGATGATTGCTTGGGTCAGTGCAGCTACCTCGCTTATGAGTAGGAGTGATGACCCCTCCTTCCCATATTGTTGGAATATGGTTCTCCTCTACACAGCTCTGATAGAATATTGCCAGAGGTTCCGCCAAATCACTGGCTGCGGTCTGTAAATACTTCGATGGAATGTTATCGATACCAGGAGAGCTGTGGATACGCAAGGACAACAGTTTCTTTGACACACTTTCTGCAGTAAAAGTAATATTGGCTAAAGCTGGTGGTGGGACAATAGAAACAGGGCTAACCGTGGGGCCCGTTACTCTCTGGAGCGTTTGTGAGTAATGAAACCGTGAGATTTTGGCTGCTTACGTTGCTGATCGCGTGCGCCCGTCAGTCATGATCAATGCTGGAATTCCGGGTTGCACCTTACGAAGGCTATCAACCTGGCTGTATAAGAGTTTGCGGTTTGTGCAGAATATCTTCATTAACTTCTGCTGATGTGTCACCTTGTCCTCGCGGATCAAACTTACACAGAAGTTACGCTGTGCCACGTAGGCAGTCCAGGTTTCGGAATTCGTAGGGTCCTTGTGCGCTCTTCATCCTAAGTCCCTCAAGAGCATGCATTTGCGTGCACTGCTCCTCAGAAATGACTTCCTTCTCCTTTGACGATGGAAGGACTTCTGCTCAGACGTGTGCGTTACCAGCGTGGTAAATGTTCTTGTGACCTTCACAAGGATTTTTGTGAGGCATTCAATGAACTAAGTCCAAGAAATCTTCTAAACAAGCGCGGATAAGACGTTGCAATGCGTGACCGTATACACTTTATCATCCTCTTTCGCAGGATATTCCGCGTAACATAAATAGTTAAACATTGCAGTCACATGGTCACTGCGACCCAGTGGTGTGCTTGTAATTATTCCGTCTATCATGAGTTCTTCGTTGGTGAGTAAAAGATCATGTATCGAGGGCTTGCTAACAGTTCGAAATCTGGTGGCAGAGGTCACGTGGTGCTACAGAGGGTAGCTGGAAATCACCTCCTGTAAACTGTCATTGAACTCTATGCTATCAGTCGCAGCTAGTTCCAAATCTTGCATATGAATGTCGACTGCGATGAGAATGTGGCTGTGTGTCTTAATCAAAGCAATCTGAAGAATGTAGTTTAGTTTAGAGTCTACTTCACACGTAGAGTTTAGTCGACGGTAAATCACAGCCATAAGACATGTGTCTGTTCCGCAATCGTAGCAGGCACCAAAGCAAATTTAGTGCACGGATCTCTGGGTGGTCAATAACTTCACATCGGAGGTTAGCCTTGTAATACAGAATTACGCCACCACCTCTTCCAGCTCTGTCATACCGAAGCAGTGACATACCATGTAAATTGACTTCGGAATCTGCTTTCTCAAGGCTTAACCGTGTCTGCGTAATCATGATTCCTCGGTTGTGACGCCTGACGTTCTATAAGTTCGACCAATTTACTAAGAAGATCTTGGGCGTTAGCATACAAACATGATAGTGTTCTTGATGTTAGAAGTGTGTGAGTGGACAACAAATTCGTGCTTACTTTTAAGCCGACCGTTCGTTGGTGGGCCGCTAACCGTCTTTTGCGTGGGTCATTAGTTCTTGAATTTCAGTCAGGCTGCATGGTAGCATGGAGCATCCCAGATTGTGAGGTTCTCTCGTATGTCTTCCTGTTCCGTCAGGTGTCGCTTAATGCTATATTCTCTAGAACTCTGCAGGATTGTAGAGGCAAATATTTTAATGAGGTTGCATGTCCCAATAAAGTGCTGAAAACTAGTGGCCGTGCACCTACTATCTTCAGCCTAATCTCGGTAGGCAAGCTGGAGCGATACTTCAACCAGCTATCCAATAGGACTTTCATTCCATCGGAGTGCATTACGATTTTCAATATTGTTGGACCGCAACCCTTTTAATTTGGAGATGAAGGAAACCGTGTTAGCGATTGGGCGATAACGTGGTCTAGAGACAGTGCTTCGCGGATTTAGCACCCCTGCTCTCTCTCCTGTTTTTGCGCTTCGTGCTCAGGAGAACCCAGTAGTTCAGGAACGTTATAAACAAAATACGGTTTTCTTGCTTTCGTTCGTAGAAGGCCTCCATGGTTTTTCTTTTTTTGATCGTCCTTTCCAAGGAATATCTGGTAGTATGCGTACCCCGATCGTTGAGTTGCGAAGATGGACTGCTGATAGTAAGACTATCTGTCTCAGTTGAATCCAAGGTTACTCGAAGTAAACGGGTTTCGCAGCAGTCCATTGAATTTGGGTGCGGTATGCGACGTAGCCCAGTTGGCTCAACCCGAATACCTATCGCATTGCAGATGCAATACCATTGGTTGCAATCATCCAGCAGCTTGCTTTTTGTTGTACCAGATCTGGACTCACGAACGTTAGTGCAGACGACCGTTAACGCACTGTGGTTCTGTTTAGCAAATGTCGGTTTGAGTGTTGTGGCTGGTAACTTGGATTGTTTGGTGGGCAGTAAAGAACGTTGTGAAAACGGCGTCATATCGCTCGTGCTTGGTCCAGAAGATGGACTTACGTGTGTCTCTTTAGGCGCTTTTATCGAGGCGATCGATGCGTTTGTTACCCGGTTCTGGACTGTCGGTGTAGGTGTCGTGACCAACCCGTGAGATATGGCATCTAAGAATGAGTTAAAAGCAGTCACGCTGGATGCAGCTTGGCTACTTATTGGGTTGGTAATTGTCGGAGTAGGTGGCGCAGATGCCGTCGGGCGGTTAGTAAGCCTAACTTTAGCCTTCGACTTGGGTACAGAGCTCTGAGTTTTGCTGTAGAACAAGATCGTTGTTGTTAGATTCAAGTAGCTAAGTCCTAAAGCTCGCCATCGGCTAGAGTGTTCTAGTCAGCTTTTCACACTGTTTCACGTGGGATATTATACGTTTGACTATTGGGATTGCTCTGCGTGTTTGGCGAAACCAGAGAGAACCAGTCAGGTTGATTGTCTCTTGTACTGTCATTGACTTAAGCCAGCAGAGAGGGTGTGGAACAGAAGGCCGCAAAATTCACAGATAATGTCTCATCTAAGTGGTCCTGTACACTCCTGTTTCCCACCTTTACGGTTAGATGGAATCAATTTCATTGAGGAGCGTTGTTGCAGACGAACGCTCTCCTTGTCGGCGCACATGAGGTAGGGAGTGAGTGACACTCGCGTTCTTTGTCCCATTTGCACTCTCGACGTCAGTTACCGTATGTGAGTGTGCACGACGCGGAAACAAGTACACAGAGTTTAGCTAGTTTATTGTTCCATAATGGTCCCTGTAGCTCAAAGCCGTTGGAAGTGGCTTGTAGTGGGTGCATGACAGCGAAATGTGCAGGCGATGGGCGAATGTAATTGAAACCAAAGATTGAGTCGTAGCTTCCTTAGTAATGACCCTATGGATATAATTCTAAAACCACTAGATGGCGCGGTGAATCCTTGACCGACCACAGTGTCACAGCAATGAAAACTGTGAAAAACAATAGCGTCGCGCATGGCTAGAAGCATAAAGCGCGCTACAACAACTTTCGTAGCACAAAGCACTTTCCGTAGGAAATAATGCCGTAAAAATATGTCCACTGAACACGAGGAGTTAACCCGATTCGAAGGAGTGTATCATGACTGCGATGGGTGAAGAGGAAGACGTAAATCTCTGTGACAGCGGAGAGCAACTTTACTATGCGAACTGTCAGGGGAATGCCAGACAATGATACAGTGGCAGTTCTCTTGTCAGCCACCTTCCTCCGTACCCCCATGTGGACTGTTCGAATTCTTCTAGGTATGAGTTGGAGCGAACGCCAGAAACGCAAACAAAATCCGGAAGACTTCCGTAAACAACAAGGGCTAAAATCGATGCGTTTTCATGGGGCCCCTGCGCTCCAGATTAGTAAACGGGCTAGAGGCCAAAGCACATGACTGGAATGAATGGCGTTTCATTCGTGAACTACTGTCAGTCGAAAACATTATCGCTAGTTCGACCTCAAGGTTACCGCTCCTACCTTACTACATAGGCTGTGGTCCCCGGGTGATGAAAGTATCATTGCACTCCGAACGAATGGAAGAACATGTGATCGAAATGTGGCACAAAAGCGCAAAATGCTGCCACCCGAAAAACGTATAAAGGCGATAGGCACCGGGTCACAGATAGCTAAGGTAACTCTGTGCACGCAAGTTACCAATACAATTCCGTCACAGTGCAGCTCAGGACGGAGACAATACCAAAACACACCGGCAGCGGAAGCAGGACAAAATGATCACCCGTTTGCTGGCGCTAAGAACTCTATACAACAACCTAATCTGGCTCTAGGGCTTGCGCCATCGGTTCTACAGATAAACGGCCGTCAGCCGACCCCCACAAGGGTCGGCATAGACCCTCACCGGAAATAAGCATTCACAAACACGCTACTAACCATCAACCCCCCTCACTTGTTTGTATACCAGTGCACAAGGTCATCTCAGCAAGCTAACCGAAATTCGTATGCGTCAGGTCTCCATGTCTTGGGACTTAGTTATGGTCACCGAAACATGGCTGAACATGGAGATCACCGATGTTGAGATTGCTCTAGCCGGCAAGACTTCCATACGAAACGATCGACCTAGCATCGTAGGAGTAGTGCTCCTGTGTTATCGATCTGACTCGCAGGATAATATCGTCTAGGACCCAGAAACGTAAGTTGCCGATTCTCTTTGGTGTCGTATGCGCCTAAGACGTGGTGACGTGTGTTTAGCAACAATAGTTTACCGCTTTCCAATGTGCACCTTGGAAATGGATCAGTGTCTAGGTTCTGCGATGAAGCGAGTCCCGGCACGACCACACAGTCACATCTTTCTGGTGAAGGAGTTCAAGCTGCAAGCAATCGAAATTCCAGCATCGCACAGTAACCAATTCAAGGCTGACTTGAAATTGGTGATTGCCGATGTACCTGTACAACCATGTCACCTCTCCCACGCGATTCCGAATGCGTGACACACACTCTGTTTTGGACCTTGCGCTCGCTATCGAGGAACTAATGGTTGACACCATGACTATACGTGCACCACTTGGCCGAAGAGATCAAGCAATGTTGTTCTTTCGTTACATCTGTTACTCGGCATACATCAGTGAGAACAACGCTGAACCCTATGTCGTTACACGTTACGATATCCTGTCCAACCTCGTTCAAGAAAGCGACTGGTCCTTCCTGGCCGAGTAGCCGCCAGATGTCGCTTGGATGGTGTTTGTCACCTAATTCACCAAACTAGTGACAAATGTGTCAGAAAGCAAGGTCTTTTGCCCGAAACAAGTGAATTCGTTCCTGAGGAGCAGTACTGGAAAAGGCATGGTCTTAATGGATTCAGTCTGGTACGCTTACAAAGTCTGTCCAAGTAACCTGACTTGGGGCGCTTACTCAACGAAACCACTGAGTCAAGTTGATCCACGAAGATAAACTCCAACACCGACAGAACTTGGCGGCGAAATTCAGTACAAATCCCAAGTTGCTGTATAGACACGCCAACAAGCTCCACGCAGTGCAGAGCGGAATCCCGGTTTTACGTGCAACGGATGGTCTGGCGGCTAACCTGCTTCGTCAACACTTCATCCACACTTTCCGGAGTGAATTAACATTTCACCCGCTTTTGACGCAGCTCCCATCGCCAGCAGGGTTAAACCACGTATCGTTCACGGCAGCCAATGTGATGAAAAGGCTAATGACATTGCGCGTGCTCAAACCGAAGCCATTGTAGACAGCGGCCATGAACCTTGTGGAACCTTTGATTCGGTTCTTTCAACACCGTCCCGACGAAATGCAGGTTCTCACAATGTGGAAACATGGACTAGTCACCCTTATTTACTAAAGTAGTAAGTGTACTGAACCTTCGAACTAGCGTTCAATCACTTTCCTCCCAGCTTTAGCCAAAGTAATGGGAGGTATTCTCGCGGAGGCGTGGGCTACTTTGAGAGTAAACATCCTAGTGTCACAGCAGCACGGATTCCGCCGGAATCGGTCTTCCAATACAAACTTGCTTCTAGCCCGAGCAAGCTGGACAGAGTCAGCCGATGCCAAAGTGGGAGTGGACGTTGTCTACCTGGACTTCTCGAAAACGTTCGATCGTTAGGACCAGTACACTCTCCTGCACAAGCTTCGAAGCTATGGAATCGGTGACCCTATACTCGGTTGGATCGGCAAGTTCCTCATTCAATGTCAGCGGAATGTGAGAGTCCGCAACTCCATTTCCGACCCAATTGAGTTCCAGTGTGGCTTGCGCCAGCGATGGGCACTGCGGTCACGTTTATTCTTAGGATACATTAAGAATCTTTCTAATATACTGTAGTCGAATGTCACTATTTGCAGATGATACCACAGTTTGGTATGACATCAGGACAGCGGATGATCACATGACATTGCAGAGCGATCTCGACAGAGCTTATACGTAGTCATCCAATAACGTGCTCCAGCTCAATGTAGCAAACTGCAAAGTCGTGAGCATACGCCATCAGTTTATCTATGAATATCGACTTAGGGGACCTGAAGTTACAACGTGCTTCCCAAGAAAATGACCTCGGGGTGATTGCGCTTTACGATCTTGGTTGCTCGATACAGGCTGAAATGACATCAAAAAGAGCCGGTCAACATCTTGGCCTCTTACGAAGGGCTTTCTGAAAATTCGAGCCATCAATCTTCTCGCGAATGTTGAACGCGTACATGTGGCCCCACGTGGAATATGCTACCCAGACCTGGTGTCCCTGGCGCAAGCAGGACGTCAATGCATTTGTAGCGTCACAACGCAGAACAGCCAAACTCGTTAGAGAATTGTTTCATCTTCCCTATCATCGCAGAATACAGTCCCTGAGATTGTACAGTGGTGAATATCGACGTCCGCGAAGAGATCTCATCATGCTTTACTTACTACTGATGAACCCAATCCATCCATGCCGCATCCAGTCGCAGCTGAGTCAAACTACAAACCCGAGAGGCCATTAGCTCAAACTGACTAACACTACAGTTGACTTGATTGTCGACGAAACATTTCTCCCTGCGTGTGTCTCGTGCCTCGAACGCCCTTCCGAGTCACATGATCCTCGTCCCCTGTATTAACGATATTCAAAAGGCGACTTGATGACACGCATTCCAAATTGCATTATTTGATGTATTCCGTTTAACTCGGAGGATGAAATAATGCGAACCAAACCATGTGTCTAACGGCTGTCTGCACAACTTGACGGTGTGGATACATGCAAAAGTGTCTTTGTGAATAGCATGGATGCATCTTAGCTGGAATAACATAACACATCTGCCAAATGAAGGAACACACGAGTGAACGTTGTCATTTCCTTCTTTTTTAATTCGCACACACCGACCAATAACTGCTCACTATACTACTTTGGGTGTGCACATTCTATTCCCATTTCAAACTATCGCTATGCAGCAGTCCATTTACATTATATATATATATATATATATATATATATATATATATATACCCCATGCTGAGGCTGATGTTGCATTCTTGATGCTTCTTCACCGCAGTTGGGCTAAACCAACTTACACTTAAACTACGTCTTTTTAAGCTGGATAAATTTCATTCCGCTTTATTTGGTTTGTTCTGCCTCCCTGAATAATGTTCTATTAACTGGCCACGTTGCTTCCACTAATTGCGCTTATCGTCGGTTACTTTGTTGCATTTTTAAGTAATTTGGGGACATTTCTTACATATCGCGGATCCGTTGCTAACCAACTTACTTCATATCGTAATTTATCGAAGAGTTATGCAACCGTATCTGTATGCATTATTGGATTTACTTTATTTCAGCTTGTCGTTTAAAGTGAATGGCTGTTACTTGATATCCCCGGTGTGGCTGCGCTTGATGTGCATGTTGACAAGCAATGTGCCGCAGTCTTCGTCGCTAGCTACTTTGGATTGCCTCTGTAGGTGGCTTGTGGCCGACTCTCAATTGTCAGAATCTTCGTATGACTCATTTTCGCCTTCTCCTGTTCGACTTTCCTACTTCTGCCACCATAATTACTCCTGGCACGATAGCACTGTCTTTCGGCGCACCAAAAAAGATGCTGCATACCAGTGAACTGCCAACGTACTGCTGTTGATAATGTCAATCGAAATGCATTTCGTGCTTCAGTTAGCTAGGTTCATTCGTTTCGATTGCGGCCGCAGTGACTTTCGCATATGCAGTCAAGCATATATGAGCGTATACCTTGACTGGTTGTTCATGCCGGCGCAGCACTCCTGTCTGGTAAGTGTCGAGGCCAGCGATGAAGACGCATGTGTTATGCGCGGTGGCTTCAGTCATTGTATCATCGAATGACTGACGCGTGATAAACGGATTATAAGCTTCGGTATGTTGTATCCTACCTCACTGAGCTAGATGTAGGAGAGTTAGCACTGGATACCCTCAACCCCATTGCTAACTCTGAGGGAGTGAGACAAAGGATTCGCGGACTAGATACCAGCGCTAGGTACGAAAAAGCTTTCAGCATGAAATGGGCTACAACTCGGCCATGGTCTTGTATAACTATGGTGTTATATATCTGTTATGATGCTGGCATAGCTCTGCCAAATTTGTGCAGATTTTGCCGTGATCACAGACATAATATTACCATGCGGCGCTTAGGCTGTGGTAGTAAAAACTGATCAATCTCCAAGACGTAGACGTCAAGCGACAAGGAACTAACTGAGCTAACTTCAGGAAACCACACATATCTGTTGTGTATGCTGCAGTAAACCCAGTGAACTATTTTCATGACACTGCTGTCTTCATCGTGTCATGCCCCAGTGAACCATCTGAACCTCGCAGTTGGTGCGGCAGGTACCATATAAATTCATACTGACACTAACTGAGATTCCCTCAGCATATCATCACTGGGCGCCAACTCATGTTTCTCACCAACACACACCTTTTTCCACAGTTTATGCATTATATGGTTGGCGGCATCCGGTTTCGGATTTGCCTGTCACTGTGGCAAGCCACAGGACGCCTGCGCTTTCAGAGGGACGATGGGTGGCTTGCGCTGCACCATACACAGCTCCAACCACACACCACATATCCAGTGTAAACCCAAAGGAATATGACCCCGAGGCATGGGGATGGGAGCCAAGTTTCATCAACCAAGCCGGCCCACACTCCTTCACAGGCAAACACAAGCACGCTGTATTTGGGGAATCAAGCGCACACAAGGCGGTGGCTAGACCCTAGTCCGCTCTACACTGAGTGCATGGAACCGCTCTTTGAGCCTAGCACGGCCACAAGAACCGTGCACCCCGTCCCCTCCAGCAACGACCAACTGTCTCCTGGAGCCAGTATGAACGATGTAGTGGGTAATAGACAGGTAGGCACCTTGTCAACATACACATCAAGCGCAACCATACCAGGGATATCAAACGACACCCATTCACTTTAAACGAGAAACTGAAATAAAATAAATCCAATAATGCATATATATACGGTGCATATATATACGGTGGTGAACTCTTGCTAACGGACAGTCTTGGTTTCTCTGATTCTCAGTGCAGTCATACTAAGTTACGCGTATTTCTTCTCCATTCTTAATCCGCGTGTACGTCTGACGGCTTGGTCTCGTTAGTCCGCAAGGTTATTAAATCGATTGGCTACTGTGCGCGTATGGGTGTACTAGCTTCGAAGAACCCTTTCCTGTTCCAAGAGTCGAAACAACTGGGACGCGTTATAACATACCTACAGTATTTCGCTCTCATCCATTCAATGGCTGGCCTTGTTTGCTAGCCTGTGACGTTGCTTACATCCCATTGGTTGGTGCACATTCTCCACACAGGCCGAGCAGCGCGTACAGAGTCTAGGTTTACGTCGGGCCTCGTTGTTGCTGTCCCAGATGGACCGCACCGCGGCGTCCGCTGCACATCCGCCCACTTACATAATGATCCCACCATTGGCTATTTGCCACAGCTGAGATCGTTGTTATTACGGCCCAAGGCGTAAACCACTCCCTGGCCGTACAGCCGACCAATCCGCTTCTCAGCTGTTCGGAATCACGACATTTCTCTTTTATTCTGGGCAGGACCAGTAGTGCGCGCTTGGCTTTCGTCTAATTGGCATCCGGCCCATCGGTACCGCAACGAGTCCCAGGTCTCAAGCACAATTATACGCATGCTCAGGGGTTATAAAACTGTGTTCATAGCGCGCTGCATAATCATTATGCACAATACTTGCAACATAAAACGAAAACATTAGAACAAAGACGAAAAATGGGGCAGCCGGCGTCCAGTTTTCTATTCTGAGTAGCCATAACGAAGCGTGAAATAATGGGGATCTGAACGAGAACAGTATACTGAATAACAAACATAATGAAAATCGTAATGCTATGCTAGGAAACAGAGGACTCTGGGTCATTGGTGGAACCGCGCATCGCTAAGATGTATTTAATATTCATGGGTCCCGTCAGTACTGGGACGTATTACATAATTTTGGTGGAGTAAAATGCACTTTCCCATCTTTCGTTGCCACGCATGCATGCACTCATGAAAGGCTTCATCTGAGTTCTTCCGCAGCTCCGTCATCACAGCCTTTTGATGTCCCCCACCTCTTCAATACGGATACACTTGATGGCCCACTCGCGCCTTGGGAAAAAGAAAACCTCACGCGTCGAACTTAATGCCGCTGTATGGGTCAACGTATTCATGTCGCACGGTAAGGACTCATCCATTGGGAACGGTGACCGCTTGCTCGCAATGTGTGCTACGGATGGCCGGACGGTCATGAACATGCAATTTCCGGTGGGCGCGAGTGAGATTGCTACTTGGACAAACCCACAGAGTGATCGTGCTCGTCCACACGGTCATGTCACTGTACGTCGGTGCGATGTGCCTGAAGTACGTGAAGCTAAGTGTGAAACCGATCATGAGGTGGCGTGAACTATATTGCACCAATATTTTCTTAAGTCCATGTGTTGCTCCTGTGCTCTGATTCGTAGGCTACGTGCTGCTGTCCTCGGTTCCAATGTTTCAGTCAGAGACCCATGGTACCATCACAATGAACATCAGACGGTTGCGGATGAGGAGATGCTAATGCTTGCAAACTCTGATTCGCCCGATTGACTGGATGACAAAAGTATCAGAAAGGAATGCGAGATTTGCTCGAAAGAATAGGATTGCGGCAACTAGTATTAGGAGAACAGCTATTAGACATTCACTTTTGGTGAACGTGCTTGATAGCTATTCTTTGCTCTTCCTATTTTCTACTTCGACTGTTGTTTAAACGCTCTACTGGGTTAGCCCGATTGGTACACACAGTCGTTGTTCATGGACGCTCATCGTCATGTCCTTTTCAGCAGTGCCATTTGCAAGAACCCCTTCCATGGATATTTTTCTTCTCATCACTGTTCTACTTGGTTACGTTAAAGAAATATTTAGTTGTCACACAATTATTGTACTAGTTTTTGGTTTTTCGGTCTGCATTTCTTATTTTCGTTTGGTTCGTGACATTTGTTTAAACGCTTCATTCCGTTATTCTGATTGGCCAGTACCCGTCACTGTAAATGGACGTTCGCTTTACGCTTGGAGTCAAATGATGCTATTTTTAAGGGCATATGCGATTCGCTCTTGAGTACACGGTTACTTATTCGCCGTTGTAATTGACGTTTTTCCTTCTGTTGGTTGGCTCAAGTGTACTTTAGTAGCTTCCCTTCATTCTACCTTCAAAACTATATAAGCAACTGTGATTTCATGTATACAAGTCCCTTTCTGGCTCGTCTTTTGACTTCTTCTTGCGGTCGTGTGGTGAAGACGTCAGCGGCGACACAACAACTAGGAAAGGAAAAACAAATTTCGCAAGCTAGGCTGGCGATTGACTAAAGAGCCTCAACACATCAAGAATGCATGGAGGACGAAGAAGGCGGAACAGATGGGACGTCGGATGCCGCCAGAATTGGATGGACCCTTTTCCAACCAAGGAGAACCCTAGGGAAGCTTGACTCTGGCGCTGCGTGCTCACGGTATACAGATATAATGCAGATGTGGCTCAAGGATACTTCGGCAGTCTCCTAAACAACTGTTCAGAAGTTAATTGGAAACGCTGCAACTACAAAGTGCGAAGGACGGTTTAGCCGACACCTTGATACTTGATGGAATGTACAGGGCACTTGTTCAGCTACAAAACGCCAACAGCGCCGGTGGTCATGGGATACCGCCAGAGGTACTAAAGAATAGCGGGCCACTGATGCTGCATGTGCTGCACCAACTAGTGGAACGTGTTTGGATAGAAATGATACTGAATTGTTGGATACACTTGTCCTACTGTAGCGAGAACGACAAGACAGGGGGGTAGACGTTTATTGCACACCGAAAATGGGCACATGAGGGTCGCGCGCGCGCCATCGAATATCGACTAGATTTCCGTCCCACAACGCAACACAGGTACGGATGTTGGAGACGAGCCAGTCCTTTCGCCTCGGGAGCTCTGACTTGGAAGATCTGCCTTCCTGTTTTCGCCTCGATCCCCACTTCTCTGTACCCGATTTGGATCGGCCAGGAGTCGTTCGAGAGCTCTCGACTTGCTTGTTCTGGGCTGTGTCAATCGGCTCGGCGTCGGTCCTGTGGGCTGCGCTAGCGGCGTATATGTCTGATTTATTGCGCTGTCCACACATTCCCGCTCCGTAGTTCCGGGCCCAGGCTCGTCGCTAGCCGTCCTTCTCGATCCGCTCTCAGCTAGCTCCGAAGAGCTCCCCCGAGGCATTCTTGGAAGCGGCCCCTCTACACCCGCCCCTCCTCGAGGACCTTTCTTCCTCTCGTACCATGGTCGCAGGAGAGCAGCATTCACCCAACGTTTCATTCCTCCGCAGTCGATTAAGAAGTTGCCCGCTTTCTGGTCGATAATGGTGTAGGGGCCTTTCCAGCGTTCTCTGAACTTGCTTGCGCCCGGCCCGTCATGATCCGGCCGATCGTTGTTCCGTAACTTGACTTGTTCTCCAATCCTGAATGGCCTCCACTTGTGAGCCCCATGCCTGGCGTCGTAATTTCGCTTATTCCGCGCTTGTCGAGCTTTGGTTTCGCTTCTAGCTTTCCCTCGCAGTCGCTCTTGATGCCCAGCTGGATGTTCTCGCTCGCCCTGGTTCGGTAGGCAAGTATCGAGCGCAATCCGTGGTTCTCTGCCGAACAGTAATTCGAATGGCGCGACCTTGGTGGTTGCTTGCATGCTGGTCCGATACGCGATCAGAACCTGAGGCAAAGCATCTTCCCATGCCAACTTCGTGCAGTTTATCCACGTCTTCAATGTCCGGTTGAACCGCTCGGTCATGCCGTTGGTTTGTGGGTGGTACGGTGAAGTTCGCCGTCTCTGGATGCCCCACTTGTCCAACACTGCCTTAAACGCTTTTGACTCGAAGCAGGGCCCTTGATCCGTGATGATACACTGTGGGATCCCATACCTTGCAGGCACATTAAATTCGAATACTTGCGACACTGTCTCGCCTGTTTGGTCCTTGATTGGTATGGCTTCCACCCATCGAGTGAAGTGGTCAATCATCACTAGAATGTATCTGTTTCCTGTGCGACTCACTGGTAAGGGCCCAAAGACGTCCAGTCCCCAACACTGAAGTGGCTCACCAACCTCCATCGATCGCATCGGCGGACTCGGGGACTCCATCTCCCGACTCGTTTGGCAGTTTGGGCACCCCCGAATGTATGCCGCGACGTCCTTCCTCATGGTTGGCCAAAACACTCGCCTCCGCAGCAATTCAAAGACCCGCTCGAATCCCATATGGGCGCCATCATGAGTTATACGCATCACACGTTCTCGCTGATTTGGTGGAACAAAAGTCACTTTCCGTCCGTCTATCGCCACCACCACGTTATCGTTTTCGACCTTTAGCCTGTCCCAGATCTTGAGGAGTTCCTCCACCTCTTCCGATGTGGCCTCCGGTTTGGTGCCAGCCTGTAAGTGAGAGCACAACACCTTCACGAATTCATCTGTTCTTTGATCTCCCAGCAGGTTCCTCTCCCCCATCGCGATCGCCCGCACCGGTATGGCATTGTCTGGCATGATGTCGTCCAAACACGGGCGTGACAACATATCTGACAATACATTCTGCGTTCCATCCACGTGCTCAATGGTGAAGTTGAATTCCTGCAATCGGTAGGCCCATCGCGCAAGCCGTCCCCGCGGGTCTTTCGCCGTCATTAACCACGAGAGCGGTTTGTGGTCAGTGACGACCCGAAATTCATTCGCCAGTAAGTAATTTCTCCACTTCTCTAACGCCCACACGATGGCCAAGCATTCTTTCTCCGTGGTTGAATACTTCTGTTCCGCCCCCGTCAGCACTCTGCTCGTGTACTCCACCACCCCAGCCGGTTGAGACAAAACCGCACCGATTGCCACGTTGCTTGCGTCGACAGCCACAGTGAACCTCTCACCAGGATTGGGTAGCCGTAGACATGTCGGGGCTTCTGCTATGCATGCCTTTAGATAGTCAAAGGCTTGATCCGCTTCAGCTGTCCACACGAACGGCACGTCCTTGCGAAGCAGCTTTAACAACGGGCTGACCTTCTCTGCGAACTGGGGCACAAACTTTGAATCATATGCCACCACTCCCAAGAACGAACGGAGCTGACGCTTGGATTTTGGTTTTGCGAAGCACTTGATCGTCTCGCGTTTCTCCGGAAGTGGATGGACTTGACCATTGCCCACGATGTGACCCAAGCATACAATCGACTTTTGGGCAACCTGCGACTTTTTACGACTGAGTTTCAGACCAGCTTCGTCCAGTCTCTGCAGTACTGCTCCAAGGCTGGTCACATGTTCCTGTTCCGTCTCAGAGACGATGATGTCATCACCATAAACAAGCACGCCTTGCAGGTTCTCGAGGACCATCAGCAACAAACGCCTGAATGTAGCTGGGGCGTTGCACAATCCAAACGGCATTCTCAAAAACTCGTACTGCTGGCCATTGACGCTGAAAGCCGTCTTGTGGCGATCTTCTTCTGCGATCGGCAGTTGCCAATATCCCGAGCGGAGATCAATCAGAGATATCTGCTTCGCACTGTGAAGGCTTGAGAAAATCTCTTCCATCTGAGGCATCAGGAATGCATCCTTCACAGTCACCCTGTTTAGTTCTCTGAAAGCGATGCAAAATCGATAGGGTTCGTCAGCCTTCTTCGTCAATAGCACGGGTGATGAATATGGGCTGTGCGTTCGCCTGATGATTCCTTTCGATTCCATATCGGTCACCTGCTTCTGTATCTCAACCAGGGTGTTCTGTGGAATTCGTCTGAAGATTGGCTTGCATTGTCCTCCTGGGATCAACGGTATTCGGTGTTCAACCCAATTGCAAAATCCGTAATCATCTTCCGCGTCTGTGAATAAGTGGGCATACCTGCTCAGTACGTTGCGTATTGCACGGTTCTGACAATCAGGCACGGCTTTGAGGGCACCCACCCAGTCGGTTCTCCCCTCGTTTATCTCGATCGTCTCGTTCGCCACGATCATCACATCGTTTTTCAGGTCAATTGTGACACCGAGCCGTTTCAGGATGTCGGTTCCGATGATGGTTTCGGTCGTCTCCTCCACGATGAACATGTCATGGCTGATGAGCGTTTCTCCTATCCTGATTCGTAACCGCTGCGTGCCCGTCACTTTCAAAGAATGCCCGCCGACCGTCTGCATCGTGATTGAAGATGGGTTTACTGGAACCCCATTGAACCTCTTCGTAATTGACACTGCCGCTCCTGTGTCTACTATGGCTCGGACAGACACACCTTCTATAGTTAACTGGAGGACTGGTACTCACCACCGACTCGGCATGGATAGAGAGAAACAATGGGGCACATTGACGTTGGTGCAGAATCTCGCCACATGACCATTCTGGTTGCATCGGAAACAGCGGCGACCGTTCCGGATTACCCGTATATTGCGTTGTGAAGTGGTGCTTGAAGACTCTATCCACAACAGCTGCTCCACCATTTCGGATAGGCGATTTACTTTCTGTTCCAACTCAGCATGCTGGATGTTTCTCACTGTCACTCGTTCCGACAAATTCTGGGCGACCGTCACCAGATCCAACGCTTTGCTGTCTCCCACCATCGACGCCAATTTCACCTGATCATGGAGTGGACCGGGCAGACTTCGGATAAACTGCTGTTTCAGTAGGCGCTCTCTTGCGTTACCCTCTAACTCGGGGAGCCCAATCGTTAGATGTCTGTCCAGCTGCTGGAAAAACACCATCAAATCCTCCTGTTCGTCCCATCTAGCTGCGTGAAATCGTTGCAGTGCTCGTTCTCTCTCCAGATCCTTCCCAAATTCTGCACACAAGGCAGCCCTCATCTCAGCGAACGAACAACCGGGTTTGGCCTTTCGAGTGAGCAGATACACCGCCTTGGCTCGTCCACTCAACCGTGTGCCCAAAGCAATTAGCAAATTTGCATCCCCCCTCACACCCGTGCAAGCCGCAATTCCGTCGAACTCATCGAGCCACGCCTCCACGTCACCGGCCGCAAATTGCTCTAACTGGGTCAACTCCATCGCGATTGGTCACGGCACCAGTGTAGCGAGAACGACAAGACAGGGGGGTAGACGTTTATTGCACACCGAAAATGGGCACATGAGGGTCGCGCGCGCGCCATCGAATATCGACTAGATTTCCGTCCCACAACGCAACACAGGTACGGATGTTGGAGACGAGCCAGTCCTTTCTCCTCGGGAGCTCTGACTTGGAAGATCTGCCTTCCTGTTTTCGCCTTGATCCCCACTTCTCTGTACCCGATTTGGATCGGCCAGGAGTCGTTCGAGAGCTCTCGACTTGCTTGTTCTGGGCTGTGTCAATTGGCTCGGCGTCGGTCCTGTAGGCTGCGTTAGCGGCGTATATGTCTGATTTATTGCGCTGTCCACACATTCCCGCTCCGTAGTTCCGGGCCCAGGCTCGTCGCTAGCCGTCCTTCTCGATCCGCTCTCAGCTAGCTCCGAAGAGCTCCCCCGAGGCATTCTTGGAAGCGGCCCCTCTACACTACCACTGTGCACAAGTAGAGGAAGCCAACATTTGTCATGACAACAGCTTGCCGAGTTGCGTATGGTAGGTACTTGCTTAAATTGTGCTCAACGACCTGGTCACTCAGATCCTTAACCAACCGTGGCCAAGGAGCAGTGTGGCTACCGTTCAGGCCGTAGTACGGTAGGTATGGTGTTCGCGGCAGGAGAAGTACAGTGAGTGAGACCGAGCAGCACAGTCGCTGTTCGTCAGCTTTGTGGAGACATCTGACAATGTAAACTACGAGACACTGGTTTGTTGCGGGTAAATTTGGATATCCAGTTTTGTTCATCTAGCATCCGGATGCTGTTGTCTATTGACGACTGCGTGTTGTTTGCACACAGCGTGAATGAGTTACAGCGTATGACGATGGCTCTCACTTCGACGGCGGACAAGTTTAGACTCACCATCAACGTAAGACTACCTACTATTTTCTGCTCTCAACAGAAGTGGAATTCGTATGCTGTCACCAACTCAAATGTTGACTCATTTGCGCAGACCTTAGAAAAAATTGCCACCTATGGAGTGTCGGCCGATGGCCAAGTAGTCTGCGTGTCTGGGTTGCAACCATAAGGTCAACGGTTGAAATTCGCGTATGGGTGTGTGTCCTACAGCGGTATACACAGCCCGCACGCTGTCTGGTTGTGGTCATATGGCAGCAAAGTGCGGTTACGGCGTACAGATGGTGGTTTACTCACTTTTTTCTTCCTCCGGAGTTTGTTGTCTGCAGACCTGTTGGTGACCAGCGAATTGCGCTGCATCGGAACGAACGTAAGTGCTGAGCTTGGTAAGTTGAAGAATCATCAGCTGAATGCTGGGGCAAAATTACTTGCGTACAATTCTATGGTGGTGTCAATTGTCGTCACATGAACACTGTTCAGGAAGGATATTCGAACGCTGGAGCGATTTCATTTGCATTGCTGGCATCGGAATGCACGCATCTATTTGTGAGACAGAGATTCTGACAATATACTGATCCGCCAGAGTTGTCTGATGGGAATGGAGTGCATGGTGTTACTGCGACACCTGAGATGGATGGGACATGTCTGCGGTATGGGTGAGATCAATTTATTGGTACCTCTGCTGCATGCATGGAAGTGAAAAATAGTAGACCGAAGTTACGTTACCAGAACGTGATCACCGACTAATACTGACCTCATGTATTATGAAAGCAATGATACTGGAACATAACCAATGGCATGCTCGCGTTGAGAATACTATTGAACAATGAACAATGATTTATAACGGGTAAAACAGCAGGTGCTTGACATGTCCCGTAGAGTGGTTAGAGTGAGAAAAGATAGATCAAGGGATAACGGAATCGTCAGTTCGGGAGATTACAGATTTAACTGCACTGCCCTAGAAAGGGAGTTTGAAATTCGCATCTGCGTAAACAAAGCAGTAAGGGGAGTGGTTATTGATCGCGTAATAAACGAGAAAAAAATTAAAAAAGAGCAAGGACAACGCTTACTCGTGTGCAACTACCTTGGATCGACAGGATACAGAAATTTAGTTTCTATAGTAGTAGCGTTTATCAAATGATGTGCAAGGGGTTTGGAGCGACTCATCCACGAGTTGGGTTATGGCACTGTCAACCATCTGCTGTGCATTAGTGCCAGAATCTGTTGATCATGGGCTATAGCACGTAGTGTAAATGTGACAGGGTATCGTCAAAGCGTTTTTTGAAAAGGGATAGTGTGGGAACATTAATTACATGTTCCGGGAGGGCGTTCCAAGGCTGTGACACTCGAACGGAGAAAAAGTTTCACCGACATTCCCGTCGGCTGTACTGCGTGACTAGCTTAAACTGATGACCTCTTGGCGAGGTGTTTTGACTGAGTATCAGAAGGGAATAGCAAAGGTGCTCGGGGTTCCTCAGGATCTGATACACCATTATAAGATCGCCCTCTGAGACGCCGATAAAGTCCACCGTATATTTTGAGTCTTCAGCCTGAGTGGGTAGGGGAGGCCGGTCAAACCTCTGCCGATCTTCCTTGCTCTAGGTTATGCAGTATACAGCGCGGTGAGATGGTGCTTGAGCCAGAGTTGCCACGCTTGAATAGCGTATTCCGTGTACGGCCTCACGTACACACTAAGCGTTGTTGGAAATACTGAAGGGTCAAACATCCCGAAAGCTCTGCGAAGAAGGCCGAGGTACTGGTTTGCTTTCTTATTTGCCTTTTCAGTCTGCCTCAAACAACCGAGTCATCTTGAACTATCAAACCGAGATAGCACTCGTGAGAAGTCCGCTGTAGAATTTGTCGTCCTAAGCGGTACTTGTGCGTACTCTTGTGTCGTATGCTGAGAACTTTTCACTTGGTGAGGTTGAACTGCAGCTTGTTCTCGATGGACCATGTGTACGCTTTGTCCAGGTCCTCCTGTAACGCTGTGTGATCCTCGGCTGCAGCTATACTACGCCATACTTGTAGATCATCAGCAAATAGCAAGCAGTTAGAAGATAGCACGCTCGCGAGATCATTTATGAAAATCAGGAACAGGCGGGGTCCAATTACGAGCCCTGAGGTACTCCGCACTGCACTTCGATGGATTCCGATAGGTTGCTTCTAACCCTCACATTCAGGTGACGTTGCATGAGAAAGTCTCCTATCCAGCCCAGAACAGGATCGCCGATTCCATATTTTTGGGGTTTGTGGAGTAGAATGCGATGGTCTAGACGGTCGAATGCCTTTGAAAAAGTCAGTTGAATTAATACCAGAAATCAATTCAGGGTTAAGAAATCTTTCGGTAAACTCTCTTCAGACCCAAACCTTTACATAACAGTTTTTGTGGGGTCATGGTCAAATCGGGCTGGGATTGATTTCTAAGGTGTTTAAACGGGTCAAGAATGACGAGTAAATGCGGCTATAGATGTCAAGAAAGTGCATCAAAGGAAACTTAATACACAAGCCTCAGCAACCTAAAGTGAACTGGAAAGGTCACGAAGAAAATTAAGTAGCAATGTCAGTCGGCCATGGTTGTAGCATCGGTCGTATGAATCGTTTAGGTACACATAATTTCGGCTTCAGATGATGGATATAAATAGCTAAGGCAGTAGACAAGATTTGTTTTCGGAAACTTTGCGAGAACCGTTCAGGTAGTGAGTAGATGAGTTTAAAGTCATTCTCCGATACAGTATGGCCACTTTCGAGGAGGAGCGGCATGATTGAGCTATCTGAGGACCACATTTCGCCTTTGTAAACTACGCCTGGATGTGCTCGCAAATCCTCTAGGATAGACGTCTCGTTGTTCGACCCACGTATCGTGTACCACAGGAGCACGACTACTGATAAACGAGCATTGAACGGATCAACGATGACAGACTATCTTTCAAGTGTTTTGCAGGTAATGGCTTGTTGTGGCAAACAATTCATAAGCGGGCTACAAAATAAGTTTTCTCAACAGCATCTTTCAGACGTCGAGATAAGATATCAGCTGCAGTATCGCCCTTAAATGGCAAATGTATAACTCTTTCTTGGGAGCAGTGCTCCTAGGTGGCTTTCGCTTTCGTCCTTGCAGATGCTTCATGACAAACATCGGGGTAACCATTTTCACGAAGGGCGTCGCTGGTTCTCTGTAGCTCTTCGTTGACGGCCGCGTCGAGTCCTACACCATTGTCCACAGATTCTGTTCAGCTTGCATGAGCAATCAACAGATTAGTGGTACGAGACCGATTTCGGCGAAATCCGTGCTGATCCGGAACGAGAATTTTGTTGTTCTCCAGGTAACCTATCAAAGCCTCTGCTACGATGGACTACATAACCTTGGAGATCACAGGAAGTAGCGTTATCCGGCGACAATTTGTTGGTTCAGCACGGTTGCTGCTTTTGTAGATTGGCGTGATGATTTCGTACTTCTACATCGTGGGGATGTGCATCTCGTTTAGACATCGTTGAAAAAACGTTGCTAGTAGCACCGCCAAACTCATGGCAGCAACTTGCAACGCCTTCGGGCGAATGTCGTCCGCACCCGGGGAGCTGAACTCGCGCAGAGACATCAGTCTCTTCAGTACGGCTGCGGAGATAAACGATGTGTGATTAAGCCCTGATGGCGGCGTTATCTGCTTGGGCAGGATATGTGATGATTGCACGCTTTGCAAAGTACGGCCTTATTGTGGTTCAAGAACTTTGGCCGCCTCTTGGGCGATTTGGGCTAACTCGCATGCTGTGTGCAGAGCAGCAATACCGCGCTAAACACGACACTAATTGTTTACATGTCAGTATAGCACACATACATCAGAAGTAGCTGCTGCATCCGGAAGAAAAACCTCAGTCAGGCAAGGTACTGGTACAGCTGAAGCTCACCCGATTGAGGTCAAACACAAATACCATCAGGTGTGCCTCAGCCGATCCGGTCTGTAAGGTCATCAACGTGGCCACGAGAGACAAATATCGAAGATGCGACGAGCAAGTAAGTTGGATGGGGAAGTATCAGCTCAGCACTTGTTAAGTACGCTGCTTTCGATTTTAATCGCAAATCCAAGCGGATAATGCAGTAGATAGAGGGCGAATGATACATGGTCACTGCACTCGGTCTGTACTTGTACCTGTGAGTTTATGCTGACTCATGTTGGACGGTCCTTGGCGGTTAGGGTCCCAAGTCTGACTGCGTTGGATGTGAAAGTTGACAAGGTGCTCATCTTTCCAAAATCACCGCCGCGTGTACTGATTTCAGGAAACTGTTGATTGTTGCGACGGAAGATAGGATGTATAGTCTTCATGATTTCATTCCGCATGTATGAGGTTACGGACTAGCTAACGTCACATGTACGTCTGGTTTTCACATTTCCCAATATTCGTATGAATACTTTGTATGATGCAAAAGTGTGAGCCGGTTCTGACTCAACTGTGGCCTCTAACCACGTGCCTCTCAGTTTTATTCCTTCGGGTTTGTATTGGACATGGGTGCGTGAATGCACCTGTGGGTAGTATAGCGAAGGCCACCAATTGCCCCTCTGTAAGCGTAGGTGTTCTAAGGCTGCTATAACTATAGCAGCATGAATCAGTGATGTGAAGGACATAGTATGGCAATAACATATTACTTTATTGACAATACTCGAAAGTATGCATTCAAATCTAATATTGAGGTTTCAACTACTTGCTGTGTCTGTCTGATTTGGGGCACTACTGTTAATGTCAAACAAAATTGAGACATGTCATGCAATCTACTTGTTGGGGCTTCCGAGTATTGCTAAAAATGGTGTCACCAGTGTTTCACAATAACCCTCAGGGGACACAAAGCGTTGGTGGTTCAAGTACGCAAATATAGTACAGGCTGATATGCTCAAACGTATTGCGATTCTGCATTATAGTGTAACGAGTTAGCAATGAAGCGAGACCAGTACGACTCTCTCAAATGTTCGTTATTAAAAAGCACAGATCGGAGCTCCACGTCTCGACTGAAAACGAAATGTTAATAACCTGCCTGACTGAAAGATACCATTGTGGTCAAAAATCCCAGCTAGGAATTATCTATTAACCATCTTAAAAAAGTGAATAATCTACGAGATCATGGTATCTGTGCACTGCACAACATGGATTGTGGTGGATGCCACTGATAATTTTCTCGAAGTCAAAACCTTTCCACAGTCACATGATGCGGTTAATTGTTTACTAAGTAGCAGGAAGTCCCTCTGACCGATGATCGTAAATTGATCAGACTATCCACCAGTTTTATGCGGAAAGCAAGTGACAGGGTTGTTTAGACGAGTCGGAAACCGAAATATGTGCGCCCATCAATAGTAGCGCATCGAAAGTGACCGAACAATCACAGATGAATCGATACCAGCTGACCATTGTGGCGCAGATGTGAGGTGGCATACCTTTGAGCGTGGTCCACATCGATTGAGTGTTGCGTGGCGGTCACGTGTTGGCGTTCCGTGCCGTAACTTGGTGGGAGTATATTCCTATTGGTAGGCGCGACAAGAATGGACCGTGTGATCGATGAAATCAGTGGCATGAGGGCCAAAGACTGGACACAGAGACAATAGGGTAATCAACATACAACAGGTTGAGACATGAAATGTCAATCAACCACTAAGGCATAAGTGCACAACCAGGCCAGGTGATGCTATGAAGCAACGCTACTGTGATTCTGAGTTGCAAACAACATTGCAATCGTTGCCGATCATCTGGCTCGATGTGCGCAATCCTCGGACCGACGCGTAGAATATTAACTAGAACAATTCTATAAGGTTCCCGTCGTCACTACAATGGAACAATGGAACAATGGTATATGACGGGTAAAAAAGTATACACTTAACGAGTCCCGCAGGTTGGCAATAGAAATACTAACAGATTGGCAAACCACATAAGTGGTTGAAGTAAGGAGCGTCAGTGAGATAAAAGGTAGAAGTATAACAGTTTTAGGGGGATAAAGTGGTACGACGCAAAACTGGCTAAGAAATTGTTATCGTTGGTGATGGTAGCAAATAAAAATGGAGTACTCACCGGTTCGCACAGATTTACGACCGTGAATTTGGGGTATAAATCCAAAGAGGCTGGTCAGCCCAAATATATACAAGCGTTTTCGTTCATAAAACAAAGCGCAGGGCGCTCAGTGCGACGTCCAATCGTTTTTTAAACGTATCTAATGTGGGGGCACAAACAACTGAGTTTGGAAGGGCGTTCCAGGGCCCGCAGACCCGGAGGGAGAAATAGGTTCTCCGACAGTCTAGACGACTGTACTGTTGGCTCAGCTTTAAACTGTTACCGCGAAGGTTAGTGTTCTGGCTGAGCTTCAAGAGGTGGCGGCATACGTGACTGGGATTGCTCAATATCTGGTACACTAGTATGAGGTCTCCACGAAGTCGCCGGTACCGTCCGCTGAACACTCCGAGTATCTCCAGTCGTTCCTGGTAAGGAGTGTGGCGCAAGCCCTTGACGATTTTCGTCGCTCGACGCTGTGGGGTCTCAAGCGCTGCAAGGTCACGTTTTAGCCAGGGTTGCCAGGCCTGGATTGCATATTCGACGTGAGGACGCACGTAGGCATTCAGCATCAAAGAGAAGATGGATGGATCCAAAATTCCGAATGCTCTTCGCAGGAGTCCAACGTGCTGGTTGCCCCTTTTAGAAGCGGAATCTGACTGTTTGGAACACCCGAGGTCTTCCTGTACCAGCACACCCAAGTCGCGTTCCTGAGCGGTGGTCTTCAGATCGTGTGCCCCAAGCTTGTAGACGTGGACTTGTCGATGGCGGATATGAACAACGCGACATTTGTTCACATCAAACGGCAGGGCGTTTCGCACCGACCAATTCCAGGCCTCATTCAAGTCACGCTGTAGGACTTCATGGTCGTCCGATCGTTTTATCGCCCGCCAAACCTTGAGGTCGTCCGCGAAGAGTAAGAATTTCGACGTAATAACTCTTACTAGATCGTTAATGAAAAGCAGGAACAAACGAGGCCCAAGTACCGAACCCTGCGGTACGCCGCATCCCACTCGAATCGGATCGGAAAAGGATGATCGAACTCTAACTTCTAACTGCCGTTCAGAGAGAAAGTTACCGATCCATCCTAACAACGGGTCTCCAATACCGTACTGTTGGAGTTTAATGAGCAGGATTCGATGATCCAGGCGATCGAAGGCTTTCGAAAAGTCCAAGAATGCGACATCGACTCCTGTTCCCTCATCGACAGTCTCGGTCCACTTGTCACGAGCTATCAGCAGATTCGTCGTACATGAACGGTGTTGACGAAACCCATGCTGTTCTGGCACAATTATGCCGTAGTTTTCCAAGTATCCCATTAACGCATCTGCTATCACCGCTTCCATGACTTTGGCGATCACAGGCAGAAGCGTTACGGGGCGGTAATTGGCAGGATCCGATCGGCTTCCTGCTTTGTATATGGGCGTTATTACTCCTTGTTTCCATCTCAAAGGTACGATGTTCTCATCGAAGCAGCGCTGAGAAATGCAGCTAGTGGTTCGGCCAAGTGGATGGCAGCTACCTGTAATGTTTTCGGGTGAATGTTATCGGCCCCGGGAGAGCTGTGTGGACGCAAGGATAGCAGCTTTTGCAGCACCATTTCTGCAGTGAACGTGACGTTGGATAAAACAGACGGTGGGGCAACTAGTGGCGGAATATACGTCGAGGATTGTACACCTTGGAAGATTGGGGAGTACTGGGCCCGTAATGCGTTGGCCGCCTCCTTCGCAGTATGCGTATACCCATTGGTCGTATTAAGTGGTGGGATTCCCCGTTGCACCTTGCGAAGTCCATTCACATGTTTGTAAAGAAGCTTTTTGTTCGAACAGAATCGTTTGGCTAGCTCCTGCTGATGCGTTCTCTTGTCTTCGCGAACCAAAAGCACACAGTATTTGCGATGCGAAACGTATTCCGTCCAGTTTTCTGCGCTGGGGTTGCTTTTATACATGCGCCATGCCCGATCCCTTAGAGTCATGCATTTTCGCGTCCGGCTTCGCAAGAATGATTTCGCTGAGGCTGGACCTTACCGTGGTGCGATGGTTTGCGTGCCTCAGAGATCCATTGAGCTATGCTGGGTGGTGCTTTTTTTTGCACATTTAGAGCCACTCATACCAGATTGGTCAATGGTTAGAGGCCAGACAAACTCAGCCCCCTGGTCCTCCAGGTTGGGGGTTGGAATGGGGGTGGCTCCTCATTTCATAAAACGGGCTCTGTAGTCCAGTGCCAAAACCCACTGCCTTGCGGTAAGGTTTTTGAACCAAAGGCTTTGGTTGAGAACCCTAATCGTTCTTCTGTCTAGGCCTGGGCAACCTGACAATATTCTGCCTACGCAATACAATGAACCTTTCCTACAACAATTTCTTGATGCTCTGGCCGTCGCAGAGGATAATAAACGGCGCCCTATCTGCTGCATCGAGCAGGGTGGATAAGGGTTTGGATGCTACTGCTCAGGCCTTCCCGTCTTCTTATACCCCTTCTTGCGCTTCTGCATCCTTATTGTCCCGCTCCAACTTTACTTATATCCCCCCATTTTCAATCCCTCAATTCTTATCCCTCCCCCAGCTTACTTCAATAGTCGCTTGTCTTCTAATTTCAAATCACACACAATCGCAGGGCCTCGCTCCAATCCAGTCGATAAGTCCATGTTCAACCAAGCGGACAACGTCAGTTCATCCGTTTCCCTTTGGAGTCCTCGTGTCTCGCTAAGATTGGCATGCCTCAACGTGCGCACTTTGCTGCAGATTGGCCAACAGGCAGCACTTGCCCGCACACTAGAGACCCTATCGATCGATATTTGCTGTTTATCAGAAACCCGCCTGCAAGATTCGAGCTCCGTGCTTACCCTGAGATCCCCCACATGCGACACTGGCGGCACATTCGCCTTGCGCCTATCTGGCGATGATGCAGCTTCAAATGCCGGTCAAGCCGGCGTCGGCATTGTTTTGAGTCCCCGGGCTGAAGCTGCCCTGCTTGATTGGATCCCAGTAAACAGTAGGATGTGCGCTGTTAGATTAGCTGGCTCGTTCCGTGCTTCGATGTCGCACGGGGACAAACGGTGCCTGTTTGTCATTGCGGCCTACGCCCCTACAAACTGTAGCACTGATTCGGTAAAAGATGATTTCTACCAGCAACTTCACGAGCTCCTTCGTTACAGAAGAAGCACGGATACTGTGGTGCTGGCTGGCGATCTAAACGCCCAAGTCGGAAAATTGTCCTCTGATGAGCTTCATCTGGGCGGCCAACATGGTGTAGGCTCCCGTAATGATAATGGTGAGCGATTGCTCCAGCTGTGTGAAGATGCTCGCCTGTTTCTCGCGAGCACTAATTTTCGACACAGCACCCGCAGAAGTGTGACTTGGCGGCCACCAGCCTCGGGCCAGTCATGGACGCAAATCGATCATATCGCGATCAGTTACCGCTGGAGAGGCTGTGTCCAAAACTGTCGCTCGATTTGGAGCACGAGCGTGGACTCTGACCACGCACTTGTATGTGCCGACCTCCTGGTGCGTTTCGGTGGACGTCCGCGACGTCGATGTGAACGGATTGACACTAGCCAGCTGGCGAAGCCAGATGTTCTGAATGTGTACCAAGATGCGCTGACATCTGGGCTGAGTAAGCGCCCACTAAACACCGTTGAAGATCACTGGTCGCACACTCGTCAAGCGTTGCTATTAGCAGGCATGTCTTCATGTGGCAAAACAAATTGCAAAACCGGACATTGGGTCTCTACACAGTCTCTGTAACTTATGGATGCTCGCCGACGTATTCCGGCTGGAAGCGAATACAATGAATCTCGCAAAAATCTCAGGGCGAAACTACGTGCTAGCCTAAAGAAGGACCGCGAAACCTGGTGGTCTCATCGTGCATCTGAGATGGAAACAGCCGCTGCCATTGGTAATCATCGTAAGTTATACCGTCTGATACGGGCAACAGGCAGCAGGAGACCTGGTGTTAACGAGACCATACGCGACGAGAGTGGGCAGATGATCCACAGCCTGTCAAAACGCTTGGAGCGTTGGGCTGAACACTTTGCTATGCAATTTAACCAACCTGAGTTATCACTTTCTTCGGGCATTGAGCGCCCTTCTCCTTGGGCCGTCTCCTTGGATCCGCCCTCACGCGCAGAAGTCAATGAAACAATGGAACAATGGTTTATGACGGGTATAAAAGCAATGCTTGACAGGTCCCGTAGGATGATGAGAATTAACATCGTAAAATTAAAAAAATCGTATCAATGAAAGTACGTGTGAAATGCATGACTCACCAAGGGATTGGAGATGCACATAAACAAGTAATCCAATAGGAATTTTAAGTGGATTCCGTCCACGTTCGTTGTTCACTAATACCATCATCCGATGGTCGCACGTTATATCACATAGTGCAATCGTGTCAGAGTTTCGTCAAGGCGTTTTTTGAAAAGGGATAGGGTGGGAGCGTTAATTACATGTTCTGGAAGGGCGTTCCAAGGTTGTGACACTCGGAGGGAGAAGAAATTGCGTCGACATTCCAGTCGACTGTACTGTGTGATCAACTTAAACTGATGACCTCTTAGGGATGCGTTTTGACTACGTTTCAAAAGGGAATGACACTACGTTTCAAAAGGGAATGATAAGTCGAACGTGAGATCAGGCTGTTGAAATTGCATAAGTCCGCAGGAGCAGATACTATTCCTCCAGCCCTCTTCAAGTTCGGTGGACCTGCTCTAATAGGTGATCTACACGAGTTGCTAGTAAAACTTTGGGAGCAGGAGACAGTCCCGACAGACTGGAACCGCTCCGTCATTGTCCCAATTTTCAAGGGAGGCTCCTGTTTGGTATGTGGCAATCATAGAGGGATCAGTCTGATTTCGATTGCCTCTAAATTGCTTGCCTCTCTCATTCTCCACAGACTGACTGGCACTCGTGAAAGCCAAATTCGTGAAGAGCAAGCCGGATTTCGTCGAGGTCGGGGCTGCATCGACCACATCTTCACATTGCGTCAAGTGTTGGAGCACCGCCATGTTTATTGGCGACCCACCGTTGTCGTGTTTCTTGACATAAAAGGTGCCTTCGACTCAGTCGATCGATGTGCCCTTTGGGACTGTCTGTTGAGGAAAGGTGTGCCTGATAAATATGTAAACATTATCAAAGCGCTGTACGCACATAGTTCGGGCAGGGTGAGGGTTTATGGCAAACTCTCGCCACCCTTCAGTATCACCAGCGGTGTGAGACAAGGATGCCCGCTGTCACCTTTCCTCTTCAACTTCGCTATTGATGAAGTCATGGAAACAGCGTTCGCTGGACACGACCTAGAAGGTGTGGAGCTACTCCCTGGTGAGCGACTTCTTGACTTGGAGTATGCAGACGATATTGCCCTAATCTGTGATGGCTCCCAAACATGCCAAACAGCACTGAACCGATTAGCACTGGCTGTCAGTCGTTTTGGGCTATGCTTTGCTCCATCAAAATGCAAAGTACTTCTCCAAGATTGGCAGGGACCCAATCCTGCGCTAACGCTTGGTGGTGATCTGCTAGAAGTCGTTCAGGAATTCAAGTACCTGGGCAGCTATATTAGCACCCGTGGAATTGAAGATGAGGTTACGAACCGTATAGCAAAAGCTCGAGGTGCTTTTGCCAATCTCCGCCACCTGTGGCGCAGACGCGACATTACTCTCGTCCTCAAGGGCAGAGTTTACAACGCAGCCGTCCGTTCAACTCTCCTATATGGCTGTGAAACCTGGCCCATCAGGTCGACAGACATGAAGAGACTCGTCACGTTCGATCATCGCTGCCTTCGCAGCTTAGCTCATGTCTGGTGGGAACACCGCGTGAGCAATGAGCGTGTTCGACGTCGCGTATTTGGTGCAGGAAGAGCGAGTGAACCGCTCAGCACGATTATATCACGCACCAGGCTCCGATGGCTGGGCCACGTCTTGCGCATGCCAGCACACCGACTCCCACGACGTGCATTGTTTGCGCGTTGTGGGTGCGGTTGGAAGAGGAGGAGGGGAGGCCAAGTGATGACTTGGTCGCGAGAAATGAAAACCCTCACTTCGAAGTTGGCGTCGGTTGGTGCATCCCGACTGCCTGGCTGGGGTCCTAAGGACGGTGAACACGTTTGGCTGGACACACTTGCTGATATGGCTAGGAGCCGGCCCCAATGGCGTTTGTGTTGTGAGTTCCTTTGTCCATCCCCCTCCTGCTTAGCATCCCCCTCCAATCACGATCTCAATCGTTAGGCATAATATGACTTTCTTTTACGGCAGCCAGCTGTTAGCTCTCCGGAACGATGTCCATCCGTTACTGGGGACTCAGCGGGCGTGCCACTGTTTGTTTTTCTTTTCTTGCCTTTTGTATTGCGGCACAATAGCTGAGGTGTTTTCCACCTCCAGCTAACGTGTAATGATGATGATGATGATGATGTTGGGAAACTTTTGGTGTTGAGGCTTCTATGACTAGTGACGTGATGGTGTTCACGAATGTCTCCCAGGCTAGTTCTTGGGTGCAGTTAGCTAGAAACGTCCAACTGGTATTCTCAACTAGAGCAGACAGAACGTGGTAATGGGTAACAGATTGCGTCGTTTCGAGCTCCGCAGCTGGATATTCAGAGTAGCAGATGTAATCGAACTGCAAAGTCACGTGATCGCTACGGCCCAAAGGACTGCACACCTTTAGTCCATCGACCATGAGCTCTTCGTTAGTGAGCACTAGATCTAATATCGATGGGTTGTTTCCTGTTCTGAACCTGGTTGGAACGGTGACGTGGTTATACACGAAGGTGCTAGAGAGTAGCTGTTGCAAATATGCCTTGAACACTTCTGTCTCGGATGCTGGATTTTCCAAGTCATGGGTGTTGAAATCTCCTGCAACGAGGATGTGGCTGTACTTCTGATTAAGCACGGAGCGAAAAGCAGAGACAAGTCTGTTGTCCCTTTCCGGAGTGGATTTCGGTGGTCGGTAAACCACAGAGAGAAAGCATACGTCGTTGCGTTCCAACCACAGTTTGCACCAGAGGACGTCGGTGACACAAGTCTGGGGATCGTCTATGAGCTCACAACGAAGGTTCGTTCGGAAATAAATGAGCACACCACCGCCCTTGCCCGTTCTGTCGTTCCGGAGAATTGACATACCCGGTATGGCAATCTCAGCGTCTGTGATTTCGCCGCTCAGCCAGGTTTCGGCGATCATTATGATGTCTCGAGGATCCGAAGCCAAACGGTGACGCAGTTCTACCAACTTACTTATGAGGCCTTGTGCATTAGTATACATGCAGAATAGTGCTTTTGTAACCAAGAGTGAGCTAGCACAGGTTGTGGTAGGAATGGAGTTTTTGCCGACCGTTAAAGGGTCGGCCATTAACCGTTTTTTGTGGTGACGTTTGCCTTTGAGTTTGCTTTCGGTTAGACGACTGATCGCGGCCTTCCGGGCCCTCCTGGTCCCCCGTGTTCAGCCGTGTTTCGTGGGATATTGTGGTTGTCGATAAATCTATGCCTCCACAAAGTTGCATGAGTGGATGGTTCAACAATTTGATCGCTCCCCGTGAGTCGTTGGTAATCCGTGGCAGCGTACCTGATGCTTTTAATCGAATTTCCGCTGGCAGCTTCATGCGGAATTTGGACCAGTTTTCCAAGGCGAGCGATAACATAAACTCAGATTGAAGCACCACCTTCATAAGTCTGGGACCGTTCCCTTTGTAGTTGGGTGAAAATGGAATCCTGGTAAACCGCTTAGGGATGATATTATTGAGGGAGATTTCGTGGCGGATGTAACTCCATTGCTCCCGGTCATGTGCATCCGCTGCATCAGAGGTTGAGTTTTGGAGCTCAGGAACCCCGTGCACAATTATCGTCCGTTTCGCCTCGGCTTTACGAACTTCCTCACGGTTGCTCATCTTTTTCGGACGTTCGCTCCAGGGGATATCAGGAAGTATGCGCGCCTCGAGTGATGAATGACGAAGCCTGTTGGACGATAGTAGGACTGCCTCTCTGTCCTTGGTGGAGTTTAGTGTCACCCGGAGAAGTCGGGGTTCACCGTAGTGCGCTGAATTTGGATGACGTGTGACTCGTCTCAGCATTGCAGGTTCAACCGAAATGCCAATCGCAGTACATATAGACTTCCACTGATTACGATCATCCAACAGCTTCCCCTTTATTGTACTCGCCTGTGATTCAGGAACATTTGTACACACCACGGTTAACGCGCCTTGGCTCTTTGCGTTGGATGCAGATTTGCCATGACTTACAGACACGGTGTTAAACGGATTGTTTGGTTGTTGGAGTCTGGTCAACTTACTGTTGCTTGGTGAGGCCACCGGAGTCGGAGATAATTTAGCCGGTGTATGCATGGAGGCGACTGAGGCGTACGACGCCCGACTTTTCTCTACGGCGGAAGAGGTTTGCCCCGGAGCTTCCGCGGTTGCTGTTGAATGGAGGTGGGGCGTGTGACTCAAAGGTGTGGACTTCAGTACTCTGGATGTTCGTCCGCTTTTGGGAGTTGAGTGAGGCACGGGATTTGGAAAAACTGAGGCTGCAGCGCGGCTTCAGCGTCTAGCCCTTTTTTCGGCCTCGAGGTGGAGCTTTCTTTGACCGACTGTGGTACAATCATGGCCATATTCGCGGCCGGTGGTGCAAGCCTGGCGTTCAACAAATAAGCGATTGTCGCATTCAAAGTATCGCATCTTTCCATGAGTGCACATAAACAACCGACCACTGGAGTTAACTGGCAAGTTGGACAAAACCAAATTGCTTCAGCTGCCTTGCTTATTTGCCTTGCTTCTTGGGCGGACTTTCCTATACAGCTCGGGTGGAACGAGCCACTGCAGTTTCGGCACGTTATACCCATTTTAAGGGCTTTGCCGCAATTAGCTGAAGAGCAGATACGTCGTTGCATGATATTCGGCATAGTTGTTGTATTTTTTCAAGCACGAGGACAAGCAAGATGTCGATCACAAATTCCAAAATGACGGGCACAGCCGTAAAACACTGAGATCTCCGAAGATATCAAGCGGAATTTCACGAAACTTTCACAGATTGATGAACACACGAAACTAAAAAGTTTGGTGCACAACTAACACAGCAACACACGTAAAATACAGTAATTCCAGCGAAAAAGCAGGATCCAGCGCGTGGTAGCAGAAAATTCCGCGGCGTCCGTGGGTACAGCCAGGACGTAGCTATCGCGTACAGTGTAGACTAACGACGATACGAATGCAACCAATGTTAGCTAAATGCTGGCAGACTGTCAGACCTTGACAAAGCAGCGAAATCTTCCAATGGAAAATTTCAGTGCAGATGCCTGTCATCTGGTCGTCATTTACGGACATTTCGATGGAGCAGAAGTTGCGCTATTGGTTGGTGCTTCATCAGTTGTGCAAGATAATCCAACGTAGACTCCGACTATCTATCGCGGAGCGGGTCTTTTACAAACACCCACTCTGATTATTCAGGTATCTGAACGTACAGATGATAAAATGTGAAAATGATACGGAAACTGACAGAATCACCGGCAGGGCTGATGTGTGCAGTCTGTCTGAATATTAGCCAAGGAATCAGCCCAATCTAAAGTTGGATCATCTATCTGATACGATGTAGCCGTTTGCATAGTTGCTGTTGCAATGGATCTCCTGATTCAATCTGTCAAAATCGCTAGCTGACGGTTATCACGTCGATTTTTGGATTTTCCGTACCGTTTGTTTCACTTCTGTGCATTCAAATCATCGTTTAACCGTAAAAGTAATACTAAAACGATGGTCGAATTGATGGTGCCCAGTGCACTTTGGCCGTCGATGTGATCGAACAGAGTCAATTACACTATTCAACAAACATTTCCATTTTCTATAACAGAAGTACCAATGTCTACCCCATGGAATACACTCTACGGATCGAAGAAATGTATTCCGATGTTGCCTAGCACTTCAACTTACACTGTTAGAAGCTTATGATTATTTTCAGTAACATCCAGTCTAGATCGTACGAATTGTATATCAATGTACTGAAGTACAACATATGCACTATGCATGTATGTGGAAAACACATTTTAAACATCACTGATACACGCGCTCCTAACTACTGACTGCAGTTTGGTGCTGGGAAAAGATGAGTTCGCCGAGATCATCGCCGAATAATCGTCAAATTTCTAAACTATGCGATATATCTGTGTCACAGAGACATGGTTGCACACTGGGATGACAGACGCTGAAGTCTCGCTGCCGGGCATGTCAGTCAAATAAAACGACAGGATTACGAAAGGAGGAGGGGGTAATTCTGTATTCAACTAATTCATCATCGTCAGCAGGCTTAGGTTGGCCTGGAAAATCAGCAGACGCCGGCGTTTAGACCTTCTGGGTCACGTCAGTGGTGCGCCTCACCACTACTCATCAGTAATATAAAATCTGTCCGTATAGCTTCTAATTTCTATGTAGTCCATAAGCGCTATGCAGAAAGTCCTAGCTCATTGTCCTCTGCACCGTTCGCAACTGGCATGGCAGTGGAAGATGAGCCGGGCTATAACATAGGCACCGGTCAATCACGCAGATCCGTGGAGAAGTGGCACTAGCTGCTGGCATCCTGAAGTCATGGGGGCGGAACCCGGCAGGGGTCTGCTTGGAGGCGCACCAGGGATGAGACCCATAAGATCGAAACACCGGCGTCTGATGCGTTTCTAAACTAGACTAAGCTTGCTGATTGAAAGTTACGATGATGAAGTGGTTGAATTATACTAACTTCCTCACTACTACTCATCAGTAATTCTGTATTACAGAAGTGACCTACAGTGCGAGGCCTTTGAGGATTCAGACTTTGAGTTAGCCGCTTCTCTCAGGTGTCACCTGCAATTACATGGCAGAGACAGCTGCATTATAGCTTTGGTATACCGTCTCCAAACTCTACACCGGAAATGGACTGCCAACTTGCGACAGCTTTAAAATGCAGCCTAAAGAGAAAGCACATTCACATACTTATAAAAGGGTGACCTCAATATACACTGTTTAGAAACTCATGCTACGGTCAGACAGCCATTTAAAGCAGATCTGCAAGTTATAACCAATGTTCTACTTTACAATCACGTCAGTATGCCCACTCGTTTCAGTATAGATCTTCTCTGATGGATGTTGTTTTTACCAACGAGGAACATATGCTCGATGTATTGGTCGTAGGGATCACGCACTCATCAGTTTCGACTTCATTAGCTATGCGAAATATCACAACCAAAACGCTGAGTTGGTGTGTACCATTACGCAGTACGATCACTTGGCCAAGCTCGTCAGTGGCGCAACCTGGTCGTTCCTCACTGAAGGATATTCAGAAGTCGCTTGACTTGAATTCGTCAGCAAATTCAATCAACTGGTTACGGATGCCTCAAATAAGAATTTTCAATAGGCCCAACACCGTTTCTTTCGTGAGGAGCAGAACTAGAAAATGTATGACGCAACGCATGTTGTCCGCAACGATGACATGCGTAGGCGAGTACTAATTAGTGATAATCATGCTAGCTCCCTAGAACAACAGATAGTGCTGCAGAAGTTGCGTTGGCTTGGGCACGTGCCACCGCTTACCTAAGAGGGCCTTGTTTAATCTGTCAGATGTAGGATGGCGCAAAGCTCGAGGTGGACAGAACTTGACTTGCCAGCGTGAAATGAAGTCACTGACGATCAAAATGCGTGCCATTGGTCCTTCTCGCCTCTCTGGTTGGAGTCCATGTGAATCGCCTTGTGTTTGGCTCGAGATTTTACAGGACATGGCTCACAGTAGACACCAGTGGCGCGTCTGCTGCCGTCTCCTAATCGGATTGCCTGTTTAAAGTGTGTTTGGTGCTGATTTATCTGCGGAGTAATGAAAGCTTATGACGCAGGGCAGTGAAGGCTTCAATGAAGCTGTCTCGCCGATGCCGCCTTATCTTTGCATGATAGCCAGCTGTTTGTGACGGTATGTTGTCCACACAAGGTGCAGACACCTTGAACCTGAATGTTTGATTACGGCATTAAGGTTTTCCGTTAAGTCCCGCTTCTCGCCCTCTTATTATTCGACATTCCTTAGGTCATCATGGTTGTATGGCAGCGAAGTAACAGTACAAAGTTCTGATGTAATGATGTTGTAGACGATACGCAGCGCAGCCTGACGAGAGTACAGATCATCATTAACACCAGATAATTGGGACAAATGCGTAGCCACTGCACTCAAATGCTCAGGGATGACAAAGTCGCATCTCAGCAGAATATAGCAAAATCTTTCGGCGCCAACCACTAACTGCTGTGCAGGTAAAACAATGGATGTCTTAAGGTGAGTCAGGGTACTCCTCTTCCTCGGATGACTGATGGTCCAACTAGAACAGTCATAAAAGCAGGAACCCTGTTTCGGACGCAATATGCTCCCACAGTTCAGAGGGACTTACCATCAGACCATCTTCCAAATGTTGTTTTCTCGCCTTCAGGACTCACCCACATATCTGTTACTGCTGAAGCTGTTTTGCGGAAGTTGACGTCTCTGTGCAACCACAGCTCTCCCGGAGTCGACACCATTCGTCCAGGGGCCCTGGGAGAAACAGCAAAACAACTAGCAAAACCATTGAGACAGTTCTCCCAGCGCTGCTCAGACCAGAACCAGATTCATGCGATGTGGAAACTTGGAATACTAACTCCGGTTAACAAAAGCGGAAGCAGGACTGAGACTTCCAACTACCGCCCAGTGTCCCTTCTCCCTGTAATATCCAAGGTCATGGAATCCACGGTCGCTGATGCGTTGAGAGCGATTATGCACGACGAATTCCTTAGTCGCGTGGAGTAGATGGACCGAGTCAGCTGACGCTGGAATGGAGGTTGATGTGGTCTATTTGGATTTGTCGAAGGCATGCGATCGTTTAGATCATTGGATTCTCCTTTTCAAACTCCAATAGTAAGGGGTCGATGGGCCTTACTTGAGCTGGATCTCCAAGTTGCTCCTGTAACGACAATCAGTGTTGCGAGTCAGGAGTTCCCTTTCTGAACCCATACCAGTCGAGTCTGGTGTGCCCCAAGTCTCAGTTCTAGGTCCACAGTTGTTTCTTTTATACATCAAGGACCTTGCACGGAATATCGCCGCAAATTTCATGCTGTTTGCTACAATATCAAGACATTGTGTGGAATGCAGGCGGATGCCGATCAGAATTTAGTTCATTGTGACCTAGATAGGGTACCTGAGTGGTCAACCCGAAATCTGTTACAGTTCAACGTAGACAAATGCAAAGTACTCTCCATACGACACCAGAGCACCTATTCCTACAAGCTAGGAACGCAAGTACTGCAGCGGTCATCCGACGAACGCGAGCTTGGCGTCCTTGTTCAGGATAACTTGGGTTGTTCCAACAAATCCACGAATGCCTCGAAAACTTGTAACCAGAACGTCGGCTTGCCACCACAGGTGTTCGGACAACTAGACGCCACTATTTTCAGACAGATGCTGAATGCATTTGTTCGTCCTTATGCCGAATACGCACTTCAAGCCCGACATCCATGGCTGAAGCACGACCTTACTGCAATGGACCAACCTCAACGTCGGGCTTCTAACTAGGTCATTGGAATGCGCCACCTTCCGTACGAGCAGAGGCTGAAAAGTTTGGGAGTATTCAGCGGATGGTATCGCCGACCATGAGTCGACTTGATTATGGCGTATTTGAGTTTACACAATCCATATCATGTGTGCCACTCTTTACTGCAACTCAGTAGTAACGCCAAACTTAGAGGCCACTCCAACAAATTAGGAAAGTACAGCCGCCTGGAGTGCCGTAGAAACTTCTATTCTATTCGTGTATGTCAACCATGGAATGCTCTCCCCGAATTTTCTTGTTTCAGCACTCACGTTCGCCATTTTTAAAAGTCTGTTGGACGACGCACTCCGCCACTTACATTTTCTTACTTGAGGCTACTCTCCAGCCGACTTCAGAGAAATACCATGGATTTACATTTTTTCGCCTATTTAATCTATAGAAATGCTCGGAGTGCACCATCGCAATGCGGCTGGACCTTACGGTGGTGCGATGGTTTGAGTACCTCAGCGATCCATTGAGCTATGCTGAGTGGCGCTTTATTACACCTTCAGGGCAACTCATACCAGATTGGTCAATGGTTAGAGGCCAGACAAACTCAGGCTCTTGGTCCTCCAGTTTCGGGGTTGGAATGAGGATGGCTCCTTATTTCTTAAAACGGACTCCTTGTAGCCCCACGCCAAACCCACTGCCTTGCGATCAGATTTTTGAACCAAAGGCTTTGGTTAACCCAAATCGTTCTCCTGTCTAGGTCTGAGCAACCTGACAGCATCCTGCCCATGCAATACACCAGGACCTTCCTTCAATCTCTAGCTCTCGCAGAGAATAATAAACGGCGTCCAATCTTCTGCATCGAGCAGGGTGGATATGGGTATGAATGATACTGCTCAGGCCATTCCGCCTTCTTATTCTCCCTTATTTCTCCCTTATGGTCCTGTCCGAACTCCAATTTTATCCCCCAATTTTTCAACCCCCCGATCCTTGGCTCTCCCCAATATGCTTTGCTAGGCATTTGTCTTCTAATTTCAACTCGCATGCAAACGCGGAGCGTCACTCATGCCCTGCGGACAAGCCCATGTCCAAGCAAGCGGCCAAGCCCAGTTCATCGGCTTACATTTGCAGCCCTCGCTTATCCTTCAGATTGGCATGCCTCAATGTACGCACATTGCTACAGATCGGTCAACAGGCAGCACTTGCCCGAACTTTAGAGACCCACTCCATGGATATCTGCTGCTTATCGGCGAACTGCCTGCAAGACTTGAGCTCAGTGCTCACGTTGTGATCCATTTCAGGTGACATCAGCAGTATTTTCTCATTGCGCCTATCCAGTGACGATGCAGCTTCGAGCAGCGGCCAAGCCGGTACAGGTATTGCTGCTCTGGTTGACTGGATTCCAATCAGTAGCCGGTTGTATGCTGTAGGATTGGCTGGCTCGTTCAAAGCTTCGAAAGCGCGCGGGACTAACAGGTGTCTATTTGTCATCGCTGCCTACGCACCCACAAACTCTAACGATGATTCCGTAAAATACGACTTCTATCGCCAGCTGAACCAGTTCCATCGACACAGAAGAAGATCGGACATTGTTGTGCTGGCTGGGGATCTGAACCTTTAACTTGGAAAATTATCCACTTATGAGCTACATCTGGGCGGCCAACACGGTGTAGGCTGTAGGTGAGCGGTTACTTCATCTGTGTAGAGATCCTCGCTTATTTCTTGCGATCACTCATTTCCGACACTTCACCTGCCGGATGGTGACTTGGCGACCACCAGCCTCGAACTAGCTATGGACGCAAATCAATCACATTGCGATAGGTTACCGCTGGAGAGGCTGCGTCTATCACCATAAATACATTAATCGGTCGTCTACCAAGTTTTCTGAAATGATGACTTCCCGATCGGTTCCAACTATGTTCCAAGATATCCAGCACAGATGATGTTCCAACAGTAATTATCGTAGTTCAGTGCTGCGAGTATCCGTTGTATACTTTCGTAAATCCCCTTCATATTGTTAGTATGCAAAAGGGCAGAGTTTGATACACATTTCCATTGTGGAGCAGTATTGCCTAGTTTTGCCTACTTTTGGACGAGTCAATGAACAAATGCCATTCATCACTGAGATGCCTCACGCCAAGCTCCTTCATCAGGCCTTGCACGTCGGATCAGTAACAAAAGGCTTCTCTCATGTCATAGAAACCGGACAAGTTAACACTTCGCTTTCTAACAAAAGTAACCTTAGTGTTTGCAGCAAGTAAGTGCCACTGCTGTAGCCGAGACGTCAGCAGCCAAGATACGAACAACTTGGTTTTGTCTTTAAGCAAACCCAGGTCACGTACCAAGTAATTCAGGTATGACTGTTCAATAAGATTTGGGTTGGCATCATCAGCTTCGAAGATTTCACAGATGTCAGAATCAGGTGAAGTGGACGATGAAGAATCTCTACTCATCATCGGTGACCTTTTTACTGGAGGCACTGGAATGTGTAAGGTGCAATCATGTCGAACAAGTCGAATAGCTGATGGAAGATCAGGGCTAGGAATTTTGCCCTTGTTTCGATTGAAAAATCGAATGACAATAGTTAAGCAGTAGTAGCAGTCTGTCGTGTGATCATTCGGCTCTTTCCACATCAGGGGGATTGCAAAGGGCATCTTGCCTTTGCTCTTGTGCGACTGAGTGAGATGAAAATTGCACCACACAGACAATATGTGGCGCCCACCTCTCTGTTTCATCCCGAAATATGCGTGGTAGGCAGACTTTATTAGCAGTAAATTCTTTAAGCCATAATCAAGATAGCAATTAAGAAAACACAACTCTCAATCGACGGAGAAACAATTGTGAATAAGTAGCGGTGAGCGGCTCTACCTAAATTCTTCAATTAGCAAATGCGCCACAAATGCACAGTGACGTTTGGCTTTCCGATACAGAGATTCCGCGGTTTGGGTAATTCACTCATTTTAGGGCGGTGGATTACATGGTAAATACGGGGAAGCACCAAACGGGATACGCTGTGAAGCAAACGTCCATATAGATACTACTCGTCAACGGCATGTGAAGCAGTCAGTAACTTTCGCTTTTCCTGGGGGCAGAAGAAATTAGAAAATCGAATAAGCACACAGCAGTGTTAAGCTCCCATTCATAGAGGAATTACTGTTGGGTGAACGCAGCACTCCACAGCACACTGCAAAAATTCAACAACTTGAGATTTCTGACTTTACCAGAAGTTCCTGAACCCATGGATTTTATGAAAATAGACAAAAAATCAGTTTAATCTTGGAGTGATCGATAATTCAATGGCGTGCTTACAATCCAGCTAGTACCTCTGGTAGCAAGTCTTCAGGCCAGACTAGTATGGAATTTTTGTGATTCCTGTCCATGATTTTGTTGAAGCTGTAACTAACATTTGTTCCGAGTGTGGCAGCACGTAAGAGCAAACTAAAAAGCCATGGTGTATATCCAGACGGCGGTGGCTGAATATGTCGGCGGTTATGTGACGTCGAAGAGTAAGTGCTTCAAGGATGGCTTGGTGAATTCACCAAACTGTGTTGATTAATGAGGGGTGATTTGATTTTGTATGCAAAGGCAATGAAGTGAACAATGAGACGAATGGGGATTCCCCTACGAGCGATTAAGTTGACGCTCCAAACGATATGCACTGGAATACAAAGTTACTGAATGACTTCTTGTCTGTTTGCGTTCGGTTCGTTCGCCTGTGGACCGAAGAGCAAATATTTTTGGCATAAACTCAGTGGTACGGAAAAGTTCTAGCCGAAAGGGGGGGGGACAGTCCTTAAACTCATACATGTTGAGACAGGTACCTTCCGCACGTGTAGCTGGCTGACAATCGTCACCTGTATCGCCAGAACACATGCACATGTAGTTTGATCGTGTGCTGTTTCGCGATCACAGGTGCGACCAAATCACTCATAATTCAGACGTGTAAAAGGTCCTGTTTTTCAGTGTCCACGTAAAACGGTGGTGATGGGGCCTTCAATAGGATCGCGAGGGTGGGATTCGAAGAGACAGTAGGGTAATCAGTCGAACGTTATCCGCTCCCAGCCACATCCAAAAGCGCAGTTGAATTCGTTGGACGAGGCAACAAAGGTCTGTGCGTTCACACGCGAGACGTTGTTGAGTGCACATTAGCGTCCGCGTGCTATCGAGGTGAGGTGGCACGTTATCAATCGTAGTTTACTGAATCTCCGGTAAGTACTTGACACAATGGAGAGTCGTTAACCATGAATACAATTTATGTAATGTAATGGGATCTCAGAACAAGGTGATTAGAGGTCTACCGCGTCTCTCTGCGTTATGCAGTACATTGTTTATTCCTGTAGGACTGACTGAGTACATTGCTCCGAATTCGACAGAGACTATTGGGCAAAAATGAGGAAATAAGATGTTACGCTGACATAAGTGTACCTTAAGCACGCTACTTCGGTTTGTTGAGTTGAATTTGATTGTCCTCTAAACCCCGGCGAGTAAGTGGAACGGCAGCATCAGATGAAAGTACAACGCTGGCTTAATTCACCATTCATGAAAAAACCGATGTCATCCACTAAGTTAGGGTTCACCAAACCACGGCCCGCGGAACGTATCCGGCGCGACAGCGGTACTCGAATTTGAGCATTCAACTAATCCATAGCCCATCCTAACTGTGTGTTTCCGTCTTCGTACGAATACTCACTGAACACGTTCGTGCAATATCACCGCTGCGTCCCAGCCATGTTTGGCCCCTTCAAGTCACATAGTATTTTTGACAATTTGAGAGATACTCAGTGTGTTACCTACTCACAGAGAACGCTCACACCACTATGTCGCATTTCACACGGCAGGCCCACATGGTTAAAAACCCACCCCACTTTATTGCCCAGTTTCTCAAAATACAAATTCTTTTCTCATAAATAACCTAAGTTTTCACCGTCTACTTGCCTATTGCCGAGGTCGCCCCACCGCTTAATTGCCCAACTGAGTGGGCTGTGCTCTTGCCGATTTGTCAATTTTATGCCCTCGCTCTGGCCATGTTATTAAGATTGCCCCACAGCTAGCCAGTCCGATCCAGACAAGAAGAACAAAGATGTCGGTGGCATTATTGACAGATCAGAAAATACACGATCAAGCTAAAGGTACAGACGACTGTATGCCCTATACAAACCTCGAGAAATGAGTAAATTCGGGTAATTTTTCTGCTTCCTATTTGTCAGTCCTCCACTGGTTACACACAAGTATGGCCAGTAACAAAGAATTTGTCCTTGACGAAAATGTTGGACGTTTTGGAATAAATTAAAACGCATCCAACAGGAACTTCGCAAGCTCACTTATCGCGTGATGTACACATTTTTTGTCGTACCTTGGCCATATTGATTGCCAGCGAAAATGAACTCTGGCAGAATTTGTCGCATGGCACTGCAAGTTCTCAGAAAAGGAAGCGATGTGGAAATAATGAGGAAGTTGAAAATACATTGAAAGCCTGGATAATATCGGTTCGTGAGCACAACCAAAGAGTTACAGGACCGCTGCTGAAGTAACAGGCAGAAGAATTCGGGGAAAGAGTTGGAAAAACCTGTGCTGCCACGGAAGGCCCGTTTTAAAGATGGAAAAATCAAAATCAAAATGTGTACAAATGTGCGCATGGCGAAAGGTGCTACGGACAGAGCAATCTGTGAAAATTGGCTGAAAGATAGATTACCAGAACTTTTAAATGCATTTGATGATGACGACGTGTACAATGCAGACAAAACAGGTCCTTTTTACCGAGCAACTTCAGGTGGCGCTGTGAGTTTTCTGCCGACAAGCTCAGCGGATCAAAAAAAGCTATGGGTAAGATCACACACCAGTGCTGCGCGAATACGTCAGGCACGGATAAAAGAAAACTGATTTCGACTGGAGAAAGCAAGAAACTACGATGTTCTAATGGATTGAAAGTGGACACGCTTCCCGGAACTTACAGAGCTAACAAAAATGCCTAGGTGACGCAAGAAGTTTTCCCCGATTGAGTCCTCGAATGGAACAAGCAGCTAGGTGAAAGTGTGCAGACTTATGTTGTTCTTGGGTAATTGCACTGTGCATCTATAAGTAGAAGACTCGAAAAATAGTCAAACGAAATTTTTCAGACAAACAGAACCAGCATTCCTCAACCATTGGACCAGAGTGCGATTATGAAACTGAAAATTCGTTACCGAAAGAAAAGTATGGACCGAATTCTTTATGATATCGAAAAAATCCTGTTTTATATGGCTCTTCGTTGGCGATGGATGCCTGCGCCAAGATTCCTGTGGTCGATGCAATTCATTTCCTTTAAAAATTTTGGAGACAGGTTAAAGGTGCACGAATAAAAGCTTGATTTCGGCGTGCTGGCTTCAGTCGACTGGCATCAGATGCACATTCTGATGACGCTGTCATCATTGAGCACGAGATTAGCGCTCGCAAAATCCCAGTCCTCAATGCAGAGGAGTTCGTCACCATTGACAACAATATGGAATGTACCTCAGATATGAAAACTGTTGAAGACGAAATCGTCAGTAAACATTTAGAGAACCGACTAGAAGAGAAAGCATGCAACGAGTCAGAGGATGACGTGCCTGATGTCTCCGTGAGTAACAAGCAGCGAGTGGCGCATTCAAGAACAAAGAGCTGTGTATGATCTGTACAGCAACGGACTTTTGCATAGGCTAGACAACCATTTCTTGTCCAAATTGGATTGCATCAGTGCAAAAGTGACTGGAGTACCAGCTCAAAATAATGTCCAACTGACGTTGGATTGTTTTCTCAGCCAAAATATACAGTAGCGCTAGTTTCTATAGCTATCCAGGTAAGATGCTATAAGTTATAAGTTTTAAATTATAGATCATGATCTTCTGAATAAAGGTCTTTTGTACGCTTTAGTTAAAGTATACACCATATCATTCTTAGCACGTTACAAGTCAAGTGATATACTGTACAACTACTCAATAGTTGTTTCCCTTTTAGGAAAAATGGCAATTCGGTTATTTGCTCACATTTGAAATGTTCCGATGATGGGCACTAAAGGGGATTCGACCGCATTTGAGACTCCTTTATCATGAACGCCCGCCTAACCCCGCTCACTTGCTTCTATGTGACCCAGACGGTTGTTTCATTCACATAGGCACATCGCATTGCGCCGTGGCATTCATGCGGCGGTCCTAGTGATTGATTCAAGCGACATATAAGCAGGTTTCGCCATGGCGTAGTAACCTGTACGAACGCCACTTGTGGCGATATGTCACGGCCTCGTGGTAGAATTTTCGAGCCCATGATGTTCATGAGATTTGTAACCGCGTCAAGACAAGGGGAGCATGCTACAGTGGTCTCAACACAGGTCACATATCTGCTAACTGTGGAGACGGCGAAGTGTGGATTGCCCATGATACACCATAATAGCGGAAGCGTTGGATTTAAAAGATTTCGACCTGTCTTTACGGGACTGGCTGCCATTCGCCGAACGGTAGTTAAAAAACACTGCTACACTGCTACTAGCTGTCTATTAAAGCCACTCCTATGCACATTTGTGCAACGGTCATTATGAGATATATTGTCAAGTTACCTATAAACTGTATGATATAAAGTTCACGTGCACCTTTGGTGAGCCATAGCTTCATCAGAGACCCTTAACTACTAGTTTGGCTTGTGTTCCAGTAGGATGCTAACTATGTTCCCAATTCAATGGTTTGCTCATTTTCAGCTCCCGTTTACTGCATTACAGTCGGCCGGTTGCCGAGCCGTCTGCGCGTTTGGTTTGTAACCATAAGGTCGCCGGTTCGAATTCGCGTAGAGGTGGGCTTCCTCGCGGTATACTGAGCCCGTGCGCGACTGGTGGTGGTCGCGCGGTAGCGAAGCGCCGTTACGGCGTACAGTTGACACATTACTGCATTAGACCGTATGGCTCCTAAGAAGAGGAGAGTGGGCGCCGAGTATCGCGTTTTTAACGAAAAATGAGGAGTAGAATACTTCTTCGTGGAAAGTATGGACCAGAAAACTAGTTGCGGAATATTCGGCAAAAATGTTGACATTTTGAAAGAGAATACAATCTCCGGCGTCCATATGAAACAAAACACCTATCACCATATTTAAATTTTTAGAGGAAGCAACGTTCAGCTAAATATGAATCCGTGAAAGGTGACTAAGGAACTCAAAGGAATCCCTTCGAGAGAAAGCTATCTGAAAATGAAGGTGTCAATCGTACCAATTACAAAATAGTGCATACCATGGCAGAATGAGGAAAATGATTTAATGATGGCAATTCTTTCGGACTGTATAATGTAAGCTGTGAATGATTTGTGCTCCGAGAAAGCCGATTTGTTTGCAACCGTCAAAATATCTGCAAGCTCAGTTGCGCGGAGAACAAAAGAACTCGGAGAAAGCAGTGCTCTAGACACACGTTGAACCTGAGAACTTTGGCGGTAATCTCTGGCGCTATTTGAGTCTGTTGATCTCTCGAATAAGCCACAACTTCTCGTGTTCATTCGTGATTTCAAATCGGAATCGCAGAAAAGTTGGCATTGGTTAGCAGCACGCATGGAACGACAACTGGAAATGATATTTTCGTGGAACTACACAGGATTTTCCAAGATTATAACGTTCCGTGGAATCGGCTTCGAAGTGTCAAAATCGATGAAGAGAGAAACGTGGCTTGAGTGTGGAAGCGTCTGGTATGGCAGATCTGGAATCGGTTAGAATACTTGAACATTAGGGTCGCTCTGTTCATACACTGTATGCTACATCAAAGCGCACGCTGTAGGAAAAACTTGAATATTTCTTGGTACTGAAATCTGTCGCTTCAATTGTTAACCTCATACAGAGACAAGCTCTCAATCAACGTCAGTTGCAGTCCTTTCTGGAAGATATTGATCCTGCCTTAGGTGATTTATCTTGTCACACATCAATGAGGTGGCTCAGTTGCGGCAAAGTACTGTTTCGTCTTTACAATCTTCAAAATGGAATAGATGCTTTCCCCACTGAAATAATTAGAGCTGACCCATAACTGTCAGATCCTATCTGACTTGAAACTGCAAGTATAGGAGGATCTCATCTGTGATTTCTACAAGCATAAACAGCTTTCGGAGAAAGCTGTAATTGTTTGAATTGCAACTAGAAGAAGAAAAGTTTGCTCATTTTCACTGTTTTAAAGAGTTGAACGTTTCGATTAGTGAAACTGTCTCTCTTGGTTTCCCGATATAAATGCTTCTTGATCTGAAGAGGCATTTGGTAGAGACTGAGGGCAGAATTCTTCTGTCCCAAAATCTGTTCGAATAGAACAACAGTTGAGCTAATTGGATTACAGGCAAAAGAAGCACACAGAAGGAAAACTTTCAGCATTTACCGCTGCTTACCTGATGTTGAGTTCCCGGAACTAAAGTAGTTTGTTGCCGGTATGGTATCAGTGTTTAGAACAACTTATGACTGTGGGTAAATATTCCCAAGAATGAAGTATGTGAACTTAACTCCTCGAAAGAGACAGAATGATGAAAATTGAAGGCAAATTTGATTGAATACAACCATTCTAACCCAAATATTGACGATATTTTGAAAGTCAAACTTCGGTTTCACAAATCATTTGCTGTTTACTTTGTACCATGAGAATGTATACTCTAAAGGTCTGAGAACAGTGAATTATTGAGCGTGGTTGACAAGTTTTAAAACTAATATATGTGTCAAATGTGATTCGATTATTTGTATCAACGGACGCCGCGGAATTTTGGATTACCGTGCTGAATTCCAGTTTTCCTTCCGGATTACTCTGTTATACGTGATTTTTCTGTGTGAATTGTACACCAGTATTTTCCTTTTGATGTATTCTTCAATCTGTATAAACGTGATAGATGTTCTCTGGTTAATTCCGGAGTTCTCATTGTTTAGCTTGTAGAAGACAGTTACCTAATGAGTTTGAGTGCGGGGACAAAAGACAATCTTAGGCAAAAACTAAAAATAGAAGAAAAATCAATACACTTGCGTTATAGTTCCTCCTTTAGTCAATGTTATTCCGATGCCGACTAGAGATTCGAAGATACAAATCCGACTAATGCAGAGACGTGACAGTAGAACAAGCAGAGGAAGCAGTATGACGCGAGCGCGTAGAAATTGTTGTCTTCAAAATTTGTGAATTTAAACAAATGATACAAAGTGATCGGTAACGGAAATGATAAAAACAAAGATAAAATACAGTGTAAGCACAACCACTACAGTACTCCCCCATAGAGTTTGCGCTGGTAAGCAAAGTTCGATATGGCGTTCATGGAACATATTGTGTTATTTTAGAGGGGAATGAAACAACACGACCTGAACGTGTGTGGATAGGATTGTTTGTTGGGGGGGCACAGGGTATCCGAGATTTGCGAATCGGTTATGCGTTTGTCATTGGACAACGGCCCAGGCACAGGAGGGTTGTGAGTGGTAGTGGTTGATTCTGAACCATCCAACGTTGACTTGACGTATGCGGGTTTAAGACGATCAATGCTCACAGACTTCTTGGATCCATTCTTATCCAGAACGAAGTATTTCGGTTTCCGCGATAAGACCTTGAATGAACCTTCATAAGGCGGTGTCAAGAATCTTCGAACAGCATCAACTCGGATAAAGACGAATGGACAAGTGTGTAAGTCAGCTTGTATACGTTGCTCGCGCGTGCTTAGTCGAGGTGGAGTCGGTTTAATGGATTGAAAATGGTGCTTCATACGTTCAGTATAGGACGCAGGATTCAGTTCGAAGGTGATTATTGAGTCTAGTATCATCTCACCTGGGAGTCTGAGGGTGGTGCCAAAGACAAGTTTGGCTGGGCAGCATCCCATATCTTCGTTGACGGTATTGCGAATACCAAGAGGAATAGTTGGAAGGCGTTCAGACTTACGGGCATCAGGCGAACTAGCTGTAATGGCGGCTTTCAGTTGTCAATGGACTCGTTCGACAAGGCCATTGGCAGCAGGATGATAGGCAACCGGCTGAAAATGAGTACGACCGAGCAGTCGACTCAAGTCACGGAATAGGTTGGAATTGAATTGAGATCCTCTGTCAGTAGTGACAGTGGCTGGCACACCAAAGAATGGAATCCACGATTCAACGAAAGCACGTGCAACAGTTTCAGAGGATATATGAAGCAAGGAAATTGCGTGGGGAAAACAAGTAAAGCGATCAACATAAGTCAACAGATAAGTGAAACCGTTCGAAGCTGGTAACGGTCCTGCTACATCAAGGTGAATGTGTTTGAAATGGGCTTCGGGGAGTGAAAAAGTACCAGGAGTTGTAACAGTATGTCTGTGAGCCTTGCTTGTTTGACAACTAAGACAGGTTTCGGCCCATTGTCGGATGTCTGTGCGCATATTGGGCCAGATGTAACGCTTGGTAATTAGCTTCACAGTAGATCGAATACTGGGGTGCGATAATCCATGAAGATGGTCAAAGACCACTCACCGGTAGGACTGTGGAACGAACGGTCTAGATTTACCGGTGGAAATATCGAAGTAGATTCTTGCGTCAGAATTGAGCACAGACAGTTGCAAGAGTTTTAACGAAGTGTTCGATCGAAGCTGTGTTAATTATGGGTTAAGGGCTTGGGCAACAGACATTTCCTCTAGATGGATGGGCGAGCGTGAAAGCTGATGCATGTGACCACGGGATAGTGCGTCGGCAACAAGGTTGTTGAGACCATCAATATAGCGAATATCAACACAAAACTGGGAAAGAAAATCAAGGTGTCGAGTCTCTCTAGGGGAGTAACGGTCAGAAGTTGCGCAAAAAGCATACACAAGAGGCTTATGATCTGTCAACATGACAGAACGTCGACCCTTAAGAATATGACGAAAATGCTTTACAACCAGGTACATGGCAAAGAGCTCTCGACCGAACGTACTGTACATGGTCTGGACAGGTTAAAGCTTCCGTGAGAAGAAAGACAAGGGTTGAATTTCGTTACCCACGAGCTGCTGCAATAAGGCACCAAAGGCGGATTGTGAAGCGTCTGTCTTGAGAATGACAGTGACGTTGTCGTCCGTTCTCAAGTAAGCAAATGAAGTAGCTTGGCTTAGCTTTTGCTTGACGGTGTTAAACGCTGCTTCGGCGTCTGGAGTGAACGTGAACATTTTGGGATTGCCTTTGACCAAATCTGTTAAACGTTTAAGAATTGCAGCGCAGCCATTTATAAACCGTCCATAGTAGTTAACCATGCAGAGAAAACGGCGTAGACTCCTAATGGATTGTGGCAATGGATAATCCAGTATGGCTTGCGTTTTATTAGTCAAGGGGCTAATCCCGTTGGCGTCAATTCTGTGACCTAGGAAGTCGATGGAAGTTTGGCCAAATACGCATTTGTCAGGGTTAATGGTGATATCATGATGTTCGAAATGTAAAAGTTTTCGTAGATGTGTTAAGTGGTCGTCGGCAGAAAGACTTGAAACTAAAAAATCATCAATGTAAACAAAGAGAAAGTTGAGTCCACGGAGAACGTGGTCCATGGAGCGTTGGAAAGATTGCGCGGCATTTCGGAGACCGAATGGCATACGGAGAAACTCGTACAAGCCAAAAGGGGTGGTCACTGCAGCTTTTGCAATATCTTCCGGCGCCATGGGAATTTGGTGATACGTCCTGACAAGATCAATCTTGGAAAAGACCGACTTTCCAGCCAACCCTAACGAAAAATCGTGGATATGCGAGATTGGGTATCTGTCAGGAATGTGGCGTTATTTAGTGCAAGATAGTCCCCACATGGGCGACAATCCGCGATCTTTTTAAGCACAAGACGCAGTGGAGATGACGAAAAACTGTTGAAAGACGGATGATGCTGAGCTTGAACATGTGCTCGAACTCTTTTTTAGCGGTCTGTAGTTTGTCAGGGGTAAGTCGTCGTGGTTTCGCCGTCACGGGTGGACCAATTGTGACGATGTGATGTTGCACAACGTGCTTGAGTTCCGTCGCGTTGTTATTTACTCTGACAAGCGGTGGAAAGTTCTGCAACAATGCAGAATACTTCAAACGATCGGACATAAGAACTCGAAGTCCGATGGAATTAACTGCAGTAAGCTTGCCGGAAGCAGTTAACGAAGTGGTATCATCATGTAACTTCCCAAACGTAGATCCAGGACAAGGCCAAATTTGCTAAGAAAATCGATACCGATGATAGGCTTTCGTACGTTAGCAATTGTAAAAATGAAATAAAAGCTATGACGTAGTCCTAGACTGAGCGTGAAAAGTTTCTGGCCACAAGTCGCGATCTTCGTTTGGTTAGCAGCTTGTAGGTCATCCCAGCCGGCTGTAACGAGCGTGTTTCCAAGGAACGGGGTATAACGCTTATCTCTGCGCCCGTGTCAACCAAAAAGTGGAGTTTGGTCGTGGAATCAAACACCTACAGGAGGCGACTGATAATTTGGCCAGCGGCAGCCGTCGCCATTACTAGCTGGCTTCTACGTTTCCCGATTTGGAAGTAACGATAACCTTTGGGTGAGCACACCCCGGGGCGGCAGTTTCGTGCGGCATTACCAAAGAGGTTATGGAAGTAGCAGTAAGAGCGCGATGCTCGTCTGCGAGAGTTGCTGCGAGGCCTGCTTGTGGAAGAGGATCTTTTGTGCGGTGTTCTACCGCGGCTAAGATGAGAAATGCTGAGTTCCAACTTTGAGTCTCTCACTAATGGAGTCTAGTGTGGCACTCCATGAAGTGATTGTAGTGGACGCCTCAACCACATGATTCACAGCGTTTTTAAAGTAATTTTCACGTACTTTGTTGACCAGTTTATTCAGTGGAATGTCCACACAGCAGAGCTAGTATCGTCTTCGTGCTTTCTGGAAGACACTTAATCCAGAGTTGGCGAAGAATGGAATCATCCAAGATTGCTGAACCGACAAGTGATCGCATATATCACAGGAGCTGAGACCGTGTACTATCACCAAGCCCGAGACTAGTGAGTAGCTGTTGGAGGCGTGCCTCGTCGGATGAGGTAGTGCGTTTTAAAATGGCTGCCTTAAGCTTATCATAAGGTGAGTCAATCGGCATAGAGTCGATGATATCGATGAATTCTGAAGCCACATGTGTAGCTAAATGGGCAGTAACATATGAGAACATTGTGGACTGGGTGGTAATCTTAGGGAAACGAAAGATAGATTCCATTTGAATAAACCAAACACGTGGGTTCGACACATCGAAGGATGGCAAAGAGAATGTAACGGAATTTTCAGAAAACTGTTCACAAGAAGGTTGATCATGCATTATGAAGAAAAAGAAGCACGTATTCCCAAAAATATACGGCGTCACCAGTTAATATAGAGCAGCGTTTTCTATTGAGTTGGAGTGCGGGGACAAAAGACAATCTTAGGCAAAAACTAAAAATAGAAGAAAAATCAATACACTTGCGTTATAGTTCCTCCTTTAGTCAATGTTATTCAGATGCCGACTAGAGATTCGAAGATACAAATCCGACTAATGCAGAGACGTGACAGTAGAACAAGCAGAGGAAGCAGTATGACGCGAGCGCGTAGAAATTGTTGTCTTCAAAATTTGTGAATTTAAACAAATGATCGGTAACGGAAATGATAAAACAAAGATAAAATACACTGTAATTACAATCACTACAAGCTCAACTGCCGTTTGCGTCCGCTATGTTGGATTTATTGCACGTCTGGACACGTTTGTTGATCTGTGGCTATTATCAACAAACGTAGCTGTGGAATCTAACCCACCTATCAAACTCCAACTGCGAGAAATCACAGAAGGTTGGTTTTTGTTGCAGCAATACATTACCTTGGCGCTTGAGTCTGAATCTCGACAACCTTAGATCGCAATGGCCCCACTGAAGTATCGCCGTATTCAGCAAGCTAAGCGTAGTGTATTTTCTAAGCCACCAGCAAAGCGAATAAAATGTGAGGCCCCAAAAGAAAAGCGAACCTGTTCCTCGGCTAAAACTATACTCATGGCAGAACTGAGTGATAAGTTGCTTTCTCTAGAATCACAAATTAATGAGATGAGAAAAACGCTGGTACTCGTTGAACCCCTCAAAGATTACGCTTGACTACATCAAGAACCCATTGGAGAAGACTGATGGTGTTCTAATGAGAAAAGCAAGGCACGTTATTGCTCCTGTTGCATCTGATGTGCACAAACGGATATGTTGAGCAAATAAGTGATTGTTTTAATGTTCCGGACAGGCTGAGTCTGGATAAAATGAAACTAACGATCCTGAAAGCTTTAAACACGTCTAACGTTGACCGCAAATGTCGAGGTTTAAAAAAGAAGACACCGGAATATTGTTGTCCAATCATTTTCAGATTTTTGAGTGAGGAAGTTGCGCAGCGATTCCTCCATTGTGGACCCTCTCTAAGCCAATGCACCAAATTTAACGGCATTTTGAGTAAACCAGATAGGACACCCATACAAAGGTCCGAATTTGGCACTGTGCTGCGAACAACGAAAAAAAAACTAGATTCTTCGAGCAATCTCAGCCAAACATCCAAAAGACGAGTGCATCCAAGGTGGATACTAGGTGCATTGATTTAGACATCGATAATCTAACAACGTTCTCAACTAGCTCCAAAGCCCTGCTTCCTTGCTCCACTGAAACACCCACTACACAAGGAACTGATAAAGCGGGTTCTCCTATTCCTGACAACAACGCTGCGCTTATCTCGAACTTCACAAGGATTAAAGGAAAGTCTAACTGCTTGGAACAGTGGAGTAATGACAACTCAATGAATATATCACAATCCGGTTCAAACCAGCAAGACACGTTCAATGGTAGACAACCTGCTGTAATTCATAATCCACCGTCGACCAAAGACGACTTCTCCAATCCAGGGACCTGTCTCTAAAAAACGTATGGATACTAAATACTAGGTGGCACCCAAAATTCCCCATCGACCAAGCTTTCACAACCACCAGGGCAAACAACCTTCCATGTTGAATAAGACCAATGACAACCGTTGCTTGACTACCCCTAATTATCATCCTACACTCCACAACAATCACTCGAAGTGCACAGACAATGAAAGGACATCGACCAGTAGGACTATGTTACCACCCGCTCTTTTCCATGGTCCTTCAATCTTTCAAGCGGCTTCTTCCAACAACCATACTTTAGCGGCGATGGGAAAGGACTCGCACCCATTCCCATCTCAGATACATCCGGCGGAGGTCAACACCTTGATCCCACTCTTCCTCCAATTGGTCCAGATGACAAAGCTAGTCCATTGTCAAACCAACGGCAACCTAAGCATGATGTCTGGGTTCCCGTCGTGCCCCCAACTGTCTCGATATCCACACATGACATGCTACCCTTATCAACAAACGTTCTAATGGCTATCTCGGGCCCACCATACTCGCACTTACCTACCATGTGAACCATGCTCGAACGCAAAGATTCAGACGATCACATAACGGACAGCGATCATTCCCCAATACTTAGAACATTTTCAGTAATTCTGATTAATGCCAGATCCAGAATCAACAAACTTCATTTTATAAACACACTTGCACAGTTCAATGACCCACAAGCGATCCTCGTCAATGAAACATGGTATTCTTCAGATACACTTGACCCTACTCTGATGATGCCAAACTACCACCTATTTCGAAAAGATCGCTGCGACAGAAAAGATGGAGGGTGTATTATATACCTACGCAAAACATTTACAACTAAAGCTATAGACCACTCATAATTGGAAAATATCCCTAAGTCTATTTGGCTGTCAGTTGAGGGTGTGTCTTCTTATACACTGCTCGCATGCATCTACAACCCACCGAATGCGTCTAACGTAAGTATCACCAACATCACTACTGCAGTTGACTTCGTATCAGAGTAGCAGCACAGCCAGAGGATTATTGTCGGCGATTTCAACCTAGCGAAAATACGCTGGTCATCCCACCCAACGCCTACCTTGCACGCCTCTTTTCTTTTTTCCATCAGAGCTGGGGGTTGGACAAAATGGATTACTAGTCCAATTAGGCCAGCCAATGTACTGGACTTAATATCCACGATGGGGATAGCCAATTCACAGACCGAGATCTTAAACAATCTCCCTGGCACCGACCATAACATGATCCGACTCAGCTTCCAGATTAAAGTGGTCACTTAACTCGCCTCTACAACGCCAGTTGCAACCCATAAGATAAACTGGGAATGCTTTCAGCAGTTCACTCGTCTCCCCGACTGGGATGTAATTTTCCTATACCAGTGTGTACACCGTTGTGGAGCAGTTCTAGAAACAAATCCATCACGCTATAGCCCTCCTTGCTCCACAATGTATTCATATCCCTCATGGCTTCAAAGATTCCGTCGAACATTTAATCAGCAAGGAAAGGTAAGTTAGCTGCAAGATACAGAAGGACCCATGACTTCACTTGTATGTATGAATTTACCAACAGAGTCAAACATGCGCAATTAACACGACGAGAAAATGAAGAACATACAACCTTACAGGCAACCTGTAAAGCTAGGGAGCTTGTCAAAATACTGCATTGTAGAACCAATGACCGCTCTCCTCTGATTACCGAAATTGCTGATGGTGAGGGTCACTTACTCCATGACCCAGTTGAAATCTGTGAAGCATTCAGTGACTTCTTTGCCATTACCATGAGTCGAGAATCTGACTTGGTGCCTGTGTACAGTGCTCACAGTAACAAACCTCTTAAGCCGAGTCGCTATCTCACTCAACGCTATCCATCAAGTTATCAAATTAATCAGGCCATCTTCCAAGCTGGGATCTGATGACATTTCACCAACCAGCATTAAACTAGGAGGACCTGATATACCATTGCTACTGATGAGCATGTTCACTCTATCGCTGGAATCTGGCCACTTTCCAGACCAATGGAAAACGTCATTTATTATGACTTGGCATAAAGCAGGTCCAAACAAACGATTGATAACTACCGAGCAATTTACCACACTCCGATAATCGCTCGGCTATTTGAAAATCTGGTCAGAATAGAGATGCTGAACTTTGTTGATTCTATTGGCCTGATCGATAATTAGCAGCATGGTTTCCTCAGTAAGCGATGGTGCACCACCCGTCAACTGCATTACCTTAACCACATTTCGGAATCAATCGTTTCCGGCTATGCAGTAGTAACCTGGTTTCTTGACATACACCAAGCATACGACCGAGTACCGCACAAGTGACTGTTAAAAACCTTGGCGAACTTTGGGATCCGGGACCAATTACTAGGTTGGCTATCGTCATACCTGAGTGATCGTTATCAGGCAATCATTTTAGGTGATTATCGCTATTCCCACGCGCAATCACCAGTGGAGTCATTCAAGGGAGCGCGCTCGGTCCCTTACTCTTTTTGCTCTACATCAATGACATCACCACATCTGTAATACATGGTACATCTGTTTTATTTGCTGACGATATCAAACTAGTGTATAAGTTTCAACGTGACGAGCTTCACTGGACATTACTGCTCATTCAAGATGACTTACATTTCCTTGAGTCATGATACTGCACATGATTGATGAACCTCTCCGCTGAGAAATCAAGCATCATGTCTTACGGCTGCTGCATCCCCGAAGGATCTATTACTCTAAACAATGAAAGCATCCCTACACGGTTGTCAACGCGAGATCTTGGAATTAGGTACTCGTCTACCTTCGATTTCTCCGAACAGGCCCAATACCAAGTAGCACGTGCCAGACAGTCCATGTTCAATATTTCAAACAAAATACACACAACTCAGGCTAGAGTTGAGCTTTTCAAGCTACTCACTCAGGCCATCTTCGAATGTTGCAGCATAATTTACGGCAATATGTGAGTGACAGAATTGCTGTGGAGAACCTGCAGAGGTCATTTAATAAACATCTGATTGGTAAACACTGCTATGACTTATCGAGAACGTTGTAATGAACTTTATCTCGAACGACTTTGGATACGACAATTGAAACACAACTTGTTGCTGCTTTTCAACATCTTACACAAAAAGACGTATTCCAACCTGCCTAAGCTCAATTTACAACATTGCTCAACTGGAGCGCTTCGCAACAAAGATTTCACATTGAATATACCGAAGTCTAGAAGGAACGTCCGCTCTAATTTCTTCCTGGTCAGATACAGCTATCTGTGGAATGAACTACCAATAACACGCAGATCATATGACAATGTGGCGACTTTTAGAAGCAAACTCGCCAATTACCTTGATCTAACTACCCTAAGCTCTATATTCATATGGGAAAAATCCCTCGATGAGCTATTCCAAGAGGGGCCCAAAAACATATAAACACCAATGTTTTCATAACTAGGCTTTGGCCTCAACCATCCGGCAGAATGTTAATACATGAAACGCATATCCCAATACTCCACCTATGCATGTCACCCATGCAAGAGCATGAATTCTTCTGTACAAATTGATCTGTGCCGCTATAGACACAGTTGCTCTTATCAAGAGAAATACACGTATTATTATTCTTAGAACATTTCGCTCACCCATCTTTACTATAAAATATTGAACTTCGTTTATTCCTATTTTGTTCAGAAATTATGTTTTGACCTGCGGGTGTTGTACATAAATCGAATCCGGCCCGTGGCCATCATTTTGATGGTAATCCGGCCCGCTGTGAAAAAAATTTTGGTGATCATTGCACTAAGTGTCTCGATGCAAACCACTTAAACAGGACATCTCAGCATTTCGACTGTCGTCACCAACCGCCACTAAGACTGCTCACTCAGAATGAGTGCGCATGACCAGGTTACCTGTGGGGCAGGGTTTAAAGTGGCAAAACTGAGCTAAAGCGTACAGGTGAATATCTCGATGTCTTCATACCAAATGGTTACTATTGTGAGAAGCTCCTTGTTCTTTCTCTCCTATGTCTTCGGCTGCAGTGTTTTCCACAAAACGTGATTGTAAAGTACTTTGTTATATTAAATAATCATGAGCATAAGAAACAAGTAGAACACATATAAAAAGGCTTCAACGAGGTATAAAACTTCACCAAAGTGCATGCGCGAGACGACTGGACTGGGTAGTTCAATTCGGTACAAAGCTTTGTGATCAAGAGAAGAACCAACATCATTCGAGACAAAAATGGAGCACATCAGCAGCTATAGAGGAACTACACAGGGGTTAGTCAGCCTCAAAGCCAGTGGAAGAGCAACCTCGGCGCCCGGAATTGTGTCCAACAAGATATTTTCATCATTGCGACAGAAAGTTGAGTGGACCAGTTGTAACTAACGGCATATGTTAATATTGGAATAGTTCCAACAAATACCTCAGCATAATCAATAACCACCTTCGCTCCGGTATCGTTAGTGGTCATATGTTCCAATGACATACGGAGCGGGATGAGAGACCTACGATTCCCTACCACATGCAACCCAAACTCCACATAGCGCTTAGCCGGTGTTGGATATTTTATGCGTGATTCACACCCAGGGTCAGTGCGTTAGGACAACAACACACCCATGGAATTTCGGGGTTCCGAAAATCAATAAGCATGGCCCACAAGTAGTTGAGAATGCGTAGATCTCCATCGCGTAAACAATTAGCCGGGACACGCGCCAAAGATGACAACTGGGAAATTTTCGGGATTTCAGCCACCTAACGCGTGGCTGAAACCATGCGCCCAAAGGTGAGGAATGTGAATCCATCGAAAGTCGATCACCTAGAATGAATCACGGATGGTACGCAATCATTGGTGTCCGTCAGATGTATCAGACAGTGATAGGGCTAACCGATGCCAGAAATCATAAGGTAGCGAAGAATATGCACATCAGAGTGTGAAAAAAGGAAGGAGCAGTGTTTACTTGATATAAAACCCTTGCATACCAAAGTAACATATGCTGAACTGAAATGCAAAATAAGAAAAAATAATGGGAAGCATCACTAGTTTGTGAGGGACCAGTTGGCACATAGTGCCTCGCAAGATAAAGAAAGTATGCAGTAAACCCCGCGGTATCAAGATAGTGGAGCGTATAGTACAGAGCACGTGATTAGTTGTTGGCTAGTTTATACTGTTGCGCAACACTAGCAAAAAGGACGCAGGTGACATAAAAAGACTAACACGAGACTGCCAAGCAGCCAACAAAAGCCGTCACTTTGATCTCAGAAAGATCGAAACCATCATATACCGCCGTTGTTGGGTTGAAACAACTCGGATGAGATCAAGTGTGATAACTACGGACGCTCATATTCTAAGTATCAGTTAAATGTTTTCACACCAGGGATTTTATAAAAAGCACTTGTTTATGTCAATCGAACATGCAGACTGGTGGAAGACTGACAAACACTAAGCTTCGTCAACATATGAAACGGTGATGGTGCCCTCAAGTTTACATGTCAGATAGATGATAAACAGCACTAGTAAGGATTCATGTTTATCGCTAAAAAGTAACCCCAGGAAATAGGCGCAAACAGACAATCGCTACCGATTGATCTATTGTAGCTGGTGCTCCAGTTCGCCCCCGAAATCGTGACCAGCAGATGGAGAGTGCAAGCTAGATGACCGAGTGACGCGTTGGTGAGCACAGATTTAGACACCGCATGTTTCAAGGCCACATAGGCTGAGTCACCATGTGAGCAGATGGCGGCGTTTAAATCAAAGTAAGGCGAAAGCGGAGAACACACCCACGTATAGTTAGCCACCAAGCACGGATTGAATTGAGTGACGCGGCCGGCTAATGTGCAGGACCAAAAGTCGACAAAAATAACCCTTGTTCAGAACCTGTCGAGCTAGACCGGAACAACGAAGAGTGGTAGAGAAGCGGAAATAAAACGTTGTCGAGTGACCATCGGAAGCTTAAAAATTGCAATCCACTAAAACTGACGAAAATTAGACGTGGAATAGTGTTCCAAATGAGACAACCCCCTGGCATCAGTGTGTATAGTGGTGGATGGCGACGATGAAGATGGAGCTAAGCGGAATGCCTCTGAACTAGATGTCTATCCGATTTGAACTGTCAAGTTCAGGTACGCAAAAAGGTCTGAATCGAATTTCGACTGTAGGCATCACGGCAATCACAACTTGATATCAAGAAAGCGATGACCAGGACTGATCGTCTGAATCGTCACACAGTCCTAGTAGCTGAACTTAGTAGTGGTTTGTAAGAAAGATGAATTCGAGATTAGAAAGATGAACGGCGCATTGGTAACTACAAGTACAATCAACTAAATCGAGTAAAATCGCTGCCAGCTTTTATTCTGTGCTGTTACCGGGATGGGGGGGGGGCAACCAGCACCTATCTGACTAATGTGGGAGAAAGAAAACGTCCGCGTGAAAATTCGCACATACAAATGTGACCAGACGATTTAAGAAAGAACGATTTGAAACTTAACGCTACCCGAAGACCATAAGGTAAACGCTGAACCAGTGGAATAAATCAATAAAGAGAGAGTGGAAGTAATTATCGATTAGCTTCAAGAATGTCACAATACATTTAATCAGACTGCGAAGCAACCAATACCACAGTGAAGTGCTGGGGAGAAACAGCTTCGAGGTGACCCGGATGGCGTAAGTAATTCAATGGCACGTCATACGCGGACGTAGTAAGGGGGAATGCTGCAATCGGCAAGGAAACACGAGCAGGACAAAAGGTGAAAGATGATGGCGAAAAGGTGAGCGGGAATAAACGGAAAGACGGCCTTCGCAATCAGGTCAGGGCATAAGCATTCCTACATTTCGGATTGAACCAGCAACCTGCTGAGTGGAGAACCTGTGATTATTGCGCTTGCGTTCCACAGACACGCAAACATGGTAGGACGAACGTGGAAACGAAATGCTTGGAAGCACACAGTGTTCCAAACACTGCACTAAACAAGTGTTATCATCGTTGGTGCAGGATTGCGGAGTCCATTCAACAATGCGGACGGGATAAAATAAAGCCCCATGTTTCATAGGCGCAGACTGGAACCGGAATGCCAAGGATAAATAAAGAAATAATTTATTCTCGTCATTGCGAGGCACACCATCAAGGGCGTGATCATGGTAATACAGACATGTATGATCGGCAATTACACAAATTAGTATATTCTGAAAAATAGCATAGGAATGTATGTGTCTGTTGATATGTAAAAGTATGTTCATGTTTGTATTTGGAAGTAGCTATGTTGTGTGATTAGGTAAATGTGACTCTGTGTGTGCTTTTGTTCGCTGGGTTCGCCATCAAAGGGGGAAATCAATGGAAAGCTTCGAATCGGGTGACGTACGTGATGTGTGAATGATCCTCAGGAAAAGGGAAGAGGCAGTGACTTTATTTAGTGGCGAGTCACATCCGCCACGTCACAGTGTTGTTAAACGGATATCTGTGGTTTTTATAGGGAGAACGCTTGCCAGACGAAATCCCACCACATCTTGGAACACTGCCGCCGAACCAGTAGCGGGACAAAGCAACGCACGCATTCCTTATTTCAATATCAGATCAAATCGGCCTCTACTATGGCAATCAGCCAACATAAACCTACAATTCTACACGGGTACTCGCGGAAACTCACCTGAGAAGCAAAAAGAAGAGAAAGTGTGATAGGGCAACAAGGGCGATGACTTTTATATCCGAAAACTAAACGTGATAAAAATCCATAGTAAACACTGGAAGAGTGGATAACTGAAGTGCTCGAAATGAGACAGGCGCTGAAAAACTTGTGGCCATCCAGCAGGATCTACATTGATATGTAGACAATAGTGGGCAGGAACTCGGTGCCCCCGAAGGTGAATCAAATCGTTACCTTTTGTGCAATTACTTCTAGATTAACAGATTGCTGCTTAGTGATTCAGTCATTTCTTAAATATAAAACACGCAATTTAGAGGTTGCTACATCGAAAGCAAAGTATCTCCCAAAACTGCACTCCACGACAGACCGGTTTCGTCCTGATTCAGACTCGTCAAGTAAAGATAGCCAGCTTAGAATGGCTACAGTACGTGTCGCAATCCAGACATACGGCGAATACTCCAAAACACAGCAACAGAGTTCTCGCAAGACAGATCAGTCGGAATCAACGGTACAAGCAGGATAGATTATTGTAGGGGGGCGAGCATGAAGACGTCCGCCGTCTGACCACACGAGAGTATGGGACTCAGACAGTGCATACGGACGTGCATTAAATTGTGCTGACGTCTAATGACGAGGAAACAAAGTGAGGATTGGTAACTAATTAGACCTGAGCGACAAGCTGAACGGGAATAGTCGGAGAAACTGAGACGTCCGATTTGCAGAGGCTTCCACTATCTGGTGAATGAAGCCGAGCCTTTGCAAACAGCTCGATTTTGTGGTCAGCCTCGCCTTGTGCTGGCAAAGTGTAGGTCAGGTTATTATAGGCGAGAACCTTGAATGTCTCAGTTTCTCATTAAGCCGTTTTCATGTCAATGATTGTCTGTATGCGGTTGACTGAGAATACACGAAATAAACGGAATTCAACTTATCCCGCCCAAATGGTGTTAGTTCTTGCTATCGTAAAAGTGTTGAAGATAAATGGCTGCACAATCAGAAACAAATGACGAAAAGGTTGCAGGAGCCCAGACGAGAGATAGAAAATTGCGGGAAATTGTGCTTATAACGAGGAAACAGTATTCGAAGGATTCGCTGAGGATCACGAAGACGGTGGAAGTGAAAGAGGACTGTCGGCACTTAGATGGATGGAGGACGGATGTGCTCCCGTGCGCACTGGTGATGAGCCAAAGGCCACATGTGAGAAAAATGCAGGAGTGAGGTGATAGAGATTACGCTAAAAAGCAGTAAACCCATAAAAGTGGATGTGATCAAAGAAAAGACCGCTGCTTGGTTGCGTGGTTTATTCCAATGAAGTGAACTGTAAACATCATAAAAGGCACTTGGGAAAGGGAGGGAAGCAGGTAACCCGCCGAGAATATGGCTAGTCACAAGAGTGTGCAGCGATGTGGTGTTTTGGCATAAGGTGGGTTTTCAGCTGATAAAATCAAATACGAGCGAAACTTATGACGAAGGCAATATATACCAAATAGCAAAACAGGGAAGGGGTATGGCACAAGCCGGAGGCTCAAAGCTAGAATCGATAAAAAAGAAAAAAACAGGGGTTGTTAAAAAAACGAAAAAAACAGGAGGAGCAACACTTTGGTATACAGAAAATTCGACCAAAGCGATGGAATGGACAGGATACACGTAGGCGACGTTTGCGTGGTGGATGTTAGGAGAACAATTGCGGGCGCTGGGAGAAAGTAGTAGGGCCTGAGACTTCATCTTCGGACCATCTCGTCTCGTCGCTAAGATGTGTGATTATTCTGCCTCCCGAGTGTGGAGTTGTCCCCGCTTCCAACTGAGTCAGTCTCGTGCAGTGACTGATTGTCCTCCGTAGAGGCATCATCACCCGGTCTGCCGGACATGCCGGGCAGTGGACGTAGAGTCCGAGGACCTCCGCTGTAATAGGATGAAATTGCAGATAAAAAATGCTAGTCAGATTAGCAAGCCAAAACGAAATCAACAGAACAGTTATAGCCTCTTGCACTGCTGTGCGACGCAAACTGATGGAACCGACAGTGGGCCAGTTACTTGATACAAGAGAGAGAAGCTTCTAGAAACTTAGCAGAACATGGTTAGGATATTACAGACATTACTCGAAACTGACTACCACGATGCGATGGTGAAATTCAAGTGAACAGGGGGCAGTATACGACAATCAAAACATCGTGTAAGTACGCAGACTCCTTAGTGTTGAGAAAAAACTTGGAATGCGCAACATAACCAAAACGCAATGAGGAATAGGGACGATAAATGACAAAGCCGCCGAGCGTTCAGATAGATAGTAACAACTGTTACGAAAAAATAGTCGAAAAAAGTAAGGCACTTAATCAAACAAACGATGGAAATCAAACCAACACATGAGGGACCTGGCATAGTCAGAGGAAAGCAACAATCTGAAGTAGGGGTGCATATCAGTGGACAACGCTCTCAGAAGAAAAATGTGCATAGAATAAAAAACAAACCCATGACGCAGTAATTTGTTAGAGAGCTTTGCTCGTCCGTATTATTCGGTACCCTAACGAACCGTTAAGCTAGCCGGATCTAGTCGAACTGAATCAGAAGACGCTCAGACAAAACTGAGTCGCTGGTGATGTCCTGACGGCCTCACGCAAGCAGTTCGGTTATGACTCATTGATCAAAGACAAGTGAATCCATTTACCAAGGGCTATTCCGCCATGAGTAAAGCAATAAACATAGATAAGAGAGCTAGGAAGCGAACGTAAATAAAACAGACATTCTGGCATAGGAGAACGAATGTGACAGCGTCACTGATCTCGTGACCGAACTTTGCCAATGGGCAAACAATCAATCAATCAACAACAGCAGTACAAAAGCCATTCGAACTGATGCTTCGCTACCATGCAACCATGATGACCTAAGGAACGAAGAATAATAAGACGGAGAGAAGGGCACTTACCTGAAAAGCTTAATACCCTAAGCAAACATTCAGGGTCAAAGCGCCTACACATTGTGAAGCCAAAATATCGTCACAAACAGCTGGCTATCATGCAAAGATAGGGCGGTATCGGCGAGACAGCTTCTTTGTGGCTTTCACTGCCCCGCATCACAATCAGCCATTACCCCGCAGATAACACCGCACTAAACAAACTTTAAACAGGCAATCCGATTAGGAGACGGCAGCAGACACGCCACTGGTGTCGGTTGCGAGCCATGTCCTGTAAGTCTCGAGCAAAGCAGAAGGTGAGTCACGTGGACTCCAACCCGGAAGGCGAGACGGACCAACGGCACCCAGTTTGGTCGTCAGTGACTTCATTTCCCGCTGCCAAGTCAACTTCTGTGCACCTCCAGCCTTGGGCCATCCTACACCTGGTAGACTGAACGAGGCCCTCCTAGGTAAGCGGTGACCAGACATGCGTAGCACGTGCCCGAGCCAACGCAACTTATTCAGTGCTATCTGTTGTTCTAGGGTGCTAGCATGATTATCATTACCTAGTACTCGCCTACGCACATCATCGTTGCGGATACGCTGGTGCCATCCGACACCAGCTATGCTTCGCAAACAACGATGATCAAAGACTTGAAGGCGCCTCAGCTCTTCAGAACGAAGGGGCCAAGTTTCACTACCATAGAGCAGAACGGCCCTCACTGTGGCCTTGTATACACAACCTTTCAGACGAAGAGAGACTCCCTTCTGTCGCCAAAGATGACGCAGGTTCAAGAAGGCAGCCCTGGCCTTTGCATTGCGTGAGCTCACGTCAGTTTCTATGCGCCCATCATTGCTGATGCAGCTGCCAAGATAAGTGAAATGATCAACAACCTCGAGTTCCTCGTTGGCAAGCGTCAAGGGGTCATCAAGTGGCTGGTGGTCCTGTAGCAACACTTTGCACTTTGAAGGTGCGAAGTGCATACCAAATAATGGGACCACTCTGGATAGGCTATTCAGGCTTGATTGTGCCGCTTCAACATTGTCGTAAAGAAAGACGATATCGTCCGCAGAATCTAGATCAGCTAACCGTTCACCAGGCAGCACTTCAACACCTACATCGTGAGATTCCGCAAGGGAACACTCCATGATAGAATCCACGAAGAAATTGAACAAAAACGAGGAAATCGGACAACCCTGACGAACACCACTTGTGGTCGGAAAGCTATCCGACAGGTCACCGTAGACTCTGACGCGGCCTGTAGTGCTTGAGTATAGAGCATGAAGGATGTTCACAAATTTCGTGGGAACACCTTTCCGAGCAAATATTTCGAACAGAATGAATCGATCAACTGAATGGAACGCACACTTGAAATCGAGGAACACAGCTATTGTCGGTCTGCGGTATGCGTGGCGCTGCACTAGCACCTGCCGCAGAGTGAATATATGTTCTATACAGCGTGTCCTGGGCAGAAACCTGCCTGCTCTTCCATAACCCGAGACTCCCGTCCCACAGTGAGGCGACGAACGAGAATCGAGGTCCTCAATTTTGTCACAACTGACATTAAGCTAATACTCATGTGGTCAGCACAGTCTGTGCGACTGCCTCACTTGTATATTGCCACTATAACCGATTCACTCCGATTAGCCGGGACATTCTTCCTTCCAGATATGTTCGAATAGGGAGGTCAGGGTTTTGCAGAGATTCTCACCTCCATACGTAAATAGTGCAGATGGGACGGAATCCGGGACAGAGGCACGAAAACGACTGAGGGGGTCGATACTGAAACCTACACCAACCAGAAAGACAGCAAATACTAGTATGACAAAGTCCTTCAGTTAACTTCCCCACACATCCTTACCAGGTTATAAGTTAGCCACATCGGAGTCCCACGAAAATAGGCATACTTAGATGGTCAATAGAAGACGGTTCAAATTTAGAATAGTCTCCAGTGAGGCAGCACAGAAGGAGAGGTGACAGTATTAACCACTCGGTTTTTCGACTGGGTATGTGTAATACTCAGTAGGCCCCAGCGACCAATGACGACCAGTCTTTTAATATCCTCAGCAAGAAGTGGGCACGTTACTGGTTCAAGCAGTAGCACAGGCTTGGGCGCAGCATTGCTCACCATACGTTTGAATGATATCGGGCCGCCTCCGTAAATAGCTGAGTCTCCATGGAAATCCACACGAACCTTGCTGACACGCGAAATAACTTCCTCAGTGAGGTGACCACCAGAGGTGACAGCTACCAAGGTGGGCAAAGCGATCCGTCACTTCCAGTGGCTGTTCAGTGGTAGTCGAAACCAGTGGTGTTCCGGTTCACTCATGCAACAGTGCTTCGCATGTTGAAGATGCAGAGCACATACCGAAACGTGCAGTGCTATGCACCTGCCTGTCCAGTGGTATTTGCATAGTCACTGAGCCAGACCCAAGGACAGCCATGTCGTCCGCATACTCAAGGTTTGTCAGTCGGTCACGTGGCAGAACTACCACTCGGATAGAATTTGAGAGTCGAGTCACTTCGATCACAAAGATGAAGAGGAAACAGGATATAGGCGAAGTCCACCTGTCATGAAGAACGCAGGAAACAGTTTCCCATACACTCGCACGGCTTCAAGAATCACGACAGAGACTTGAGAATGGAAAGCAGTTTTTAGAAGTGCCTCATAACCCATTTAATATCGAATTAAAAGTGAACATATGCGGTTATTGCTAAGGTCCACCCGAGCGGGTTGCTCTCATCATTTCTATGGAGAACAACACCTTGAACAGTCGATTTGTTGTGTTCATATGTGTGAATATACCCATGGTCAACAGATATTGAAGTAGACAGTCGGATGCTTGTCACAACGCTGCAGCCTAGTAGATGTTCCTCGGAAACACAGCAAACTGAGTGAGAGTCGGATTCTAACGACTGATCTGACATAGAGGCATGGAGAAACCGAAGTAAAATAAGTCTCCTGACATGCACGACGATTCAGATACACTACTAGTATTGATTGACAGGGAAATGGTGGCTTCATGCTAATAAAATTGGGAAACAACCACGAAAACAAAGGACAAGAGCACTGGCAATAGTCTTTCGAAGGCGGATGATACTCCGGAGTCGCCTATTCAGAGAAGGGCCTTGTTCGAGACTGCTCAACTCTGACTTTCGACTAAACAGTTTGACGCACAGTGCAGCAGCTCCAACTCAGGAGCTTGACCACAGAGTCCAAGCATGAACGGATTGATGTCGGCGAAGGAATGTTTTGAAGAAATCAAAACAATGCACGCAGATTTCGTGAGTATTCCTGAGATCGCGACTAACCGTAGTTGAGTTCATTATTGAATAAAAACTGCCTGGTTTGTAAAACACAGTAACAGGCCAGCGAGCAAGAAATAAATGAGAATATCCGTAGCTCTGAGTGTGGATGCGGGTTTTGAGCTGTTCTCCGAGCTGAGTGATTATTGTGCAGACGTTTCGTTGCCTGACTAGGCAACATCATCAGTGCCGCTTCAGGGGCCTGGTTCGCAGCGCTCTTCGGAACGCTGTTTCATCGAACTCACATGATTTGTACCCCGGACTCATCAGAAGCAGAGAAAGATTTTCTGTTCGGGACACTACAGCCAAACGGGTATCGGATGCAGTCTATAAAAGGCATTAGCGACATGCCCAAACGAGATTGTGTTCCATCAGTTCAAAAGTAACAGATCTTCATCAAAGTGCCATTCAAAGGTGATGATATCATAAAAATCACCGCGAAGCGCGTTAGAGCTTCAGTGAAAAGGGTTTACAATACAACTGAACAACGGTTGCTCAAGTCAACATGACCACTGCTTATGTGTTCCCTCAAACACCGAAAACGAGGCAGTGCATGTCCCATTGCTCATACAAGTTCGCCTGTAGCTGCGAACACAGCTATATCGGGCGCACTAACCGAAGTTTAGGTGTCAGGATCAATGAGCACATTCCTGAGTGGTTACGTAGCCGGATGGGTCCGGCGACGGCGGAATCGGGTGAAATGAGAAATCGAGCTGCCTCGGAAACCACAGAACACTTGCTGTGCACCGGCCACCTAGTTAACCCCGATGAGTCATTCACCGTCCTAATGCGCAATCAACGACCCCACATTCTCAGGCTATTGGAAGCCATCGTCATCGATCGAGAGCGGCCGCTGCTTTGTGTGCAGAAACAGTTGACTGTGAATCTTAACCTACCGTGGTAGTGTGAGGCGTGACGATTGGCTAACTATTGATCTCATATGACTGCGTTTTTTGTATATCTATGATTTCTGCAAGATTTGTGACTGAAGAGCTTGCACGAAATGTCTGAGTCATCCCGCATTCTAAGTCTTATAAATTTTCTTGGTGTTGTATTATGCAAGTGAAATCGCACTGCTGACTTACAGCGCCGTGAGGGCACGGTAAATGCTACACAGCCCCCTAAGAGACCTATGCATGACCGCCAGCAATTTGCTAAACCAACGAACCTCGATAATGAGGAGCCGCACAATTGATCGGCGTAACTACATTGACAGCTGCACTAACAGTAACGGGTCATGGTTACTGAAATCAGCTCGTGTTGCAGAAGTTAAAAAACTGCCTTCACGAGTTTGTGGTATCTCCGCAACGAGAAAGGAAATTCCGTGGCTTTACAGGCGGTGTATGCAGGTTCACGGTGAGAAAGTGAGACGCGGCCGTTAAGACGGATTACAGGCATCACCAAAATGTTAACTATATTTGCGGAGTGATACTCGTACCAAGTGGTGCCAGTGTGGCATTAATGAAAGCTTGAGAGTGCGAACAATATAAGTAACGGCGGTCGGAATAGCTTGTTTGAGTAAAAGAACAAGTTGGGTTGGTTTCGGGACGTGACACAAATGTAAATAGCTGAGAATATTGTAACTCAGAGTCTAGATGTGGATTTCGGGTTGTTCTCCGGGCTAAATGGCTAGTTTGCAGACGTTTCGGCACCAAACTAGGGAAGATCGTCAATGCGGATTCCATGACCTGGTTCGTAAAGCCCTGTAAGCTACTTGTAGATAAAACTGCTTACTGATGGATTTCTGGCTTGAATGCTAAGCTTCGATAGGTCCACATGCCGTCCAAGATTTTGAGGTTCTCGGAGTCGAACTGATGCTTTTCGGTATTCACATGCAGTGACATCAATAATTCCTGCTCATGATTGTGAATGGCTGGGCTACGTTCATGCAGCCTTATACCTGTTTGTTCTACCTAATATTTGTCGCGGCTTCGGTAGCGTATCTAGTAAATCGTACTAAATGTTATTTCTATGTTAAGCTTATTTTTCACCTTGACGAGTTTTCTATGGACCGGTTTCGTCGGTCTACGCGCAACCTCGACGCCAAGTGGCAAAGGTGTCTGCGATTTCAGAGGCTCCACTGATATATGGCTAGGGCGACGAAGAATGAAGCTTTTAATGTATGAGTTTCAGTTGAGCAGGCTGATGGTAGTCTTCCACCAGTTGTGATGCATTACAATACGTTTGGGCTCGTTTGCATATGGTTGACAGGTAGCTGCGCTTGTAAATTGCCAGGACAATTGAGACCGTAGTTTAAGAGCTGAGTCGTATGCGTTGATTTCGATGGACTGTCATTTCCAGCGGTTTAACACCAGTCTAGTAATGGCAACTGCCCGTTGGTTCCCTTATCCGCGATGAATTGGACGTCCCGAGTGTGCTGTTGAGCAGTTGGTGTATGTCTAACTTGGTATGCTTGAGTATGACCAAGGCGTCGCCTACATAGCCTATTCAAAGTTTTGGTTCCGCAGTGGGGACCAATCAGAAAACCCAACAAATCTGGAGAAAAAACTTAAATATGAAAACAAACTCGATACAGAAAAGATATATAATATGATCTACTAGATATGCTACCGAAGCCGCGGCAAATACTAGGTAGAACAAACAGGTACAAGGTTGCATGAACGTAGCCCAGCCATTCACGATCATGAGCAGGAATCATTGATGTCAGTGCATGTGGATACCGAAAAAGATCAGTTCAACTCCGAGATTGTCAAAATCCTGGAGGGTATGTGGACCTGTCGAGGCCTAGCATTCAAAGTAGAAATTCATCAATAAGCAGTTGTAACTACAGGTGGTTTACGGGGCTCTGTGAACCACGTCATGGAATCCGCGCTGACGTGATAACGAAAAATCTGAGACTTAATCAGTTGGCTGGCAGAACAACCCGGATCGTACATGTTCAGCATGCCCGATAATCGCTAGTCCGGGAGGACCTTATTGTTATACATGAGTTAAGATAACGTAGACTGCACGGGAGTAATTGCTGATCTGCTGATGAAAAGGAGGTCGTCAAGCACCAGTTCGAGCGCCCTTTGTCTGTCTTTATTGAATAGACAGGCAACTGTAATGTTTGGATCGGGAACCCATAGGACATGGCTTTCCAGCAATGGTGGTGGCGCGCTTGCAGTTGTTTCACAGTACAAGCACAAGCTTAAAGCGTGTCTGATACCGATTTGTCTGTGGCTTAAGGCTGATTACGAGATGGAGCAGCGGAGATAGCAAGGGGGCGGCGTTATCTAAGGATAGCATTAACACAGAGTACTGAGACTCGGCTGTCGTCGTAGATGATAAATAACAAAATATGAACTAAATGGAACGATAAAATCATTGGGTTCGTCGAACTGATTTTCAAGATAAAATTTGATCAGGACAGATCCGTTGTAGGAGCAGCGTCGCGCAAGCAGCAGCTGAGAAGTGGTTGTGGAGCACTGCAGCTGTAATTGTAGGGAGACCAGGTTGGTCACGGCAATAATCGTCTACTAGGTGGAGAAGTGAATCGGTGGAAGAGTACGTAACTGAGGGTTGCGATAACAACCAACAGTTGCTACATTGTTTTACAGAGAAGAAAAGCAGCAGTGGAAAGTTGATTTCCAACAAGTTATTATAGCTACAAGGTGGCGCGCGAAATGTCATATCATTTGTTTTGTTTATTACACGTGTAATATTATAGATGCAATGTTCAAAACACGTATTCGTATAGGTTGGTTAATTAAAAATCCGGTAGATGTCACGAGAAGTTTGTATGTAAGTTTCTTGGAGCCAAACACAATCTTCAAAATGGCGCGTAAGAGCATATTAAGTGTTGAACAGAAGATGAAAGCTGTTTTTTTATTATACAGAAATGAGAAGTTTTGTAGCGACAAAAAGACGGTTTCGTGCACAACTTCGCACAAAATAAGATCCATGTAAATAGGCAGTTCAGAGATTGCATCGTCAATTTGAAACAACTGGCCCTGTAGTGGAAAAGAATCCACGGCGCAGACCGAGTGTCCGCACTCCGAGAAATATAGAGGCTTGCAAGAGGTTGTGAAACAAAATGTTGGCCACATGTTACATTGAACCAAATTTGCATGCGCACGCAATTAATTCCGCAGTAATTTTGTAATATTCTGATGATAAGTACATGTGTAATGAAGAAAACAAATGGTATGATATTTCGTGCGCCACCCTGTAGCTGTTCCGTCTCATTTTAACAGAACCAGCTGGTGTTGAAGCTGCCCAGAGTGATTATAGACGTTAACACCCAAGATGTGATCAGGTGACTTAGGAGGCCATAGTGACGAAACGGGATGGCTTATCCATCACTGGAAATGGTCGAGCAAAAATAACTCAGTGTTGGGTGGTGAAATCTTATGAAACTAAGTAGTAGGTTACGAAGGTTTGAATGCTAGTTGACTAAGAAAAGCAGTTCTACACCAGAAGGTTACAGTGAGAGTTCACACAGAGGGAGTCAAAATACCCACAGCTAAACGGGAGTCCGGTTCTTGTGAAAAGTACAATCGCTCACTACACAAATGAAATGTGGCCAATCAAAACAACTCGGGCTCTCATGCAAAGTTGACAAATCGAGGCCGACACCAATGTAAACATGTGTGTAAAGCGCAAGGAAAAAGTAGAAAGTTGAGCGAAAAATGCGTAGGCCGGTACATTACAGCCAGAGTGGATGACACAAGCGAATGACGCAGCGAAAGATGTGAAACTAATTGAGGCTAATGCCAGCACAAGTAACGTTTGCCGAACGGGTGTTGCGTTGCCAACCAGGATGCATCGACTGACTGATGTAATTGATAGAGGTTTCCCAAACAAGATCGGAAGGTAAGAATAGAGAGGGACCCGAAAATGTCAGCTGCAAAAGGAGTCAGAAACACATCAGTATGGGAGATAAAAGCCTAAATAATGTCCAATAAATTTGGACAAGGCGAACACTGTGGCGACTGTGTCACCCAGGGTATTGTTAAGCCCGTAATCAGGAGGCAATAACAGAACAAGTAACCTCGTATTGCGTGAAACCCGGAATAGTGAACGTGGGGGTTGTATGAACCATACCCTGGAAGAGGACCCAAGCCACATACCATCAAATCTAATGAGGTGCGGATTCATCAGTTTAAAAATCATAAAGTTCCTAGCAAAATGACGACTGTTAAGCCGGCATGTTTGTCAGGTCCATAGGACCAATGCTTAGTGGCTACAATTTTACCTGCTTGCATACTTGTCACTGGATAGTGGAACCACTGACACGTAGGTAGGTTGGGCACCCAAGTCCTCCCAGTAGGACTAAACCCATCTTGTCCCACCAATGCTTCACTACATTTTTTCCTGCTTTATCACTTAGTATTCGCGAATAGAATAAGCAGCACACTGGCAGGATGGACACTGCGATTCAGGTTAATAGATTTGGAGCCTTTTGTTGACCTCCAATCTCGTTTAGCTGACATACTTAAGTTTGAAATGATGTCCGCATGTCAGGTTGGCGTCCTAAATTAATACTACTGTTATGTCACCCACTCATCTCGGATAGCCTTCAATGTGATAAGTATTTACAAATGATGCCTACAACATAGATTTCAAAATTGCTTACCGAATTGTTCTCCGTTGGTCAGCTGGCGCGTAAACGTGTGGTTAAGCTATCCGCGAGTACCAGACCGACTACGCTATACGTTCTGTACACAAGAATCATTCTAACGTCTACAAATCCTTACTGCTTCCAAGTACACGCAATTATTTCTTAGTCCCTAAGCACTGAGCTGCAATCTGTCTATATGGATAACTATATCCCTTTTTAAAGCTATGAGGCCCCAATGCGATACGAAACTGCGACGTGATAGTTATCAACAACGCATGATACACTTTAGAAGGAAATATTCGACTGAAATTTTGGAGCAAATGGAACCGAAATTCCTCACGACTGGAAAACAACTTGTTCTAAATGAAAACTGTGCCTAATGATAGGACAGGGTTTAATAGACCGGGTTTCCGCGTTAGCGAGCATATACACCTATGAAGCATTCATTTTAATGTGCCTTCGGTACACCGGCGAAGGAGCATCAGCAAATCCCTGAGCCACAGTGAAACACATGCGGCCAATACGAAATATAGTCTTACAGGGTTAAGCAGTTGCTATAGAACAAATTAAAGGCTTCGTGAATTTCACGATTGTAAGGTGAAACTAAATTGGAACAAATACTGCATTAATGGCGAGTATGTCTATATATATCTTTTAATCGCCCCCTGATCCCAGACTGCAATGCAAGTGACGGCAATCGAAGCTCTGCCAGTTATGTCACCTGTACTGTTTAGTAGTTTCCTGTAGACAGAAATCTCTTACGAGAACAAAGTGTGTTGTAGAAATAACAGTCAGTTGCTAGCTCAATGATGAGAAACAGGAAGTAGTCGACTAATTTATCTGACTTGGTTACTAAATTGTTAACGATAGGCGAGTAACGGAAGACAGAACTACTACTTTCCTGTGAATTCTCTTTATCAGAAGAAGTTTCTCTGTTCTACTAGTACTTGCGGGACAAAGTATCATCCACCGCAGTGAAAATGGGTCCCTTGGAGCTGAACAATCCAAGCTACTCAGTTTTTGACCACCGTGTTTACGGAATATAGTTCATGTGGGGAGCAGGTTAGCTTTCCAGATTAACAGTTGAAACGGTATAAGCTACGTTAAGGCAGACAAGAATGACGCCCACCACTTACTGAGGAAGGTCCAGTTTCAGTCACCTGATCTCGAGTGATTTAAAACTCATGGGAACGATCGTAAACCTGGTAAAGAAAAGTGCAGTTGCTGACCAACGTAGATTGGATGCTACTTCTCTACCTAGCTTTCCAGGCTAGAGCCTCTCTAGTTGTACGGTATTGAGTTTGAGACATTGCAACAGATGATCAAGATAGGTCCCAGTAGCGTGTTGGCTATCGTTCCCTAGTCAGACTGCTTGTTTGGGGTATGTGTGTGACACTAAGTTATGGGTGAGGTACGATTGAGTGTGACGTGGAGAAGAGAAAACAACAAGGACACTACCCCATCTTCACACGATAGTTGTCTTTGAACGAATTCGTAAGGTGAAAACACGTTGGACCTGGGAGTAGATACAAGGCCCATCTTAAATCATTGCATAAGCGTGACGTAGTCCATCTTGTGGCTACGAGTAACAGAAACACCAGTGCAGTGCTGTAGCTGTTGTCAATAAAATGCTGAACAACTGAAGTGCGCCAGGTTAGACAATGTTAAGAGAAACATAGTCTCGAATTCTACGAAAACCACTCTGGTTGTGGGAGCGAAGCGTAGATACGGGAAATGAAAAGTGTGAAATATGGAACAGAAAGAGGAGGCTAACATATTCAGAGTTAATGACGGTATCGTAATAAGCCCAAAAATGAGGAATAAATTCCACTGCCACCAACTGAAGCAGACTGCTTAAAAATTTGTCACCACCAAAGCAATTTATTCTAAGAGAAAAGATACATAAGCAAATTGGTTGGTTGATAACCAATCAACAAGCGAAAACAAGGGAGCATCAAAGCAACTACCAAGCAATGCTGAGACACCAATTCAGATTCGCGATAGCCCCACGAAACAAGGTAATAACGTATTCTGTATTAAATGTTCCGCAATCGCGGTATGGCAGGTTCCATAGCAAAACTTAGCGGAAATAGTGGGATCAGATCGTATGCTGCCCGAGATATAGGTAAGAGGGAAGTTGGTAGGATACCACGGGCCCCGTTCGGAGAGTGAGGGAAACCACTTCGATCGGGTCGAATATAGTCAAAGGATACACTATATATATATATATATATATACATATATATGTATATATATACTCTATTCCATTAACTTGCGCACATCGCTTCAGCCAATTGTATTCGATTTCCATAACATTTTTGTGTTCGTGGCATTCCGTGAATTATACTTCCTGACCTCGTGCACTTAGCTAGGATTTGTTTGTAAACAACTTATTACGTATGCTATTCCATAATGTCACCGTTTCCTTATGCATTAATCGAGTTTTTCTCTTTTTCTTTCTCTCTCTTTCAAGTGTTTGGCTGTTGTTTGATATCCCCGGTGTGGCTGCGCTTGATGTGCATGTTGACAAGGTGCCCACCTGTCTATTAACCACTACCTCGTCCATACTGGTTCCAGGAGACAGTTGGTCGTTGCTGGAGGGGACGGGGTGCACGGTTCTTGTGGCCGTGTTAGGCTCAAAGAGCGGTTCCATGCACTCAGTGTGGAGCGGACTACGGTCCAGCCACCGCCTTGTGTGCGCTTGATTCCCCAAATACAGCGTGCTTGTGTTTGCCTGTGAAGGAGTGTGGGCCGGCTCCGTTTATGAAACGTGGCTCCCATCCGCATGCCCCCCCGGTCTTATTCCTTCGGGTTTACACTGGATATGGGGTGTGTGGTTGGAGCTGTGGGTGGTACAGCGCAAGCCATGCATGGTCCCTCTGTAGGCGCAGGCGTCCTGTGGCTTGCCACAGTGACAGGCAAATCCGAAACCGGATGCCGCCAATCCTATATATATATATATATGGTGTTTGCGGCTCGTCAGTTGCAGGAGAAGTGCAGAGAATGACACCAGCCGTTGTACTCACTTTTTGTTGATTTCACCAAGGCATTTGATACGGTGAACCGTGGGGCATTGTGGCTGGTGTTGGGTAACTTTGGTTGCCGGCGTAAGTTTAATTGAATGTCTGCCGAACAGGCTGGTTTGCCGAACAACCTCCTCGTGGTGCCAGCTGGGTGGCTCGGGATTTTCCCGTTCCAGCAAATGGTTCGGCGGCAGTGTTCCAGGACGTGGTGGGTTTTCGCCTGGCAAGCGTTCTCCCTATAAAAAGCCACATTTGTCCGTTTAACAACACTGTGACGTGGCGGACGTGACTCGCCACTAAATAAAGTCACTGCCCCTTGCTTCATCCTGGCGAAGCATTGTATTCCAGCAACGTCATGCTGTACTTCTGGGGAGCGTTGGGCCCCTGTTTGACAAAGGAACAAACGAACGACGTATGAACTGAGCAATCAGTCACCGGCTCCCAATGGGCGCGATTCCCTGAATTCGCTCCGCTGCCTTGCGGACAGGCTATTCAGCCAAAGGCTCGGGGTGGTGTCCCCTAAGTCAACACCCTACTTCGGCTTGGGCAACCGGGTAGTATCTCGCCCTCTGAGGAAACCATGGACATTGTTGTGTTGTGTTTTATTTTACTATTTCTGTACTTTCGTTTGAATCCCATGGTTTCTGATGGCATTATGTCTATTCGTAGACTTTTGCAAATATATACTGCACAGTGGTATGCGGGCGAAGGTGCAGCTGCGTGGAGAAACTTCGGATGACTTTGCAGTTGTCTCTGGTGTGAATCAAGGCTGTGTCTTAGCTCCTGCCCTGTTTAATATATATCTTCATGCAAGGATGTGCTTTTAATGCCGCTTGTGTTTACGGTGTTTGTGTAGAGCACCGTATTTATGGTGGGTTGCTGAACATTCGTCGTTTCGGTGCGAGAACTCTAGTCTGTGAGACAACCATCCTTATGTTGCTGTTTGGTGACGACTGTGCGTTCTTAGCACACAGCGCGGATGAGTTGCAGCACATGATTAGTGCTTTGGCCTCGACAGCGGCCTAATTCGGCCTCACCATCAACACAAGCAAATCTGTTTCATCTTTCAGCCTTCACCGGAGGTGCGATCTTCCCTAGTGCCGCGAATCAGCACTAGTGCTGAAGTATTGGAAACCACCTCCCGCTTCTGCTACCTTGGAAGTGTGATGTCGACTGATCAACAGCTACACAGGGAGCTGCGTATTCGCGTACAGAAGGCAGCGGCGAGATTCGGGCAGTTAGAGTACCGAGTGTGGAACAACCATCAGCTTACCGTTGGCACGAAGCTGATGGTGTACAAATCCGTGGTGCTGTCCGTTCTTCTATACGGCAGTGAAACGTGGACGGTGTACCGCGAAATGTGCGATATCTCAAGCGGTTCCATCAGCAGTGTTTACGACGGATTTCGCGCATCATTTGGGGCGATAGAGTTGCTGACACGGAAGGGTTGCGACAAAGTAAGATGTATGCAGTGGACTGCATACTTTTGCTAAGACACCTTAGGTGGCTCGGTCATGTGAGCCGTATGGATTCCGCGCGGATACCGAACAACTCTTTTATGGTCAGCTGAGTATTGGGAAGCGTCATGTGGGGTAACAAAAGTTACGTTACCAGGACATGATCAAATTGAGCCTCTCACGTTCTAATCTTGATTTCAGGTTATGGGAATCGAAGATGCTTGATCGGCGTGCATGGCGTAATCTAATCACGAAGGCAGTTGCCGAGGTGCGGGAGAAAGACCTCATACATGTAGAGAAGCGGCAAGCACCGATGGGTTGTACTCCATCTACATCGAGCGCATGGTGCTATAGCACATGCGGTCGCGAGTGCCTGAGTCAGGCAGGTTTAGTGAGCCATGAGCGAGACCAATCGGGACCACTACCGAAGCGACGACGGTTCCTGCAGAGAACGTAGGCAGAACCGGTGCAACGTTTGTAGGTGCGCTGCATTCGATTTACTAACCGCGTGCTTGCATGCTAAGTCTCTTTATTTCAGGTGGTGCGTTTTCGGTTCTCTCCTAATGCCGTTCTTTCTCATATAAATGTCTAGTGGGCCATGAGCTGTGCCATTTGGGGCCACTACAGAAGTGACGACGGGTCCAGCAGAGAATTACGGCGAGCCGGCACAGCGTTTGTAGGCACGCTAAATTCGATTTACTAACCGGGTGCTTGCATGCTAAGTCTCTTTATTTCAGGTGGTGGGTTTACAGTTTTTACCTTAATGCTTTTCTTTCTCATATAAATATCTCCCTGTACTGTATTCCATTAACTTGCACACATCGCCTAAGCCAATTGTATTCGATTTCCATAACATTTTTGTGTTCGTGGCATTCCGTGAATTATACTTCCTGACCTCGTGCACTTAGCTAGGATTTGTTTGTAAACAACTTATTACATATGCTATTTACTTAAGGTTTATATCACCGTTTTCTTATGCATTAATCGAGTTTTTCTCTTTTACTTTCTCTCTCTCTCTCTCTCAAGTGTTTGGCTGTTGCTTGATACCCCGCTATGGCTGCGCTTGATGTGCATGTTGACAAGGTGCCTACCTTTCTATTACCCACTACCTCGTCCATACTGGTTCCAGGAGACAGTTGGTCGTTGCTGGAGGGCACGGTCCTTGTCGTCGTGTTAGGACCAAAGAGTGGTTCAATGCACCTCAGTGTGGAGCGGACTGGGGTCCAGCCACCGCCTTTAGTGCGCTTGATTCCCAAATACAGCGTGCTTGTGTTTGCCTGTGAAGGAGTGTGGGCCGACTTCATTGATGAAGCGTGGCTCCCATCCACATGCCTCGCGGTCTTATTCCTTCAAGTTTACACTGGGTATGGGGTGTGTGGATGGAGCGGGTGTATGGTGCAGCGCAAGCCACCCATGGTCCCTCTGTAGGCGCAGGCGTACTGTGGCTTTCCACAGTGACAGGAAATATATATATATATATATATATATATATATATATATATATATATATATATACATATATATATACATATATATATATATATATGGTTGGCGGCATACGGTTCCGAAATTGCCTGTCACTTTGGCCTTCACGGGGACAGCCACAGGACGCTTGCGCCAACAGAGGGACCGTGCATGGGTTGCGCTGCACCACCCACACACCCCATATGCAGTGCGAACGCGAAGGAATAAGACCGGGGGGCATGTGGATGGGAGCCACGTTTCCTTCAACATGTACAGCAGCAACATTCCTGTCAATCTATGCAGGGAATCATGCGCATCAGACGTACACAACGCGGTGGCTGGGCCGGAGTCCCCTACACACTGGATGGAAGCACTCTTTGAGCCTAGCACGGCCACGAGGACTGTGCGCCCCACCCACCCCCTAGTAACCATTCAGTCCGCTGGAACCAGTAATCGAGGTGGAGGGTGTTAGACAAGTAGGCACCTTGTCAACACTCACATCAAGCGCAGCCACACCGGGGATTTCAAACAAACAACATAGAATTTAAGAGAAAGTAAACACGCAAAACTGACACAGAATATGCAGCAGAATAACAGAATTGAACAAACCAAATAAAGAGGAATGACTTTTATCCAGATTAAAAAGACTTAGCTGAATCGTAAGTTGGTTTAGCCCCACTGCGGTGAAGTAGCATCATGAATGCGACATAGTGGTCGCATCAGAAAATGACGTACGGATAGATTGAGGAGAATCGTAAGATGAGTACAAGTGAACTGCAATCGATAAGAACAAATCACTTATATTTAGGTTTCTTAGTTAGGTAACACAAGTGGAGAAGCGACTCGGGTGAAGAGGTAGAAACTCAAGTATGGAACTTGCATAGACGCGCGTCAACTGTACTTTGAAAATCGGATTATTACAGGCGCTGAGTTGCGAGTAATCCGTTCAAATAACGCACCCAAATACAATATGGAATAATAAGCGTGTCTAATACGAGTCTCAAGGAGAACAATGGAACTGAGAAGGAGGTACACGCTATGACACCAATGGACAAACTACGGGAAATAGACTGCGAAGAAACCAATTTATTCGGAAGAAAGGAAACAGACTGCAGCTCAATAACAAGCCGTGTACAAGCGTGAATGGTGAGGGCAAGCGTAGAGACAAAGAGAAACGACAATAGCGATACAAAGACACATTTCGCAATGTGAAATTATAGAAAACATAGCAAGGTAAAGAAGATCCAAACTGGTAATGAGCGGCCAGGTAACATGATTTAATTCCCGGTGCCACTAGCTAACACAGCTGTTTACAAAGAAGAGCTGAAAGTCAACACCACACGCACCCACATCGATTGGCCGTTTCAAGGCTGCAAACAGTAGTCTCAGAAGAAAATTCGTGAATAAGGATTTACACAACACAAGCATCGCTGCAATGTAGAAGCAAACTATGAGGGAAATCGAAGAATGCGGGACAATGCAGAAGTGATGCAGCGAGATGTGCACATGAAAAGTGGGGATGAAAAAATATTACGCAAATGATCGTGCGATTACCCAGGGATTGTTTGGAAAATCTAAGACACAGAACAACCTGAAAAAGCATATGTATCAGGTATGTTGGATGTAACCAGTTTGACTAGTTTGCTTAGTCTGAGAACACAGCCGAAAGTACGTCTAGAGGCAGTGCGCACACGATCAGCACTAGATGAAACGGTAGATAATCAAAGGAGGTCAAGAGGATTGTACGAACACAAGTCAGGCCGTATGCGAAGGCCTCACACATATTGAACATTCACCGCACATCGAGAGGAAATCAATGTGTCGAGAAGAGTAATAATCGATAAAGGAAACTAAGAGATGGGGAACAAAATAAATCAACGGAGTAGTTTGAACGGTAACTTGACACATGGTCTGATTTTCGTCTATTCTCCAAGCTGAGCAATTGTGCTGCAGACGTCTCGTCACCAGTCGAGGTGACATCGTCCGTGTCTCACAGCATAGCGTACAAACTCGTTGAGTGCGTCGTCGGCTCTTGATCGATGGGCGAGTATTGCGATTTATCGCAAACGAGACATTATCCAGGAAAATCTCAAGGACGGAGTGAGTAATAGCACAAGATATCAACAGCAAAACTCGGTGCAGCAATACATGCTGACATCCAACTTAAGGACCAGAAGGCCATCGGTTGGAATCTGCATAGATGAAGGGGAACTCTTAGTAGCATTAGCCCACGCGCGACTGGTGGTGGTTGCGTGGAGGCGAAGCGTCGGTGCGACGCCCTTGCGCACAGCTGAATGCTTTCTTTCTTACCATAAGCCAGGTTAAAAGAAATATTATCCGATATGTCTGCGGCAGAAGATACACAGTGAGTAAAGGCGACAACGACACCAGTGCTAACCACATCGTGCAGAACGAGACAAGAAGTTCGAATATCAAACACCAAAAGGACAGTCATCAGGCCAGATGGGACTGAGATGGACCTAGTGGCTACCGTCTTGCAGCTCGTGCACTGTGCTGATGAGTATATGTGCAACCTGAAGAGCAGAGCATGCTCACGAGCTATCAGTAAAGGGCATGCCGTTAAAGATGATTGATAAGTTGCGAATATCTCAATGTGTCCAATTTTCAGTGTGATACGTATCGATTAAGCAAACGAATATCTACGCTCCAAACAAAGACACACGTAAACTCACGCTGAGGCTGATGTCGCAAAGATTATACTTTTCCATTGTAGTTGGGCAACAGCAACTTACGGATAAAGTAGACCTTGATCTGGATAAAAAGTCTTCCGCTTTATTTGATTTGTCTGGTTGTTATTTTGCTGCAAACTCCGTGTCGATTTTCCTTCAAATGATGTGTTGGATATTTGACCCTCTACTTCCGCACACGAGCAATTGCCTGGCGCAAGCGTATTTCAACGGGCGAAGCGCTCGACATCGGGTGCTGGGACGTGCGCACACTTCTCAACCGGAACACGAGTGAGCGTCTTGAGTGACGCACTGCACTTGTCGCGATGGAACTCGCGCGCTAAGGGGTAGACACCGCCGCACTCAGTGAGACCCAGATCGTTGACGGAGACAAGCTGGAAGAGGCTGGTGCTGGTTAAACATCCTAAAAGGTTGGAAAAACTCCTACGAACGGGCCTGACGATCACGGGCACCCGGTCTGCACTGGGTGCGAGTGACAACCCCTTGGACGCACCGGAATGGGCATGCTCAACTACGTCATCTTACGCCAATGTGACATGAGTGAAGTGTGCATGACACTGTACTGCGTGGAGCTGAGTATGGCACTGATTTCAAGTTGGCGTGAACCAATTTGTACATATATCATCGTAAATCCATGTGGAATGAAGTCTATGGCCTTGCCGCAAATGCAGGTTGCTGATGATGTATTGGAGACAGCAACGAAATTCCGCTGGCTTGCGAGCGTAACATCCATGGATCAATAAATAAAGAGGGAGCTGCGCAAGGAGGTATGGAACGCGGGGTGTCCGAGTTGCGCCGCAGTGGCATACATGCATTGAACTGCATACTTCTTCTGATGCAGGTGAGGTGAATCGGGCATATTCGTCGCATTGATTAGACCCGGATAGTGAAAGTTGTTTTATGGCCAACTGCGTGCAGGGAAGCGGCACGTGGAAAAACCGTTTGCCATACCAGGACCTGATCAAAATGAGTTTACCACGGACTACTGTTGATTTTATGTCTTGGGAATCAAAGGCAGTGGATCGTCGCCAATGGCGAGAGCGTATTAAGAGGGGGTGGCCCAGTTGCAGCAGTAAACAGTATTGTTTGCGCCGATGAAATCTAGCCCATCGAAGTCCAGCGTATGGTGTTGTAGTATATGCGGTCTCGATTGCCTCAGCCAAACCGGCTTGGAAAGCCACCAGCGTTGCCATGTGGGGCCAACATCTAAGATCGGTTAGCTGAATTGGTAATCAACATCACCGCAGCGATTGGTACTTCGGATTCTATTCCGTTTACTAACCAAGACCAATAACGTGAGCCAACCAGTAACCTAAATGATCATAAGCCCGCCTTATTTTCCGATGATCGTGAGTTCGAGTCTGCGTGGAGGACCAAGCGACCTTCCTAGTATCCGTAGGCCACGCGCGACCGTTGGTGGTTGTGCGGCAGCGAGGCGCCGATAGGCAGTACCGGCGTACTGCTGATGCCTTCCCTTGCCAATCATGCGGCTAAGGTGACACGTGCGCTACATCATCGCTGCCGTTTGTCCGTGTGTGTGCCTACCGTGTTGAGTTTATGGTATTTTAGGTGTTGGCTGTGAATCGATATCCCCGTGCGGATGTGTTTGGTAGGAATGTCGACAAGTTGCTTACCTGTCCAGCATTCTCCACGTTAATTACTGGTTCAAAAAGACTGTTAACCATTGCTGGTGAGTGCACGGTTTTTGTGACCATGTTAGGCTCAACGAGTGATTCCATGCACCCAGGGTGGAACGAGCCACGGCCCAATCAGCGTCTTGTGTACGTCGAGTATGCATGATTCACCAATTAGACCTGAATGCTTTTGTTGGGCATGTTAAAGAAGTGTGCGTCGGCCCCATCGGTAAAACATACCTGAACGCTTACACGTGAGTAATTGGTTGTGGAAAAGGACTCTCATTCTGCTGGTTTCTTGAGATCAGTGGAATGTTTACCGCAAAAATTTCGAAGAATGGAATAAAAACTATCCTTAAGGGCAGGTACTAGAAACAGGCAAGAAAAAATTTAACGGAAAGATGAGGCAGCATCATTTTCAGATGCGCTAACAAGTATGTTGAAATGTGCTTCTGATTGAACCATCTAACCGATATCGCAGCAAAGGAAATACAGGCGCGTGTATCGCTCAAAAAATAAAAGCGATCTGGTCGTCATGCAGCCGTTTCAACACAACAGGTGAAAATGATATTCGACAATGTGAGGAATGTCACACCCAATCAACGTGTCATCACAGAAAAGGAAAATCAGGCCGCATAGAACACCTGGAGTGTATGAGGAGTTCAAGCGGGGGCTAAAGGTGCGCGGACCTAAAGGAGGAGCCAGGGGGAAACATTCCGCAGCGCATGAGTGGATAAAGACCAACTGTTGAGGGGCAGATAAAAATTCAATTAGACAAATTTCTATGGATAATTTTGCCGGAGCAAATAGAAGAAGCGGAAGGGGGATCGAAACAGCTGTGGATGGGCAACAGTCGGAGAATTCACCGGGGCAGCGCGCACCTGGGTTGCAAATACCATTCGGGGAATAGTAACAGCAAGGAGGGCAACAAAGGCTGAGCGATGGACACTGCTGGTTGCACGGGCAAAAATGACCAGGCCGAATAGGTAAAACCAAGAAGCAAGCAACAGCAGCAACAACAACAGATGAGCTGATCTGAAGAATCGTCGTAGGGGACGTTGAATGAGTAATGATTCCGATTGTGGATACGCATGTATATGGTGTATCATTGATCGAGTTAAAAGCAGAGGAGACATCGACTGCGAAAAACCCCAACGAGCACTGACTACTCGATGGAATAAAGCAGCAGTGATGGGAAGGAAGGGAAAATTCGTTTCAATACCAACTCCTCTGCATATCGATTGCATGCCAATGATGGACTTGTAAAAAAGTTCTGCTGAGATGTGCTTGGTTCATAAATGCCTTGAGTGATTCTTTGTTTGCTCCAATCCCAGTGTACATACTGAATCAGACGAATCGTCGAACTGTTTCCTGATAAAGAAAAATGCGCCATTTAGCTGTTATTTTTGTCACTCTCCTCTTTCCCTCTATTTTTATTGGCTACGACTGGGCTGATCACCTGAATTGACGAAGTGAAGTTTCTAGGCTAATTAGTACACATAGGCATGGCGAATTATCACAGGCTCACTAGCGAGTGATACAAGTACCCGGCTAGAACGAGTTAAATTGTGGAATGGACTGGATGGGTTGAGAACTCATTCTATAGGCATATAACAACGATCCAAAGATGAGGTAAGGCGATGTTGGTTTACTTGCTTCTAATGCACAACGGCACATGACTAATGCCTCAGCTGTACGCCGTAACGGCGCTTCGCTGCCGCGCGACCATCACCTGTCGCGCGCGGGCTGAGTATACCGCGAGGACGCCCAACCCTACGCGGATTCAAACCGGTGACCTTATGGTTGCAAACCAAACGTGCAGATCACTCGGCCACCGGCACATGACTAGACGGGGCATGGATGATATTGTTGGAAGAATCATCCCGCATAGTAGTAGGTCCCTAGAAGACGGTTCCAAGGTTGGATGTATTAACTCAAATGACTGTTTGACAAGTTTTAAACTTATTCTCACTGTCCACCTTTCCATTTTGCTAATACATTTAACCAGTTAACCACACTAAAACGCATCTGGGAACGGACTAGAACAAAGTGAGCAATTGGCTGTTTTATGTGATTGCGCTGTACAAACTGATTAGACCACTTGGTGGACTGTAGCTCGTGCCATCGAGAAATATACTATTCATGCAACTCTCTGACCGGAGATGTGCATTAGGTGTCATCTGGGAGAGGGTGAAAGAGGGGATGAATCGGTTATTAGTTCGGCAGAGACTGTTGTTGTTCCTCATCGGTCAAACAGGAACCGTTTGGGGAAGCCGCGAGCACATCGTGTGTGGTAAAATCGAAAATACGAGAAGGGCTGCAGTGTGCGCGCGCAAGTAAAATAAAATCGAGCAAACCGAGGCGACAGCGGAACAACGAGTTGAAATCACAACAACAGCAATGGGACCACACACCGAAAACAGCGAGAAGCAGGAGAAACAGACAGTTGGAAGGGACAGACAAGAAAAGAACACGTGAGAGCATGATGCGGTTAATCAATGCGTGATGAAAAATAGATGGAGATGAAACAAGCACCTTCATTGTAAAGCACGGACAAATGGATGTGACCTAAAGATCTATCTAGGAGAAAGATGCTACGGATGAGCACTCGACCGCACTGAGAATCCCTGTACATGGGGATAATAGGTCGGGCATCTCTTAAAACAACAGAAACAGCAGGTTAGTTGATAATTTGAAGGTAAACACAGACAATTAGAAATAAACCTGTCGTAAGACACCAAATACCAATAATGCAAAGCAGATGAGAGGTAAACAGACAAAAGATAGCGAATGAAATTTAGATGACCGAATCGGAAAGCTGTGAAGGAGCCAGATGCGACGTAAAGGGTGTTGGTGAAATATGCAACCAGCTAAGTAAAAAAAATGACCTCTATGCAGGATAACTACATACCGATGCAGTTTTCGCAGATTGAGTAGATCTCGCTCAATGATGCGCTTGGCTTCAGCTGCCTCGTCCAAATCATGCTGCAGTCGCCGGCGTTGAACCTTGAGCTGAGCGTTCTCTTCCTCCAGTGTTTCAATCTCACGCTTGAAACGTTTCAGTGAATTCTGTGCCTTATCGTATGATTCCCTGGCAACTTCTGCGGCCCGCTTTTCTTCTTCATTCTGAAAAGGAAAGAAGATAAGAAAAAGATTTAAAACATGGTTCCAGGTAACAAGAGAGAAAAGGGGACTACGATCTTCGTACCGTTAGCAGTGTACGAAACCAAGCTACTGCCGACTGCTGTTCGCGGGTCAGCAGATGCCCGACTGTTAGGAAACGGGAAAGAAGCGCAGTGCATTGGCCAGCGGGATTCGAACAAAGTCCACTAGACTATCGACGTGGTAAACTAAGCGATGTAGATTAAAAATTGAAGACCTAGAATGACACACCTATAACCTAGAACAAGCAAATCTAAACACGCCAACTCAAGAATAGACCTAAAGTGGTCACAGAGTGGGCCATAGTGTTTTAATGCCTAAATGATCATAGACGCAAGCTACTAGGAAACTAAGATTGGTGACAAAATAACAACCGATGCAGGTCGATCTCGTATCAGTGAACTTAGGCGTGTGCAAACTCACATCATTATCATCATCAACAACAACATCATCATCATCATGATTACATGTTAGCTGAAGGTAAGAAACACACTTCAGCTGTTATTCCGCAACGAAAAGGGAATATGAGAGGGCAACATACAAAACATTACATATATATATATATATAACCATAATGAATAATGATTATGTTTATGATCGATTATGTGGTAATAGTGACTAGAAATAAGGCTACGAATCCGAACAACCGGCAAATACCATCTGGTGGTATCTGACAGCCTCACGAGGTCTCTGCCAACTAGCAGGAAGTCACAATAAGCAGGCACGTCTCATGCACTCCAATCGGATAAAAGTTGGAAACAAGAGGCCTGCCAATTAGCGGTATCCTTCCTTACATTACAGTATCGATTGAATTCAATGGAGACGAGCGGAAAAAAACGATCAAGACACAGGAGCGCAAACCACTTCAAGTTAGCTTGAATACACACAGGATGAGCACGTGATAACAACGGAGTGCTGGTTGAAGGAATGCATTAGTTAGGTAAAAAAAAAGTATAATATGGTCACCGAATCCATCGCATTTTTAGCAAGTTGAGGGAATCGCACAATCTGAATTAAGAACTGCATATAGTGAATTCGTATAGACTACATCGCTAGTTGCTCGCCACTAAAATGATCTAAACAGTTTACCCGGACTGCAAGTGAATGGGATGAGAAGCTGCGGAAAAAAGTGAAGTGCTTCCTGAGAAACACTTGTGAAAAGCTTGGTAATTGTCTAAGTGAATGTACCGATACAGTTTTAATATCAGTTCAGCGGTGATTCAGTTCGCGAAGCTTAGAAATCCCAGATGGGACAAAGCTGGATGAAACGAACCTGCTAATTACCAAAATCGGGCAATACCAGTCTATCCCGTGGTTCAGAGAGAAGTCACTGCAATACGTTGTAGAAAACAGTGGCACCCGACTGAAACCAATGTCGTCTTTATCGCTGTCCATCAGATGGGCTACTCATTTATAGTGTGTATAGTGTCAAATTAGATGCAGAGTTTTGGGCAATGAAAGTGGATATGAAAGCACCAAGGACGATGGGTAGCTGCCCATGACCGTACGATGGTTGTAAAGAGGTGGGTGTTCTGATCATGATCTCACGCTACGTTTCCTAGTAAATTCTCATACACTTCTTACCAGAAAGGCGTGCCATTTCTTACCAGTATGATAGAGAAGTACCAGTGTAATGATGTGCATTTGCCGCGCAGATGAAGATGATCCGCTGTGAAAGTGAGCCTATGATGGTTGGCAGCATCCGGTTCCGAATGTGCTTATCACTGTGACCTCCATAGGACGCCTGTGCCTACAGAAGGACCATGGGTGACTTACGCTGCACCACCCACAGCTCCATTCACACACCCCATATCTAGTGTAAACCCGAAGGAATAAGACTGGAAGGCATGTGGATGGGAGCCACGTTTCATCAACGGAGCCGGCCCACATTCCTTCACAGGCAAACACAATGGCAATGGTCGAATCGAGGTGTGAATCCTACCTAAACCAGATGTGCCTATACAGGCGATATATGGATGACCCCTTGGTCATTGTCCCAAGTGTAGAGACTGTCCAGTCTGTTCGCAGTGTCCTCAGCAATGTACATCCCAACGCCAGCTTCACCTGTGAGCTAGAATATAACAATTGTCTTGCTCTTCAGGATGTACTGTTGACAAGACGAGACGATGGCTCAATAAAACGCTCTGTTTACAAGAAGGCTACATGGACAGGCCTATATGAGAATTTTAATAGCTTTGCGCTGGTCCAATACAAACGTTGTCTTGTCAAAACGTTGTTCGATCGTGCCCGTAGAATATGCAATGATGACTGTGTGAAGTCGGAATTATGGTTCATCACACAGACATAACGGGCCAATGGATATCCAGAGGCATTCATCAGATTTCACAGTCACTAGAAGGAAAACGAACCAAGAATACTTACTGTGCCCAAAATGCCCGTCTATTTACAGTTAACCTTCAAACGTAATGTGGTGACGGCGCAAATTAAAGGAAGGGTGAACACAGCTATCCGCCGTACATTCAACGCTGCAAAACTCGGTGCTGTCTGGACAATCTAAAGCTGCCGATGTCCCCAATCAAAACTACTCAACCGGTCTCCGCCACAACTCATTGCATTTAACAATTCTTTTGTACCTGCAGAAGCAATTACATTGGGAGAACAGATCGTTGTCTGAGTAAAAAGATTGGAGAGCACATTCCGAAGCGAATTGCTGGGTTGATGGCACAACAAGCAACCGGACAAGGAGCAGCAGGCAAACTGCCGGCATCATCCATCGCTAGACACCTAGTCAGTACAGGTCATCAAGTTGACCCTGGGTCAACTTTTACGGTTATTTACCGAAACGAAAACGTCAGGGTGCTGAAGTTTGCCGAGGCTGTGGCCCTAAATCGTTACCGTCCCACCCTTTGTGTGCAAAAGCTACTGACAGTAACCCTTAAGCTTCCTTGGGGTTCATGACCTTTGCCCCAGCGCTACCAGCTATCGTTTTTTGTTTGTGTGCATTTTTTCTGACCAATTCAAAACGGTCGTTTCCTTCCCTTACGTGATCTATATATGTTGTTAGTTTGCAAGTGATCAGATAACACGAAATGGTGCCATCTTGCAGTGCTCATCTTCTTACTGTTTTGTTTAAACACAAGCATGCTGTATTTGGAGAATCAAGCGCACACAAGGCGGTGGCTGGGCCGTACTCCGCTCCACACTAGATGGAAACACCCTTCGAGCTCGGCATGACCACGAGGAACCTGCACCTGCCGCCTTCCAGCAAGGACTCACAGTCTCCTGGAGGGTGTTAGATATGTAGGCACCTTGTCAACATGTACATCAAGCGCAACCACACCGGGGATGTCAAACAACAGCCAATCACTTGAAATGACAAGATGAAATAAAATAAATCGGTTATGCAAACTTAACTCTTCGCTAAATGAGCATATGCAAGAAGTTGGTTATCAACAATCCACGAGTAGTTCAAGATATCAGAAAAAGATAGTTTCAAAAAATGCCATAAACGATAAAGTGTTACCGAAATTAAACCACAATCTGCTTAAGCGACTTGTGTAAGTAAAAAGAAGCGTATTCAGACAGACATTTAAATGACTTTACAAAGTATGTACAAAATATACCCTCGTGAAAATGCGCACTGATGGTGCTGCTACAAAGTGGCCTCACAACTTTGTGATTTGGTTAGTTATCGCCGGAGATGCCTGAAGTGAAGCGGGATCGAGAGCTTTCTACTCTAATTGAATCCGCACACGACTGTGCAGGTTAATAAAGATGGATCGTCACATAGGTATCACGAGGAAGGATAGCGCTTACTACAAATTATCGCGAAGAAGACTATGGATGAAAAAAGCATGGATAGGAGGTATTTGGCACTAGGATGAGTGACAGCGGCAGATGTGTAAACAGAACTGCCAAGTGACACTGGGAGAACAAAATTAGGAAAACAACTTACCTGTATGGCCAACTCCTTTAGGCGTTTCTCCAAACGCCTGCAATTCTTGGTCGCATTCATCTTCTCTGTTTTTTCACTCTCTAACTGCTCGTCAAACGCCATCAAGCGGGCTTCCAAAGTGGCCAGCTGTGCCTTGCTCCGACGACCACCTTCCTTCTCGGCTTCGACTAACCGTTCACGTAGCTCTTTCACCTGGTTCAGAGAAATCCGGGGAGAGGGGAAACCAAGTAACATAATATACGCCGATAGGTTTAAGGTTTAAATTACGTTAACTTTTGGTAGTAGTGCCCAATTCATCACAGGCACTAGGGCCTCAACATGGATAGAACGGGTACAGACAAAATGCACAGTGCTATTATAGTGACATTTTTCACCGTGACGATAAATATTAACTCTGTCGCAAAAAAAGCGGGTGAGCGATGCTTACACAAGCCGTCGCAACAACTAGTGGTGGTGGCCAGGAAAGAACTCGATATGCACTTCCCAAAATAGTTACTGTGCGACGCATGCGACAGCTATTCGGATGCAAACCCATAATGTGAACCGCTGCATGTACGTTACTGCAGATTAAAGAAAATAGCCCCAAATGCCTTGACCAAAAGCAGGACTGGAGAAACTTCGTAAAGTGTACGAGATATCCCCATTAACCTAATCATGAACAGGAGTGTATAAGTCATTTAAACTGATGCATCGCTGCCGTACAACCGCAATGTCTTACAGGACGAAGAATGATAACGCGAGGGGGTCCAGCGTAAAACCTAAATGCCTAATGTAAACATCCAAGGCACTTACACCTTGTCAACAACATACCGTCCCTAACAAATGGCTATCGTGCAGAGATAAGGAGGCACTGGCATTGCGGTTTTAACTGCCCTGCGTCATAATCATACATAACCTCATAGGTACCATCGCAATAAGGCTGGACCTTACCGTGGTGTGGTGGTTTGTGTGCCTCAAAGATTCATTGAGCTATACTGGGTGGTGCTTTATTACACCTTCAGAGTCACTCATACCAGATTGGTCAATGGTTAGAGGCCAGACAAACAGCCTTCTGGTCCTCTAGGTCGGGGGGTTGGAATGAGGGTGGCTCCTTATTCCTTAAAACGGACTCCTTGTAGCGCAATGCCAAACACGCTGCCTTGCAGACAGGTTTTTGAACCAAAGGTTTTGATTGAGAACCCTAATAATTCTCCTGTCTAGGCCTCGGCAACCTGAGTATGCTGCCCACACAATACAATGAATTTCTCTTCAAACTATTTCCTGATGTCCTGGCCGTCGCGGAGGATAATCAACGGCGCCATATCTGCTGCATCAAACTGCGTGAATAGGGGTTTGGGTGCTACTGTGCAACCCTTCTCGTCTTCTTATTCCCCCTCTTACGCTTTTGTGTACTATTCGTCCCGTTCCAAGTTCACATTTATCCCCCCAGTTTTCAACCCCCGATTCTTGGCGATGTTTCGGTAAAAGACGACATCTACCGCCAACTGAACGACCTCCCACGCCACAGAAGAAACTCGGACACTGTTGTGCTGGCTGGGGGATCTGAAGGCTCAAATTGGAGAATTATCCACTTATGAACTGCATCTGGGCGGTCAACAGGGTGTAGGCTACCGTAAGAATAACGGCAAGCGGTTAGTTCATTTGGGTGAAGATGCCTCTTTATTTCTTGCGAGCACTAATTTCCGACACAACATCCACCGGAGGGCGACTTGGCGCCCCCTCGAAGCAGCAATGGACGCAAATCGATCATATCGCGATCAGTTATCACTGGAGGCTGTGTCCAAAACTTTCGCTCGATTTGGAGCACATGTGTGGACACCGACCATGCATTTGTATGTGCTGACATGCGGATGCATTTTGGCGGAGGCCCACGACGACGCTGTGAGCGCATTGACACCAGCCAACTGGCCAAGCCAACTGTCCTAAATGCGTAGGCTGACATGAGGATTGAGTAAGCGCTCACTGGAGACAATTGGTCACTGGTCGCATGCTCACCAAAGCTTACTAGCAGCAGGTAAATTCTCATGTGGAAACTCAGATAGCCAACATGGACATTGGGTCTCTTCGCAGTCTCTGGAACTTATCGATGCAAGTTGTCAAATTTCGGCTGGAAGCGAACACAATGAGATCCGCAAAGAGCTCCGGGCAAAACTCCATGCTAGCCTGAAGAGAGACCGCGAATCCTGGTGATATCATCGTGCGTCAGAGATAAAAGTGGCTGCTGCCCTTGGTAACCACCAGAAGTTATTCCGTCTGATGCGGGAAACGGACAGCAGACCTGGTGTTAGTGAGTATACGTGACGAGCGTGGGGAGACTATCCATACCTTGTCAAAACGTTTGGATCGTTGGGCTGAATACTTTGAAAAGCAATTTAATCAGGCGGAATTGTTACTCCCCACCGACCAGTGATCGCCCCGCTCCGTGGACTGTCCCTTTGGATCCGCCCCCTCGTTCAGAAATCGAATATGAAATCGCACTGTTGAAGTTGAATAAATCCACGGGCCAGATGATTTTAAACCCACCCCTCTTCAAATTCGAGAGCCCTACGCTTGTTGATGATTTAGACGAATTACTGATGAAACTGTGGGAGCAGGAAATCGTCCCAACCGACTGGAGCCGCTCCGCCATAGTCCCAATTTTCAAGGGAGTCTAGCGTTTGGAATGCGGCAAACATAGAGGAATCAGTCAAATCCCGATCGCCTCCAAATTACCTGCCTCTGTGATCCTTCACAGACTGACTGGCACTCGTGAAAGCCAGATTCGTGAGGAGCGATCCGGGTTTCGTCGGGGTCGGGACTGCATCGACCACATCTTCACTTTGCGTCAGCTGTTGGAGCACCGTCAGACATATTAACGGCCCACCGTTGTCGTGTTCCTCGACATCAAAGGCGCCTCAATTCGGTTGATCGATGTGCTCTTTAGGACTGTCTAGTCAGGAAAGCTGTGCACGAGACATATGTAAGTATTATGCGCGCACTATAAGCGCGTACCTCGGGCAGTGTGAAGGATTACGACAAGCTGTCACCGCCCTTCAATATCTCCAGCGGTGTGAGACAAGGATGTCCGCAGTCACTTTCCCTCTTCAACTTCGCTATTGACGAAGTCATGGAGATTGCGCTCACAGGAGACACGATTTAGGTGTGGAGCAGCTCCCAGGTGAACGACTTTTTGGCTTGAAGTGTGGCGACCACATTGCACTCATTTGTGACAGTTCACAAACGTGCCAAGCGGCACTGGACAGATTAACACAGCCTGTCCGTCACTCCGGGTTTTGCGTTGCACCCCCGAAGTGCAAAGCGTTCCTTCAAGATTGGTATGGAACGTCTCCGCTGACCCTTGGTGGGGATCAGCTAAAAGTTGTTCAAAAGTTTAACTACCTGGGAAGTTGCATCAGCACCATCGGAATTGAAGATGAAATCATGAATCGTATAGCAAAAGCTCGAGGCGCTTTCGCTAAACTTCATCACCTATGGCACCAGCGCAACATCACTCTCGCCCTGAGGGGTAGTGTGCAATGCAGCCGTAACTTCGATCCTACTGTACGGCTGTGAAATCTGGCCCCTTTGATCAACGGACATAAAGAGGCTAGTTACGTTAGACCACCGGTGCCTTCATAGTTTGGCTCATATCTGGTGGGGACACCGAGTGAGTGAGTGTTCGACGCCTTGTTTACGGCACAGGAAAAGGAAATGAATCGCTCAGCACCGTTATTTCACGCACCAGACCCCGAACACTCGGCTACGTTTTACGCATATCAGTCCACCGGCTCCCGCGACATGCGTTGTTTGCGTGCCGGAGTGTGGATGGAAGAAGAGGTGGTCAAGTGATGCCTTGGTCAAGAGGAATGAAAGCCCTCACTTCGAAGTTGGCCTCGGTTGGAGCTTCTCGGATGCCTGATTGGGATCCGAAAGATCATGAACGTCTTTGGTTGAATACACTTGCTTTCATGGTTAGGAGCCAACTTCAATGGCGTTCGTGCAGTGAGTTTCTTTGTCCCTCCCCATCTAACCACGATCTAATTTCTTTGCACAATATAACTTTACATAATACTTTTTCGTTGCCTAGTAGCCGGCTGATATCTTTCCATATCGAGGCCCATCCGTTGCTGGTAGCTCAAATGGCATTCAACTGTTGCACGTATTTTTCTTTTATGTATTGCGTCACAGTAGCTGACGTGTTTTCCAACCCAAAGGTAACACAATATCGAGTACCCTACAAACGGACAGCCCCACTAGGAGGCGACACCAGACGTGCCACTGGTGCCGACTGCGAGCTATGCCTTCTGACATACAAGGTGGGTCGCGTGAACTCCAATCTGGAAGGAGAGACGGACCAACAGCCCACAATGTGCAGTCAATGACTTCGGTTTCCGATGCTAGGTTCACCTGTATCCACCTCGCCCCACCCCAAATCTGGCCATCGGAAGAAGATTATCCTCAGTAAGCGGTGACCGGGCGTGGTATTACGTGATCAAGCCGATACGAGTTAATCAGTGGTTTGTTTGTTGTTCTAAGGAACTAGAATGATTATCACTGCCAAGCACCCGTTTACGTACATCGTCGTTGTGGACATCCTACCGCCATCCAAGGTCAGCAATGCTCTGAAGACAGCGGTGGTTATAGATTTGAAGACGCTACAGATCCTCCAACCGAAGAGGCCAAGTCTCACTGTCATAGAGCGGGAATGCCCATCCCTCCGTTTGAAATGTCGTGTATACAAGGCCACAGTGAGGGTCGTCTTGCTCTATGGTAGTGAAACTTGGCCCCTTCGATCTGAAGATCATAGGCGTCATCAAGCCTTGTCCACAGCTGACTGCGGAGCATTGCTGGTGTAGGGTGGCAGCAGCGTGTCCGCAACGATAATGTGAGTAGACGTGTACTAGACAATGATACCCAGGCAAGCTCCTTAGAACAGCAGATAGCATTGAATAAGTTGCGTTGGCTTGGGCAGGTACTACGTATGCCCGGTCACCGTTTACCCAGGAGGGCCTTGTTTTGTCTGCCAGATGCAGGTGGCGCAAGGCTCGAGGTGGACAAAAGTTGACTTCGTAGCGGGAAATGAAGTCACTGAAGGCCAAACTTGATGCTGTCGGTCCGTTCCGCCTTCCAAACTGGAATCGACGTGACACGCCTTGTGCTTGGCTCGAGACTTTACATGGCTCGTAACCGACACCAGTGGTACGTCTGCTGCCGTCTTCTACTCGGATTGCCTGTTTAAAGTGTGTTTGGTGCGGAGTTATGTGCGGGGTAATGGCCGATTAAGAGGCGGGGCAGTGAAAGCCGCAAGGAGGCTGTCTCGCCGATGCCGCCTTGTCTTTGCTCCATAGCCAGCTGTTTGTGATAGCATGTTGTTAACAAGATGTAGGCCCCTTGACCCTGAAGTTTTGCCTAGGGCATTAAGGTTTTCCTTTAAGTTCCCCTTCTCTCCCTCTTATTATTCTTCTTTCTGTAGATCGTTATAGTTGCATGGTAGCGAAGCATCAGCTCGAATGGATGATGTACTGTTGTTGATGACGATGAGGACTGCCCATACTGTGACCTTGTAAACATAACGTTTGAGATGGAGAGAAACCACCACAGATGTCGCAGAGTCAAGAAGCCAGTTCTGGTTTTTACGATACGTGAACTGACTTCAGTGCTTGTACGCCAGACGTTGCTGATGCAGCCGCCATGGTGTAAGCGAAGTAGTGGTCAACTACTTGGAGTCCGTCGTTATCACGAGTCAAGGGGCCATCAAGTGGCTGGTGATTCAGTAACAAATTATGGGACTAATAAGGAAAAGTTACGCATGGTTGACGGTGCCACCTCGCCATCGGTAAACAGCAAGATGATATTTTATGCAAAATGAAGGACAACCGATTTTTCATCAGGCAACATCACAACGTCAGCATCGTGAAATTCTGCAAGGGAACACTCCTCGATGGTGTCCACGACGATGTATAACAAAAGCGGGAAAATGGAACGATCCTGATAGATGCCAGTTGCCGCTTCATATATATATATATATATATATATATATATATATATATATATATATATATATATATATATATATAGTGTATACAGCACCATGCCGTAGCTTGGGCAACATGCAGTTGCGCGTTTGCTTTTGTCTGTGTTGTTGACAATGTCTCACATGTTTTGCTTAATTTTAACATGGATGGAGTCAATGAGCTTTGGAGATATTGTGGGCACTGAGGGGTGCTTACATTGCGTTAACAGACCCATTTCACTCAGTAGTTTAGAATATATCTCTTCGAAGGCCGATAATGAAGATACGAGAGAAGTAGTCCGCTGGTATACATATGACTTTGTAAGAAGTGGTCGACTTCCTTCACATCTTAAAACGACCGGTGCATGTTAGTGGTTAGGGAACAAATGGGGGCGGAAGGACTTATGAGACTAACGGGAATGTTGCAGTGCCTAACCCAAAGTGTGACTCAGTCATCTCTGACCGCGTATCTATTGTACGCGCACAGTGGCAACTAGAACAGCAGTGTGTAGTAAACACAATCCGTGATAGCATGGGGTGAAACGCACGAAAATCTCCCGAAACAAACCTGTTTATCCAGGGTTTGCCGTTGGGACTCTAGAAGCATTGCGTGGCTCCGTTCACTGTTTAGTTCCGACTGGATCTGGTCTACTTGAGCTAACGATCTCTTGTAACGTTCTTCGGCTGCATCCATGCCATTTTGCGCCTCTTCTAACTGATCCTCGAAGCCCACAAGACGAGCCTCTAGACGTTTCTTATCCTCCATTGCAGAATTTCTGCGAAAACGGGGAACAGCATGAGACGTTTGTGACAGGAAAATGAAAAACACAGTCAAACTCACGACTGGCGCACGGATTTCTGCATGACGTAGGCTGAGGTAAAATGGTAGTGGTATGGCATGCTATGGGGTACTATGAACAGAAAAGAACGAAGCACGCACCGGGCATTGCGAAAACAAACTGGCGGTGGACTACGCTATCGGAGACGTTCAAAGATAACGATTGACTTCACCAAATGAAGATCGAGGATGGGGTAAACAATTTTTGAGAGAGGACAGGATAAACACAAACGCGCAATGAACAAAATAATAAGCCGGTATGCTGCATCGACGCTATGTTGCTACGGGACCAGTGTCAATCGCGCGAGGCAACTCGCACTTTCGCAGATTCAAACAAGATAGACCGGAAAATCGATAATTACTAGGGCACGGTCAAGCAGGTATATCGATAAAGACTTATGTGGAAAATGTGAACGATAGATGGCCTAAGCGCACATGTGAAGTACCTGGCCGAAGTCGCTGCGGATAGTTCCTCGAGAGCTTCATCCAGTTCAGCACGCAACGTACGGCAGGTTCGCTCGGATGCTTGTAAATCTTCTTGCAAGTGGTTTTTCTCGGCATCCACCGTACGCCACTTTTTCTCCAATTCTCTAAATTGCTCTAGTGCTTGATCGCGGGAGCGCACAGCGTCCTCCAGCTCGCGTTGCATTCCACCACCAACACTTTGGAATTTCTTCAACTGCTTCACCGCTTCATCCTTTTGGCGAGTGACTAGCTCGAGTCGCTGGATAGAGTCGGCCAAATCACCTTCCAACTTTTTGCGCACAGCCAAATGATTGGCACGCTGCTTCTTTTCGTCGTCCAGCTCCGCTTCTAGTTCCCGCAATTGCTTTAGGGCCTGGCGACGCTGTTCTTCAAGTGCTTCATCACGGGAGGCCGCCTCGCGTTCCAGCTGCGTCTTGACGGCATTCATCTGAACCTATACCAAAGATGCGGGAAAAACGACCAAAAAGGGAATGATAATATCGACGGTCAAGTTAAGAAGTCTACCAAGAAAGAGCCAGTGATAAAAAAGCGGATAAAGGATAACGCGGTAAATGACATTCGATTTATCGAAATGCAGGGTACACAGAACACGAACCTCAACCCGTTGTTTCTCCATAGTCACAGTTGAAACTTCATCTTCAAGTTCCTCCAACTGTTGACGTGCCTCGCGAAGCTGTTGGTCCAACTGATAGTTGACTTGTTCTAATTCCATCATGGTCTTTCCGGCACCGTCTCGATTAGAGCCTAAATCTTCAAGCTCGCGGGTCAGCAAATTTCGCTGGCGCTCAGATTCCTCCAGGCGTTCCTTTAAGTCATCAATTTCATTGCGATACATGAGGAGTCGAGTATCGCGGTCGCGCATTTCCCGATCAAACGACTGTTTCTCCGCCTGAAGCTGATTCACCTGATTCAAAGCTTCATTATGAGCGCTCTCCAATTTCTTTACTTTGCGCTCGCTGCTAGCCTGATCTGACCGCTGGGTTGCCATAGCGTGATTAACATCTTCAAGCTGAGTTATGAGAAGGATAAAATAGGAAATGAAAGCTTTTTAGCTACATGTGGCGAGCATACAGAGACAGTTAAGACAACAAAGTAATTCTACACTAGTTCATCTGGGCCGTAGTCGTAAGGATAACAAGTTTGCTTTGTAATCCGAGGACGCGGGTCCCAGCCTGCGTAGGGACCGGGAGACCCTCGCAGTGTACTTGGACCATGTGCAACTAGTGGTGATTGCGCGGCAGCGAAACGTCGGTACTGCGTACTGGCGTCCTCATGATGCCTTTTTCATTTGGCACGACGTAGCATGAAGTTATACACAAGCTAAAAGTGCCGTTTTCTTGGTAGTCCCTTTTATCATGTGGTACGCAACACCAAATGAGAAAAGGAATTCATTTGGGGCAACGGCTGAGAGTAGTAGACAATAAACGCGTGAATATTTTGAGTTTTGCTGGATAGAGATTTGGTTAGTTCATCGAACGCCAAAGTTCAGGGTATCGTCCTCCTGGCAAAAAGTTCGCGTTCCAATGCAAACTGTGAGATAGACCAAGAGTAATTGAAAGTGATGGTTTTAGGGTTCAACCTTGTTGGTTAGAAGGCAATTAATAGCAACCCAGTGGGCAACTATGGACTCATCACTAGAGAGTAACTAAGTGTACTTATGTTATACGTCGATCGAGAAGAGCTTACAACCATAAAAACGAGGTAGATTGTAGAGAAAAAAAGTAGGATAGAAAAGGTATGCAAATTGAATAACTAGATTTAAGAAATTTAATGCAAGAGTACCCCAGTGTCGTGCCTGATAGAATTTGCAATCACCGATATAGCCTATCCAATCATCGAAGAAAGTGACATGCGCCAGATAGATCAAATGTTTCGTATAAAGTTTGTATGTTTCTTATGTTAAGTCATCGATGGTTCAGATGAAAAACAATAAGGAATCTGAGACTACCGGAGTTCGCTCAATCACGGAAACTAATAAGATAATTGCTAAAAGAATGAGCTTGCAGAATAAATCATAGTATTAGGCTAATCATGGTATAACACTGTCAAACGTCTCAAAGTTTGAAAGTGTCAAAATGAGGAGGGAGACAAAACTCATTGACCATGAACAAACAAGTTGTAAACGGAAATGAAGCCTTAAAAATAAATCGCCAGTTGTACGTCGTAACGGGGCTTCGCAGCCACGCGATCACCACCAGTCGCGCGTGGGTTGAGTATACTGCGAGGACGCCCACCCCTACACGGATTCGAACCGGTGACCTTATGGTTACAAACCAGGTGTGCAGACCACTCGGCCACCGGCCTAAAGAGCACATATCATTTGACACAACACCCTTAACAATCAAAAAGCTGTAGCACTCTCAACGTCACAACTGTTAATACGTAGATAGGGTCCCACGAAAGTGAAAGCAATGACAGACATAACGTATTAACAAACCAGTTTCAGGGACGCAGAACTGGCTTCACGCAACGGAATCAGCGGTGCACCTCAAATCAGCAACGACACCAATGTGCACACGGGCGTGGACTCCGACGAGATAGACTACCCGGATATCCGAGATCAATACTCGTACAACAATGGAGTGATGCTATGCATTACCGAACGAAACAAGTACGGCTAAATTACACCCAGGTTGGATGTACAACTCTCGGTGAAACGCACTAGAGTTGGGATGCAACATGTGCCAGGGACACGATAAACGGCAACTTGCAAAATTGGACAGAAACACAAAGTAGTTGATCAATTCATCTACTTCGACAGCTGCATCGGCAACAATGGGCATAAAAGCTAGAACAGCCTTCATGAACCTGCGACATATTTGGCATCAGAAGGGATTTCGATCGGTCTGAAAAGTCTTGTGCACAAGATCACAGGGAGGGCTACCCTCACTCTATGAGAGTGAGACTTGGTCCCTTCGGTGGGAGGAGGTGAAGTGCTTTCAAGTCTTTGATCATCGCTGATTACGGAGCAACACTGGTGACACATATCCGCATGCACGACGTATGTGAGTAGTAGGTATTGGTAATCAGGTTAGTTCAGGTGAACAACGAATGGCATTGAATAAGTCGCGATGGATTGGGTAAGTATTAGGTGAACCCGATCACCGGTAACCGAGGTGTCTCTTGTTTTCCAGATGGAGAGTGGCGCAAGGCTTGAGGTGGACGAAAGTTAACTTAGCACCGATAACTAAAGCAACTGACTAGCAAACTGCGTGCTCACAAAAAACTAGTAGGGTGATTTGAATACAATACATTTAGACGCAATCGGTGAGGGGAGTACTCTGTCCTCTTAACGGCAATAACGTGCAAGTCAGTAGATAGTGAGCGGCGCTATATCACATCTAGTAACTTATTCACGATGGTCGTTGCCGTTCCCCGTAGCTCAGTGATCTTAACCCCAGACTAGTAACGGTCGAGTTGTGGGTTCGAGCCCCACAGGGGTCAAATGGAATGCGTACTGATGGACGAGTCCCGAAAAGAACTTGGTGCTGTTGGTCTGTTCCACCTTTCTGGCGAGTCCGCATATTTGGTTCGAGACGTCACGGGACGTGGTTTGCAGTCGGTAACAGTGGGGCACCTGCAATTGTTTTTTAGTCGTACTGTCTCTTTAATGTACCTACCTTAGGTGCTAACTTAAAATCGCGGGGTAACATCTGATTATGACGCGGGGCATTGAAAGCTGCAAAATAACGGTCTCACCGATGCTGCCTTATCTCTACACGATGGCCAGCTGTTTGTGACCGTATGTGGGTGACAAGGTGTAAGTGCCCTCCTGATCCTGAATATTTGCATACGGCATTTAGGCTGGACCTACTTCTTGCCCTCTTATTACTTGTCGAGCTGTAGGTGAATGTAGTTATGCGGCAGCGAAGCATCAGTTCAAAAGGCTGATGTAGTGCACTGTTCATGATCATGATGATGTCCAAGCGGAAATAGTCTTGTGTCGCAACTCACACTGTCCAACTTCCTCCCTATAAGAAAACGATCAACTGTACTTGCGTGTACAACTCAAGTACTCACTTCGCTTTGTAGCTTTTTTCGTGACTTTTCCAGTTTCTCAACTTGGGCAACCAGTTCTTCATTGCGGTTTGTCGCGGCATCAAGGTCGCGGAGCAGCTTTTTCCGGCCATCTTCTAGTTGTTCAATTTGGTGAACATCTTCTTCAACCTTTTTCTTCGCGTCCTGCATCTGTGAGACAAAAATCGAGCAACCAAAAGATAAATCATCATGCTTTGGGTTAGTAATATTTTCGGAACCAATGATCCGAGGCACACAGATATGAAGTGTGGTGTTCAGAAGGAGAAGAATTGATGGCATATGGGCAATTTAACTAGTCCTCCGCAAATAACAGCTAACCGAACAGATGAGCACAAACTGACTAAGGATTAGGGTCTTGAGTGACCGAGCATGGCGTTCCGGCTGCAAGCAGGAAAAGTGAAAAGAGCGAGAAGAGACGGCGGATCTCCGTATAAAAAAGGCAACACAGCCTGTCTACGAAAGAGGGATAAATGGCAAATAACTCCGTAAAAAACCACCTTTCAGCAGACCAAAATGCACTGGGCTGTAGACTGACAGGTTGATCTAGACCTGGGGTTTATCACCGAGCGCGCATTCAAATAGTTATCCAAGTGTGAATAGGTGGCATGTTGGCGAAAATACAACCAGTTGTGCAGATGCGTAATTATCGATCACAAACAATATGGCACATAGTCCGAAGATACATGGAGCTGGTCTAGTACTGGATGGAGAAATAGCGGATCGATCAATGGTACTCGTTAGCCAAAACATATGTGTTCACAGCGCAGTACCGCGAGGCGCAATAGACCCACCTGTTGCGTGAGTGCCAACACGTGTTTCTCTAGTGCCATTTTCACTTGTTCTTCCGCATCCAACGCATCTTTAGCACTTTCTCGCTCATCCTCCACCTGACGTATTTGCGATTGAAGTGCAAGCTTGATACGTGTTTCTTCATCTAGTCGGAGGCGAACCTCGTTGAGCTCTGCAGTAAGAGCAGCTTCTGAACGAGTCACTCGGGTTAATTTGGATTCCAGGTCCTCGAGAGAGGAGTTCGATGCTTCCACATCGGCAAGAGCTTTTGTCAATCGACTGTCAAGCTCACTTCGTTGCAGCTCCAATTCCTGGATTTTTACATGGGATTCATTGAGCTGCTGATCGCCTTGTCGACGACGCTTTTCTAATTCGTTTCTGAGGATGGTAGAATTACCGTAAACAATGCGAGTGTGTAATGAAGTGCAAAATTATTCGCAATACATTTAAGCAGGTAAAAATAAACAAGGAAAAATATAAAGCGAATGAAATCATGCAAGAACTCACTTTCCCATTTGTAAACTCTGAATTTGCTTCTGAAACTCCTCTAGCGTAGAATCCTGCTGTGCTTTAGAGCGCTCTAGTGAGGCCCTCGCTTTCTTCGCTTGCTCCAATTGTTCATTAAGGCCTTCAATGGCAACGGCGTGGTTAGTTCGGAGCTCCTGAATAGCGGATTCGTGTGAGCTAGATGGCATGCATAGAACAGCGTGAAAACAAATGTAAGAACAAACTCTACGAAAAATCACACAATGATGAGTGAGGTGGAGTATGGCAGAAAGATACTCTAACAGAATCAGTAGAAAGCATAGTGCGAAACGCACTGCTTGTAGGTGAGAGAAATTAATTAGGAAAACGATTGAGAAGAGCGATCTCTATCCTCAAAGGCTAAGAGGCGGCAACGCGACCAGAGTGCCGCAAGACACGTTACGCAACTCAACAGTGCAGATGGTGTGCACTGGAAAAACTCGAAGACCAAATAAAAGCGGGTGTGAACATTAGCTACATATGCCAATGTAGTCTAGCTAGAGTCTCAACTGGCAAACACCACTAGAGACATCAGCATCATCATCATTAACAACAGAACATCAGCCATTGGAACTGCCGCTTCACAGCCGTACAACCGCGGTGACCCACGGAAGGAACAATAATAAGAGGGAGAGGAGAGAGACCTAGTATAACACCTTAGTACCTGATAAAACATTCAGAGTCAAGACGCCTACATGTTTTCAAAAATATGCCATCACAAACAGTTGGCTATCGTGTAAAGCTAAGGCGAGATCGGTGAGAGAGCTTCCCTGCTGATTTCATTGCCCCGCGTCATAATCAGCCATTACCGAACAGATAACTCAGCACCAAACACACTTTAAACAGGCAGACTGATTGATAGATGGGTGATGCACACATCTTGTAAACTACCTGTAAACACAGTAGTGAGGAGAGTGAAGAACCACATGTTTCATGAAAACAAAGACAACAAAGAGACCACTGGAGACATCACAAAGGTTGAGATGATAAGCAAATGGGCCATTCACTTTGAAAAGAAATCTCATCAAGTGTACTGCGGCCCCACAAGTTAGCATGTAAGTTCAAGACCGTCAAAGACCGAGTAAAGCTCTATCAACTCTATAGCGTTATGATCCCAAATGAGGATTGGTATTGCATAGTACTTGGGAGCTGACTGAATCTACTATAACTGATGGGCTTGCTCGTTATGAGATCATGAAGAAAGGTTTGTGTGGTCGATCGAAACCCTAAACCAACAGTGAGGTGTGTTTGGTGATCGTCAAGGTTACTAGAATGCTGACGCCAGTCAAGTCCTCCTACATACTACATGGGGAGTGAGTCTCCAGTAAAACACAGTGACGAAAGGATGCATGTCACGGAAACCGGGACAGTCCGGAAATAAATAAATAAATTCGTTATTCTCGAATAATGAGAGACATGCCTGTATAGGCACAACAAAAAGTCGGGGATGTGAGTTTATATATGTATGTGGGAGTGCATGTATGCAGTCGTTATTCGGGTTTGAATATGTGCCACCGCATTTGTGACTGATCGCGTGGATAGTGTGAGAGATGGGATGAGTTACGTCCGTGGTGGGAGCGTGTTTGGCAAGGCAAGCATAGGGCCGTGACTTTAGTTGGAGGTGAGTCACATCCGCCTCGTTGCAGTGCTGTTAAACAGACATCAGTGGTATTTTTTAAAGGGAAAGCGCTTATCAAGCGAAAATCCACTACGTCCAGGAGCACTGCCGCCAAACATTCGCTGGGAGATAGCCCCGAACCACCCAGTTGGTGCCCCGGGGAAGTCATAGTCGCATCGTCGGTTAAGGAGCCTGTCATTACTGATAAGCCATAAGTGAGTGATTGGACGCTTGACAATCAGGATCGCAAGTTGGGTAGTTATGGATTGATTCAGGTATTTGCGGTAATCATTTGTTACAACGGTTTTAAGATGCAGGCTGCGGCTGATTTAGTCCCCTGGATTTGGGTATCATGATGCAGTTGTTCAACGGTTAGTAGACCAGGAAGGAGATGAGTGCGCCAGAGGTCCGATATGATCTGTGTTTGTCATTGTAGGTTCGTTTTGTTCGCAGATGGGGCTAACTGATAAGTTCCTGTCTTCAGAATACAGAGAGAGAAATGCTGAGTGAGTAAGCCAGTAGTGGGAGGTTACAGCTCGTCCCCGATTCTCTCCGACCAGCATGCTACAGAGAATCTTTCGGATTTTCGTCATTTGATGAAAAATATCACAACTCAACTCTACTTGTTGGATACAAATATGCTGAAGATATTGGTGCATCTAGTTGCATGTCATCTGTCGCTGACACATCCCCAGAAATTCGGGGACAGTTTTAGGGAGAACGAGAGACCGTTGTGAATCCTATATGGACTTGGGTCATACCAACGGTTACTGCGCACACTAACGTAACCGTATATCCTTAATAGGTGAGTTCACACAAATGACTACTGACCGTGAAGGATATAACCATAATTATTCGAGCAACTGTCAAGTACATTGGCGATATGCATCCAATACGAACTTAGAGGAGTGTATGGTGGTAGAGCCCAGTGAGGCATTGGGAACTAGTTCTGACGGTAAAAATTGTTATTCTCAGGTTGCGGTTTCATTAACGTTGTAAATGCGTGTTTCCGCATTCAAAAGCTATACTGTCTCGTGGCACGAAGCGGACAACGTATGGTAGAAGACACAGCATAATGCATACAGTTTCTTATTTCAATGTTGGTGGACATTCCCTGGTAAATGTTCGCCAGTTGAAAAGTATTACACGAAGTGAATTACAAAATGCATTAATTTTTCATCTTCCCGCATCGTATTGTTTGACTGTTCTCGCCTGCTTACCGAACTCACAAAGGCGATGACTTACGTCACGTGATTGCTCGCCTGATTTGGTGGCAACCATATTGTGAAACCTTCACTTCACGTTAGAAGAGTAAGCACCACCCGCTGGTGGCATGTTTCAGCAGACCAGCGACAACAGCGTGATTGCCAAAAGTTCAGTGGATCATATGCATAAAAGAGTACCTTGCACTGGGGCAACTATGCAGATGAGTTCAGATGCGGTAAACAATGTACACAAAAAAACAGTAGCGACCCAAGGTAGGAATGAAGCGCAGTTTGTTGTGATCATCCACAACCAGCATTTCGAAAGGTCAACAAAGTGACGCAAAAGTACGAAAGATTTGGAGTGGAGAACGCATGCCAACTGCGATAAGAAAAAAACAAGATGAAGGTCAGCGCGAAGAGGCTAAAGCGCTTGATCATCATCATTACACATCAGCTAAAGGTGCGAAACACACTTTGGCTAACTGTGCCGTAACATTACATATACGATGGATGAGAAAGCGAGATACTAAAAAAGAAATTGCAAAAGCTAAAAAGAACAAGTATAATACGAATAAGTGTAATAATATTCATGCATTGTGAGATCGTTGTTGGAGGGGAGAGCTAAATGGGAAAGGGAGGGGCAAAGAAACTCAACACAAACGCCACTGATGTTGGCTCTGTGCCACATCAGCAGGTGGCCAACCAAATGTGTTCATCGTCCTTGGGACCACAGTCGTGATGCACAAACCGCTGCCAAGCTCAAAGTCAGGGACTCCATTCATATTGACCAAGTCATCGTGTGACTTCTCGTCCACTTCTTCCATCTATACCCACGACGCGTAAACAATGCACGACGGGAGTCAATGTGCTGGCATGCGCAACAATTGGTCAGGCCATCGGTGGTCTTGTGCGTGATATAACGCTGCTCAGCGGTTCACTAGCTCCCCCTGCACCAAATAAGCGAGGTCGACCACGCTCATTGCTCACGTAGTGTTCCCACCAGACAAGAGCCAAAGTACGAAGAGATAAATGTAGCATACACTTACGCAACTTGAGATTGCAGCTGCCGGCGCAGATTAGCCACCTCGGCCTCGTAAATGCGTAGGGCTTCCGTTTGTGCCATCGAATTGGAGCCACTGTCCATCAGCTCCGATCGCATAGCCTCGACGTCCTCCATCAAATCCCGTTTGGCTTCTTCTGCCTTATCCCGGGCTTTTCGCTCTGTTTCGACATCTTCCTTCAGCTCTTGTATGATGGACTCGCATTCGCGGACCTGATAATAGTAAAGAGGATTGGGCAAAGACATGACAACGTGTACCATCACAAGGTTGGGATGTAGACAGCTTAGCCTACGCAGAGATAGGGAGAGCAAGGTGGTCACCAAGGTGAGGTTAGACGGTACTAATTAGAAAAGAAAGCGCAATACAAGGGTATCAGAAGACTTGTCTACTGGGGAGAGCAGCAAAACGAGTGGAAGACCAGAGCTGAATAAGTGTTGTTAGCGCGAAATATTCAGTGTCCGTCAGCTGACCGGCATGAACAGGGAATGCTACACATGGCCGTTTTGGGCGAGTGAAATAGATTACAGCACCTGCTAAAGTGTGGATTCCCCAAGAATATCTCAAAGCAGCCATATGCGCCCTGTGAATGCCGTGCGTCAACCGTGTTATCGTGAGGACCGGATCAGAGTGCACAGTTTTGATCATCTGAAAAATGTGGCGAAACCCCGGAGCACAGGCAACAGAGTGACTCCAAATGGAACAAGCTCACTGTCAAAGTAATAGTACTGATATCCGAGTGCTGCATGCGGTAGACGTTAGCAATATGTTTCGGGCACAATGGCGGATGGACTCTGGAAGAGTCAAGAACGACTGCAGAAAACAATGTGAGCGTGATTCGACATACGCATCTGCGTTTCAAAATCGAGCATTATGTAGGAGCATGAAATCGTTGCATTACTTATTCGGACAGTTAGAACATACGCGTAAATGCAAGGGAGCTCAACGTTAGACTGGCAAAGTAACAGAAACCAGTGTTTGACTTCAGTACAGATGGAAGTGTAAGGGAAAACGGGCCGCAAGGTCATGAGGTGAGGTCAACAAGAGCTGTTATGAACGGCTCACACCGTTTGTCCGCATTTAATGAGTACGACCGCTTCACCGGATGGGAAACCAATGCCCAGATGACGAGTCACAGAGCGCAGCGGTGGAAACGAATAACACTAAAAATATCGACAGCAATATTTCAGCGGTAAAAGTTAAGTAACATGGTATGCAAAGGTAAAGTTAATAGAACGTGTGAGCCACCGAAAAGTCATCTGGTCAGCTGGTTCGTTCCAAACGCTGATCCGGGAGTGTCCACATCAAAAAACGCGTTTGCCCAAACTGCTTTGCATACACAATAAAAATAAGGCAACCAAATGGAGGATAAACTAACCTTCTTAACAGCCACAGCCCGTGCAACAATCTCTTCGTCCAAACGAGCCTGCAGCGCAGCAAGCTCCGACTCAAGCCTGCTGACTGTGTTTTGCAACTCCTCCACACTGCGCAACTGCTCCGCGGTTTGCTCAGAACGCTCAGCAGCTTCCGCCTCCAGTCGGCGCTTCGAACGGTCCAGATCTTGTCGAGCTTTCTGCTCCCGAGCTAGTCGTTCCTCCAAATCCTGTATGCTACCTTCGAATTTAGTCTTCAGCTTGAGTAGCGCTTTATTACGTTCTTCCTCCTCGGCCAGTTGGGCAGTCAAGTCGTTGACACGATCGGTCAGAAGTTTCTTGTCTTTGAGGAGCTTGTTGTGTTTGTCTTCCACACTGACGAATTCAGTGTTCAACTGAGTCATTCGTTGCTCAATGGCATTTTTTTCTACCTGCATCTTCTGCCGTTGCTGTTCCTCCGCTTCCAGTTGATCAGACACATCAGCGAGCTAAAAACGCAGTAGGATGAGAGGCAACAAGTCAATAAAACATTTGACGCGACATACAAACACATTGGAATGCATTATTGAAGGGGAAAACTGGATGAAGGGACAATGCATTAACTTAATATCTTCAAAAACGCTGACTTGTGATTTTACCGCTTACCAGACGCTAGTGAAACCGCCGACGCATTGGTATAACGGAGATCCAAATCCCGTCAACATCTATGAAGTTTTTTTTGACCTCGATGCATAGACACTGGAAGTAAACAAGCTAATTCTGAATGGTGCACTGCGCCGACTAACCAGAAGTGACGTTTCGACAGGGTCTTATAAGGTATATGACGGTATGTTTCTGTTGGTTGGGCTTTTCCTCTAATCCAGACCGATTACCCTGTACGCTGTGCACCCGAGAGTTTCAGAATCTATTCTAGCAACCTCTAAAAATGCATACTATTTTCAATTTATCACTTTTCTTCTCTATAACCTGTGCACTGTATGGCCATTCTCTACCTCTTTACGGGTTCCAGGACAGCAAACCATCACGAAATTTTAATGAAATAATTATGATTACCTTGGAGAAAACGGGACCGAGTGTTTTCGTCGATGGAGAACAACCTGTTTACACTAGCAGTTCTCAATGTGACCTGTACATACTCATCGGAACAGCTGTTCACTGGACCGAGTCTCGCTTTATCGAGAAACGCTTTGTTATGGGTGTCACTCCTAGTTTAAATTAGTCACAACATCTAATGTAAATCATGTCGCCTAGGAGCAAAGCACGTCAAACCTAAACAATGAATTCTCGAAGAATCCAAGGAGATCCCAAGTGATGCAATTTATTGCCACCGAGAAATATCGCTAGATACTAAAGTATAGGAGTATACGCGTACACTTTATATCTCCGCACCAAAAGGTGGGTGAAAACTTGGTCAGATCCCCACATAAGCAAATAACAACCACTGGCATATTTGCATAATATGGGGAAAAAACCGCAGTAAGCAGCTATCGCACAAGGTGATCGGCTGAACGACAGGAGGAAGGGGAAGTTACCATAAGAATGACCAAGGAAGCGAAAACCATATGGGATACGGAGTATGATCGAAGCAAGACCCACTTGTTCCTTGAGTCGTTTCATCTCGTGCTCAGCAGCTTGTAGCTTCGTTTTATCCTCAGCACCTTTGCTCTCCAAGTCCAAGTAATCTTCCTCCAAAGCGCGAACCTTTTCCAACAACCGCATGCGTTCCTGCAACGAGAAACCGCAGTGCATTGATGCAAGGTGTGATCCACTGTCTGAAGTAAGAGGGTTTATCTAATGCTTCAATTGCATTTGGCTACTCAGCCAAGTGTATCAATCGCTAGGGAAATAAACATATCGATAAGTTGCATGCACAATCTGTGATGCATAAAAGCTCAAGGGCGCATGAGCATTCAAATGAAAATGCAGAAAATGAATCGAGGTCGCTAGTGAAAGATGGAAAAGCGGATCACTGTTGTGTCAACACACCCGCACACGAAAAAGCGCATTTCAGATGTATATGTAGTTGCGACGAACAATGGAACTTGATTCGCAGATCATTAGCTCCCATGTGATATGGAGCAATTCGAGTGCAACAGTAATGGGATAGGTAGGCAAGAGATGGATGAAGTGTCCTCATATGGAAGATGTAACAACAAAAGAACGAAACCACATAAACTTGAACTCTCATGTACTGGGCCTCGGTCCTGTTGCTCAAAGACTGTGAAGTATCAGTATGCGGAGATCCGAGAGTCATTCAATAAATAAGGTAAATTTCTCGGTATAAGGACTTCTAATACAGATAGAAGCTTACTTTTGTTTATTTTTGTTGTTTTACTTCTTTTTCACATGAATGTAATTTCTTTTGCAGATTGAAAAATACTTTGTCGTGGCGATTAACAAAGATGGCCGACCAAGAAGCATGCTCCAGGATTGAATAGCGGTCAGTTATCAAGTGTTTGGTTGCTGAAGAATGCAAACTAGTTGAAATTCATAGGAGAATGTCAACTGTGTATGATGCCACATGTTTCAGCCGAAAAGTGTCTACAAGTTGGCAAAATTGCTCACAGAAGGATGGAGCAGTGTTGAGAATGAAGACAGGTCTGGGAGGCCTACAGAATTGAGGTCTCCTGAGGTGATCGAGTCAGTCAATGACCTCATTCAGTCGGATAGAAGGGTGACAGTGGATGACATTGCAAGGAATTTGAGCTTATCTGTTGGGGCGGCACACAAAATTGTCCATGTCATCCACTGTCACCCTTCTGTCCGACTGAATGAGGTCATTGACTGATTCGGTCACCTCAGGAGACCTTACTTCTGCAGGCCTCCCAGGCCTGTCTTCATTCTCAACACTGCTCCATCCTTCTTTAAACAATTTTGCCAACTTGCTGACATTTTTTCGGCTGAAACATGTGGCACCATACACAGTTGACATTCTCCTATGAATTTCAACTAGTTTGCATTCTTCAGCAACCAAACACTTGATAACTGACCGCTATTCAATCCTGGAGCATGCTTCTTGGTCGGCCATCTTTGTTAATCGCCACGACAAAGTATTTTTCAATCTGCAAAAGAAATTACATTCATGTGAAAAAGAAGTAAAACAACAAAAATAAACAAAAAGTAAGCTTCTATCTGTATTAGAAGTCCTTATACCGAGAAATTCACCTTATTTATTGAATGACCCTCGTAGAAGCCAACTGTGTAGCGTTGACAACTAAGGTCAAGACTGATTATCATAAGCGCTCGAATAAATTTCTGAAATGACAGACTTGAATGCACAATTATTTGCGCATCTGAGATGGCAACAATCCCAGCAGAACACTCTCGATGGAAGCTTAGTGTATGACCTGGTATGCCCCTGTATCCACTGTGGAGGAAAAGAAAGAGTCTAGTTGACCGTTGATCAAAAGACCCTATTCAACACCAGATGGTGTACACCAAGAGGATGCAATCAAAGCGGGGATCGTTGTCTTAAGCATTGGAAAGGACCAAAAGGACAACCTGCGAAAAGCACCGAGGCATCAGTTTAACCGAGGCAAAAGCGTATAAAAACAATACTGTGGTAGGTAACCGGCGCTTTTGAGAATCCCCATGAGAAGTGCCCAATATAAAAATGGTCCACGAACCTCATTTTCAAGCACTTCTGGTTATGCAACTGCTTAGTAGTGGGGGACATTCCGGAGGAAATCTCCCTACTGTGACACCTTTATGACTCCAACACCAGGAACATGCAAAAGTCCCACACCCTGACACAGTAGGAGAAGGGGTCTTTAGGTTCGATCTATTCTACTTTTACTCACTCAACTTGTGGTTGGAGATCATCTTTTATCATTATACATGGTAGACAGAGGTGGAAAACACCTCAGATATTATGCCGCAATAAAGGGAAAAAACATGCAACAGAGGCACGTCAGCTGAGTCACCAATAACGGATGGATATCGTTTCGGAGAGTTAACAGTCGGCTATTATACCGCATAAGGAATTATATCATGACTAATGAGTGAGATCGTGGTTGGAGGGGAGGGACAAAGGAACTCACAACACAAACGTCACTGAGGTCGGCGCTTAGCCAACAAGTGTATGAAGCCAAAGGTACTCATTGTCATTCGGTCCCCAACCAGGGAGCCGAGAGGCTCCAACCGCGGCCAACTTCAAAGTAACCCTTTGAGCTCTGAATTAATTTACCTATGGATCGACATGAAACACAACAGTTTACTTCACACACTGTATAGCAAAGTATCAGAGTTCTGACCCTTACTTAATTGTTGACAGAAGGCTACTTTACGTATCCTCACGAGTGCCGGTAGGAATGACACTTACAGTGAAGCAGCAGAACAATTTAAACAAAATGGTACTTATAAGTACCGCCAGGAAACAAAGAAATAAGGGACTACACTCCGCTTGACCAAGTCATCCCATGACGACTCCTCCTCTTCTTCCATCCGCATCCCCGGCGCTTGTAGTAGGATCCAGTTACTTTATCAGCGGTGCCGGAAAGGCTGAAGTGGGGCGCCGCACATTAACATGTGCTCCGTCTATTCAAGATACAGAGTGCTTTCGCAGAGCTAGGTTGTGATGCTAACTGTCCGTGTCAACATTGAGTAGCCTCTAAAAGTGGGCAATCGGTCTACCCATCTAGGTAGCTGCACCAGTTGTGACATTTATCTCCTGGATGGGAGGTTCGTAGGCACCTGTACGGTTGATGCGGCATTGCAAAATATTGCAAAATCTATGTGCTATCGGTCTAAAGGTAAACGTTGGACTGCACAACGTTGTAATGCAGTCGGTGTGGTTGTGTGAAGCAGACGCATCGATGCGTGGATGGCATAATGAAGGTGAGAGACTCTGACGACCAGAAGTGCTCGCGGGGCGGTATGCCAGTTGGTGAGAAGTAAAACGCCATAGCACCGCAACGGATGGTGTAATCTAAGTTGCAGTCTGCGTGCGAACGCCCTCCAATCCGCTTATTAGGGGACTATTTTTATCAATACCGCAACTGTTCACGCTAATGTTGGAAAACGATCAGCTGATGAGGCGACAGGTCCAAATGGACTGAAACACGTGGTAAGACTGGGGTACACTATTTGCTCGGATGTGATTGGAAGAGACGGTCGCGGAATTAGCTACAGACCTTATCCGGGGACCATGAAATTGTGAAGCCAATGGTGCTCATACATTCGAGCCATCGCCCACACTTGGCAGTTTTAAACAATTAACAGCACGTTAGTTTCTTTTCCGTTTTATTTCTTATCAAATTTGATACACTGTCCTCCCATAAGGCCTTCATCAAAGAGGACAGAAGATATGCTCTCGCAATTTTTTCTCACAGTTTACTTGCGTGAAGGTATAAGTTCGGCAAGGCGCATCAACGTAACTGGATACATATTGTTCGGGCACTCCGAATACACGTTGGTAGTCGAAGTTAACTATAACAACTCCTTCAGTGAGTCAACAAAAATGGTGGCGACGTTACGCAAATAAGTGGATTAACAAGTCACTGAGTTATCATTTGGTGATAATGAAAATGATACCAGCTATGTGAGGCAATGCATTACGGATCCAGGGCGTGAATTGTGCGTGGAGGCATGCCTCGCATTGAATCGGCCTATTGATCAACACTCGTACAGAAGTTGGGACCGACGAAACCCCGTCCCCCACAAAAGCATGTCGTCCGCATACATGAGTCCCTCCCGAGTCGACAATGCTGAAGCGAAAAAGTAGTCCTGACAAACACAGATGTAAAGGTGAACCGAGGGCAAAGCGCTCTCTAAAATTGCACATGGCCCAAAAGTCACCCAGAACAAAGCTGACGGAAGATTCATAAAGTGACAACGAAGTAAAGACAGTTTCGAGTAACAAAACCAAAGGTGCCCATCAGTCAAGGAAAACTCTAGTGCAATGGCAAAATGTAAGTGTGTGTCAAAAACATCACTGGTAAGTGGAACCAGCGGGGGAGCAACAAATGGTAGCCAAAGAGACAGTGTTGGGCACGTGATATGGGCAATCTGTTATTCATGGTATACTTGAGCTGACGACGGCTGGCGCCGATACTTCATGAGGATACGATATTTCTCCTGACGTCATGGTAACAATATGCGTCCGCTGGATAAAAGTAGAGTGCGGATGTAAACGGAATGCGCTTTTTGACATTATTTACAACTGAGTACTGATGGGTCCGGAAACGAATTGTCTCATTCTGACCAAGGTCATCTCGATGCACAATAAAGCAGATGGTCTGGTTCACTAACTTATGGATTCGTGATTTGATTACATAGTGACTTGCAAACGAAGCATCCGAATGATACAATAAGGATCATTCAGTTCGCATCTGGCCCCTCGCAAGCTATGGCGGATGAAATGGAGATTAGTAAAAAACGAATACACAAAGCAAGCCAATAACAAAGGAAAAATGTACCTCGAGTACATTTTGACTAGACTCATGTTCCTGCGCGAGTTCCGCTTGCAGCTGGTTTTTCTCTTTGGTCAGCTTCTCGTACGCTCGTTGCACCTCGGTGTGATCGGTGGTGATTTTCTCGAGGGCCTCTTGAACCTGAAACGGAAGGAACATAAGTGTACGGAGAGTAGAAATATTGAGCGACAAACGATGGCAGATAGATACTAAAGGAGAAGTTAAAATGTGATATTTGGAACTTTATGGTACCCGCGTAAACCTGAAGGCCCTAGTGATCTTCGTTTGCAAGCGGCTGTCAGCCGAAAGTACCGTTTGAGATACGATAAGCAGAGTAACCTCGCTTTAAAGAGCCTGTCGTTAGTAAGTCTGCTTAGAGCACTACGAAAGGAACAAACACCATCGTTCCAATCGACCGGCCCACTCAAATGAGCGTGTGCGCTTGGACACGTGGGACGGTCTGTGCAAAGCCGATGAACGAGTCAGTGCGCACCGAAAAAAGACAATCGAGTGGCTGCAACGCCCACAAACAATGGGTTGAGACAAGGCGCGGCGCCTCCGATAGCGTGTGCATGTAATCTATGGACTGAACATAAATCACCAACCCGGAAATGCGCCGTAAACAAGAGCGATGCAGATGGAAACTTGAGAAAGTGGAAAAATAGAAGTACCTATACAGAAAGATCAGTGGGGAACGGTTAGGTAAATCGGCGAAAAAAGATAATCCCTCATGAGAGAGGTAGACAAATGAGGATAAATGATGTACTAAGAAACTGAAGGACAAAAAAGAATTTCTGTGAGCTAACGCTTGCTCATTGTCTGTGAAGGGCAAAAGGAGACAATAAGAAGAGTAAGGTGCATAGTACACCACGACGAACGGCTCACATATGGTTCCTTAAAATGGAAGAGCAAGAACAGACGCGTACGCAGCAGCAACAACAACAGAAAGGGGAGTCGATGCGAACAAACTGTAGTAATCGAGAGAACACAACACAACACATGATACACGAAGTCAGGGGTCAGGATGGACTATCATTCAAAACAAATGGCAAAGGCAGCGGGCAATGATAGTCATTGTCTATCGCAGTTAAAAGCAGTTGATATCCATCGAGAATGATGACAGCATAACCAAGGGATGAACGGTGAATTTTGTCAGGCCAGACGTAAGGTCATATAAAGAGAGCACATGATTAAAACGACGGTTTAGTTACATCGGGACGCAACCTGTAGGATTTAAACAAACAAGCGTGAAAAATATAGGCCGAAAATTTATACCATTGGACAACTGGAACCAGCGGCGCCCCACATAAAAAGTAAGCAACTGTGATAGGGTGTCTCATCTGTCATTTCCAAGCAAGATGTTGCTCCAAAAGAAGAGGCGCGTTGCATAGTAATTAGTAACTCAGTCATGCAGTCCACTGCAGTCACCGAGCGTCTGATGGCAAAACTCGCTCAGTTGCAATTTGCTCGAATTAAACAGGACTCTGAGCATGTGTGCTCTGTGGATGCACCCCGACGGGATGAAGTGACAGCTCAGCGCTTTTAACGAGGTTTGGAGGATGTGTGTCGGTGTTCAGAAGTCAGGAACCTAGTTAGAAATCTTTACATAACCATACTACTACCTTAGCAATCGACTTTTGACAAGAATCAAGATTCGTTAAGAGTAAGGAAAAGGTAAAGCGATGATCAACATGGCCATCGTCAACTGAATGAAGTTAGCAATGAAGAGATTGTAAATGATTGCCAAAGAAGGCGAATGGAGATTCAAAGTGTGAAACAGAAAGGGAAGACCGGAGTCTATACATGAATAAAAGTTGCGATATTGAATACAGACATGGAAATGTTGGTTGATGTGCATATAATCAGCGGTCGACACAAGTAACAGCACCTCTAAAGGAATCTCACTGACTTAGTCAGGTTCCAACCATAATAGGAAATAGGTTAGGTGAACGGTCGCAGAAGTATTAGCGGCAATCATGATGCGGTCCAAACAAGTCGAACAAGGCAGGCAGATGGGTAGGATAAGTCCAGATACCGAAAACAATGCATTACAGTACCAAGCCTGTCAGTCATCACTCACATTTGACCACGTCACGTTAAACAATAGACTCTCAGAGTTGTTACGGCTGGAAGCGATGATAACGGTGAATCTTACAGACTAGGTACAAAAATGATACAGGCGCCCGAGTAACAAAGGCGCACTACAATATGTCTAATTAGTTCCAGTGCTATTGAAATTGCCGAATGTACCACAGATAGAGGATATGTGAACTTCACAAAGCGAAAAACCCTATTCGGCACGAACCTGCAAGATGGATCAAATTGGCCTCCTGTTGATAAGCAGGGGCGCAAAAGTAATTTTAAGATGGAGCACCGGACGCAGCAAGTGGAAAAACTCGCATCAATCTCTCACAGAGAAAGCAATTGCGATGACGAAATTGGGGTAGGAAGACACTAGGGAGAGACTTAAAACGGTACAAAGTAATTTGCAACCATATCAACAGTGAGATTGCTCCTGTCACCCACCAATTAGACCATTCGGCTGAAGTGCATGCAGTTGATTAAACTGCAACAGGAACGGTGAACTCAAACGGAACGGAGCTCAAACAAGGATGTGCAAGCTCGCTGAGGAAGCACCCCCGCTGATATGTCGTAATGGGAGCGATTTGGATGTAATCATATGACGTTGACGAAGCAGGATGGGGCGTATTATGGGTCAGTTATAGCATGTTGCATCACTCGAAAAACAAGTAGCGAAAGCCCAGCTGAAACATCACAGGTAACCTCACAACTTTTATCTAAATACATAGGCCAGTGGCTCCCAACATTTTGAGAGTGTTACCCCTAAAGCAATTTCAATATAAGTACCAACAAAAATTTAGCTTAAAAAACGAATCAACTCAGCTGTCACACGTTTTGGTTCAATTTATGGAACATAACTTCATTTTTCAATGAATTTCAATCATCCCGACAAAAGGGCTTATTTTAGAGCATTTTATGTCATTACCTCAAGCAGTGCAAGTTAATGAGACGGTTGATATTTCTTAGTTCCAATAATTTGTATAACGTGTGGTGTAGTTTCGGTTAATGCACACCCTAAGTTAAATCAGCTCCATGCTTTTGTTTTCATTATCACCATGCTGAAAAATGCATTTTCACGCATTTGCAATGCTTTCATCGAAAATGTTGAACAATCACCACCAGCATTCGTTAAAAAATTCCTGTTTGTGTGTTATCTACGAGATATTTAAGGAATTGTGCTTTGGTTTCAATTTCAGTGTCTGGAAACATTTCTTTATTCACCGTGTAGGGCCTTAGCAGTTATGCATTCTGAGTGGCGATTTTCCAAAGCATTAAATTAGACTAGTTAATATGGATGACCTAGTCGATAAGTTTGTTGCGTGACTGAGCGACGATCCAATACACGTGTACTAATCTTTACTCTTTTTAAAATCCTATTTTACCTCTTTGGATGTTGGGAACCACAGACATAGACCGATGTGACCCCTCCGCACAGTGATACGGAGTTACAGGGCGATGTAAAGGTGATCGAAGAAGAATCCTCCCGGCTAGAAGTAGTGCGGCATGAATACGATAGTTCCGAGCACGGAAACATATACACTGGCCGAGGCCAGCGTAAGCAGCGTAATGCTAATTAGCGCACAGACTATTGTATAAATGGAGACCGTGTGCAGTAGTGATAGGTGGGGAGTGAATGTGAAGCATGAGCAGAATGATTTTGAAACAAACGGATGCTGAAAGCGAGATAACCTGAGACCGGTGAGTAAGAGGTTATCCCGACGCAGTGGCCTTAGTCAGGATGACTCAGTGGCTAAACAGCTAAAACAGCTGGGTGGGTACCTTTGTGCAAAGTGGGAGTGGAAATGTCCCAGAAAAAGCAGACAAGGAACATCTGATCCCTGTCGTCACGCTTGTACAAGAATCTTGGAGCGCTATTGCATCATAAGAAACGCGTTTTGGAAAATAATGACCATGGTCTTATGATATCCTACTGTACAATGCAAAAAGCGAAAGTTTGTTGTAGCACAAATTGGTTTGGATTACATGTGAGTAACTGAGGAGTATATAGAGGAAGGTCAGCAGATCTAAATATAATAAGTGTGAATGGTGTCACGCACTCAACCAGTCAGAAAGCCACAGCCACAGTTAAAGATCCAATGCGCAGGGCGTATTAGCTGTGCAGGATTACAGTCGACGAATATAGCTGTCAGGTGAATCAGTGATACGGACAAATGGCGGGAAAAAGAGTCTAAGATGGTGAGCATGAGGGGAAGGTTTTGGTGGACACAACAAACTGGGTTATGAAAGACAACTGGCTGCAACAAAGTAAATATGCTATGGGCTCTGTGCAAATAAACTTATGACATGGCAGGCCCTTTCTTTGCGCGGATGATATCAAAGTTGTGTTCGCTTTTGATAGCATAAATGAACCAAACGGTGCTCAAACAATACAGATGGAGCTCTTCGCCCTTCAGCGGTGGTGTCGAGATTGAAAAATGGTATCGGCTGTTGGCAAATGTAAAGCCCTATTCTTCAGATGCAACCTTATTAATGACATACTGATGTTAGATGACAAACCAATTTCGTGCTGCACAACGATTCGTGACCTCGGAGTTCGCTACTCAAACTCTTTCAATTTCTCCGAACAGGTACATCATGTCACCGCCAAAGCGAGAAATATCATAGCACGTACGTTACGCTTGAAAGACTCTAGGCTAGCTATGTACAAAACATATGTGTCCAGTCTTAGAATATTGCCCATTAGCATTCACAAATGTAAAGATGTACAAAATCAATCTAGAAAAAGTACAATGTTCCTTTACTAGGGTTTGAATACTTGACTAATCAACAATGGTGTAAACTGCTGAAGCTAGAGTTATAATGGTTGAGAAGAATTAAGATTAATCTTATCTTCCTGTTTGATTTAACTCATACCAATTCTGGGGAACCAGGTACTGTCCAGTTTGGCACTTTCCACTAATATCCAACTAGAAATACAGCATCCAGCTTTTGCGTCCCTAGAGTGCGAACAAGGTTGCGCATAAAATTCCTTCTCATAAGGTATACAACGTTATGTTATAAGCTGCCCGAATCCATTAGATGCAATAACACTAAGCATATATTACGAGCTCAAGTAATCAACCACCTCATCATAGAGGAGCTATTACGTATACTAGGCGAATCTAGATCTCTAGACGATATTTATGAGAGAGGCCCCATAGAATTTTAAAGGTCGAGTCTCACATCTACCGCAGTTGAAATTCTGCTCGGCTTAGATCTCACCTTGTGCATTAACTTCTGACCCTGCTTATCTGTCCTTTTTATTTTACTTTTTTTCCATGTTTAATGTTTTATTTGCCACACTTGGGCTACCGGGTTGCCTAGCGTTAGAAGGTTTCAGTCCACTTCGTTCCACTGGCTCTCCTAACCGTCCTGCACTGGTTACTGATCATCTGATTTCCTTTGTTGCCTTGTCTTGCTTTGAAAAAAGGTTCACCTCTGTACTCCATATTATAATATTCCAGATAGTTGGTTAACTATTCCTCTGATGAAACAGCAAATGTGACCCAGTTTTTTGTCACTGCACTTCACCTCGTCTTGACCCTCGCCATCTCCAAACTTTTATCAGACTCGAACGCACGCCATCTGCCAATGTCAACACTGGCAGGTTGGTAGAATGAGAAGTCAGATCGTTTTCTGTACATTATTATCATTTTGCTCTTTAATATTTCATATTCATTTAATCTAGCCCGAAAGTTAACTGTGAGTCAGAGTGACCCCTGTCATCTCGGATATCCGGACTTCCAGGATTTTCGACCGCCACTACACTCTACCTTGGCCATCTTCAGGAACTTCTCTTTTACCCGGTTTCATTTCCCACCATGCGCCTGTTAAATCTCAGGCTCAGTGATGCGCACATCCAGAGCCTATTTTTTCACAGACCTGCTCTTACACGCTTACACTATTATTTGTACTGGCGTACTAAAAGTTAACATCGTTCAGAATAACCACAGAGGTGATGGCTGGTGATGCACACAACCCATTCTGTATGCCGTAATAATCCGGAGTATAATGGCCATAAAGCTTTCCACTACAACTCATGACCACAAAAATCATTGTGCTATACCACACTTTTTAGACTTCGTTTGACAATTTAGAAATTATGTTGCCATCATCTAGGTCGCTTTTCCTATTATAGCTGCGTCGCACTGAAATGTTGTCATTTACCAAATGATGCACCTTTCGCTCTCATTGTACTTCGCGCCAGAGTTATTAGAATCTTCGTTTCGTTCTGAAGTATTTTTCTCACAGGGTAAGGTTTTCGGCATGAGTTCGCATTTTTAGATGGCCAAAAACAACTACCAGGAAAATTACAAGAACACTTGCAAAATTTTATGTATTCCTGGCAAACTGATGTCTATATTTTTGGATTATTCTTTGCCAGATATTTACGCTTTATTTGTCTTCACTGGTAATCATTGTATAGCCGTTTCCTACCTAGATACTATCGTTTAGTTTATTTCCAACCCTGAGTCCACTACGAACGTGTTTTAATCAATCGATGAAGTTGGATTGCGCGTCAGCGGGAGTTTGAAGGAATGGTTCACCCACGAAAGTCCCATTTCCGCTTCCCGGTCAGACTGCGCTGGTTCAGATCGACTGGACATCCGTTACCGAAGAATATAACCCCAGAACAATCTTTTGCACTTCACCCTGAACAACGTGTATGTGTGAAAGCGACATGGATACAATATAATGCATATTCAATACAAACATGTAGGGGGACTGAATGAAAAAAAGCTGTAAATATGTTGATCTTTCCCTATGTGGAAATAGTCTCTCGTATCGTCGAGAAATAAAAGATTTATGTATTTATCCATTTATTTACAGTGTCGACGAGCGCGCACCACGTTCAGTGACCAGAGGAAAGCGATGAACAACCACGTGGAATTTCAACGATACAGTGACATCACTTTAACGATTATTATCAAGTGGGAAAAGAAAATATGCGCGAAAGCAGTAGGATGATATAGGATCCGTTGCGCTTTGCCTACCACGCAGCGTAGTCAAACCACAGGAGATTAGTCGTTTGTCGCTACCAACGCAAGTGAGCTAACGATATACAGATAGTCGGTCTAACGAATTCAATGTAGACCTAGAGTTTCGAGCAACAAGATCAGGATGGACAACAGTTAACAAGGAGGCGATGTAACGCCAATTGACCGTACTCAGTACAAAGAACGGTAATTCATTGATGAAGGCAATGAGATGGACAACTGAAGAGGAAATTTCGACTACAATGAAGCAATGACTAGGAAAACATTGTAGCGCTCAAGAGAAGTAGACCACCCCGAAAACAGCAAACTCGAAATCCACTGGATTCGTTACAAAGATTGGGATCACACAATCGCAACCGACATGACGAGTAGCTTGCGGTGATAAGTGGTTCGTGGCATTAAGTCGACCCAGTAGATGAAGAGGTCGCATAATGGTGAGCGTTGTTGAAAAGTGGCCAAATATTTGAGTGGACTGGAAACTACCGTCCGACTAGGCGTCTCGCTTTTGTACAACTAAAATGTCTGAAACGTCACAAAGTGGGATGCTAGTGGGCCAGGCATAAAACGGATGGAACAATAAGCAAGTGACGAGCTGCGGGTTCAGGAGATATGCAGATGAGTGACCCGAAGAGTATCTCATCATCATTATACACGTCAGCTAGAGGTGGGAAACACCTCAGCTACTGTGCCGCAATACATAAAGCAAAAGGAAAATAAATACAACAGTCGCATGCCAGCTGAGCTACCAGCAACGGATAGGCATCGTTCCGGTAAGCTACCAGCCAGCAACAAGGCAAAAAAATTATTATATTTACGTTACAAAATGAGATCGTAGGTGGAGGGGAGGCTAAAAGGGATAGGGAAGGAAAAGAAAAAAACAGGAACGCCACTGAGGTCGACTCCATGCAATGGATGCAAGTATATACAGCCAGACGTGTTTATCGTCTTTTTGACTCCAATCAGGGAGCCGTGAAGCTCCAACCGAGGCCAGCTCCGAAGTGAGGACCTTCATTCCTCGGGACTAAGTCATCGCTGGGCCATCTCTCCTCTTCTTCCATCCACATCCCCGGTGAGCAAACAACGCAAGTCGTGGAAGTCGGTGGGCTGGCATGCGCAACACATGGCTAAGCCATCGGAGCTTAGTGTGTGAAATGACGGTGATGAGCGGTCCAGTTCCTTTTTCTGTGCCGTAAACAAGGTGTCGAACACGCTCGTTACTCACGCGGTGTTCCCACCAGATGTGAGCCAAACTGCGAAGGCACCGATGGTCGAACGTAACTAGCCTCTCCATGTCCGCTGATCTTAGGGGCCAGGTTTCGCAACCGTACAATAGGGTCGAACGTACCGCTGCATTGTACCCTCTACCCTTCAGGGAGAGAGTAATGTCACGCCGCCGCTATAGGTGGCGAAGGTTAACAAAAGCACTTCGAGCTTTTGCTATACGGTTCGTGATCACGTCTTCGATCCCAAGGGCGCTGATACAACTTCCCAGGTAGTTGAATTTCTGAACGACTTCTAGCTGATCCCCACCAAGGGTCAGCGCAGGAGGCGATCCCTGCCAATCTTGGAGGAACGCTTTGCAATTCGATGGTACAAAGCAAAGCCCGAAGCGGCTGACAGCCAGTGCTAATCTGTCCAGCGCGGCTTGGCACGTTTGGGAGCTGTCACAGATGACGACAATGTCGTCTGTATACTCCAAGTCAAGAAGTCGTTCTCCTGGGAGTAGCTCCACACCTTTCAAGTCATGTCCTGTAAATACAATCTCCATGACTTGGTCAATAGCGAAGTTGAAGAGGAAAGGTGACAGCGGGCATCCTTGTCTCACACCGCTGGAGATATTGAAGGGTGGCGACAGCTTGCCGTAAGCCCTCACTCTGCCCGTGCTACGCGCATATAATGCTTGGATAATATTTACATATATCTCGGACACACCTTTCCTGAGTAGACACTTCCAAAGTGTACATCGATCAACCGAATCGAAGGCACCTTTGATGTCGAGGAACACGACTACAGTGGGCCGCCAATATGTGTGACGGTGCTCCAACAACTGACACAAGGTGAAGATGTGGTCGATGCAGCCACGACCCAGACGAAACCCGATTTGCTCCTCACGAATCTGGCTTTCACGAGCGCCAGTCAGTCTGTGAAGAATTATGGAGGCGAGTAATTTGGAGGCGATGGAGATCAGACTGATTACTCTATGGTTGTTGCATTCCGAGTGCGAGCCGCCTTTGAAGATGGAAACAATCACGGAGCGGCTCCAGTCGGTTGGGATAGTCTCCTGCTCCCACAGTTTCACTAGTAATTCATGTAAAGCATCAACAAGAACAGAGCCTCCGAATTTGAAGAGGGCTGGAGGAAGATCATCTGTTCCCGCGACTTTGTTCAACTTCAACAGTCCGATCTCACGTTCGACTTCTAAGCAAGAGGGTGGATCCAAAGGGACAGCCCACGGAGCAGGGCGATCAGTGACCGGCGAAGAATCGAACAATTCTAGCCGATTAAATTGCATTTCAAAATGCTCAGCCCAACGATCCAAACGTTTTGACAAATTGTGGATAGGCTGTCCACTCTCGTCACTTAGAGTTTCACTAACACCAGGTCTCCTGCTGCCCGTTTCCCGTATCAGACGGAATAACTTACGATGGTTACCAAGGGCAGCGGCCACTTCCATCTCTGACGCAAGATGAAATCACCAGGATTCGCGGTCTCTCTTCAGGCTAGCACGGAGTTTTGCCCGGAGCTCTTTGCGAGTTGCATTGTGCTCGCTTCCAGCCGAGATATGCCGGCGAGCGTCGATAAGTTCCAGAGACGGAGAAGAGACCCAATGTCCATGTTGGCGATTAGACACACCACATGAGGATTTGCCTGCTGCTAGTAAGGTCTGGTGAATATGAGACCAGTGAGCTTCAATTGCATCCAGTGAGCGTTTATCCAACTCGCATGACAGCGTACTTTGATAGGCATTCAGAACAGCTGGCTTCGCCAGTTGGCTGGTGTCAATGCGCTCACAACGTCGTCGTGGCGTCCGTCAAAACGCATCCGCAGATCAGCACATACAAGTGCATGGTCGGTGTCCACACCTGTGCTCCAAATCGAACGACAGTTCTGGACGCAGCCTCTCCATCAGCAACTTATCGCGATGTGATCGATTTGCGTCCATAGCTGGTTCGAGGCTGGTGGGCGCCAAGTCACCCTTCGGCGGGTGCTGTGTCGGAAATTAGTGCTCGCAAGAAATAAGCGAGCATCCTCACACAAATGAAGTAACCGCTCACCGTTATCATTACGGGAGCCTATACCATGTTGGCCGCCCAGATGCAGCTCATCTGTGGATAATTTTCCAACTTGGGCGTTCAGATCTCCAGCCAGCACTACAGTGTCCGAGCTTCTTCTGTGGCGAAGGAGCTGAGTCAGTTGACGATAGAAGTCGTCTTTTACCGAGTCATCGCTACAGTTTATGAGTGCGTAGGCAGCGATAACGAATAGACACCTATTAGTCTCGCGCGACTTTGAAGCTTTAAACGAGCCAGCCAATCGGACCGCACACATCCGGCTACCGATTGGAATCCAATCAACCAGAGCAGTTTCAGCCCGGGGACTCAGGGCAATGCCAACACCAGTTTGGCCGGTGCTCGAAGCTTCATCATCACCGGATAGGCACAATGAGAAAACACTGCTTGCGTCACCTGAAGGGTATCGCAGAGTGAGCATAGATCTCGAGTCTTGCAGGCGGGTCTCTGATAAGCAGCAGATATCGGTCGAGAGGGTCTCCAATGTTCGGGCAAGTGCTGCCTGTTGACCGATTTGTAGCAGTGTGCGTATATTGAGGCATGCCAATCTAAGAGTATCTAGACCCCAAGGAAGCAAAATTCAGTGCCTAATTGGGCACGTCATTCAAACATGTGGCGAGGACACTGAAGCGGGACGAGATGGAATGATTAAAAGGTATTTAGATCAATGGAAAAGTAGAGTATCACTTCATTCCACCATTAGACGTTGGCTAACAATGTTGTTGTAGCAAGCGAGTGATGAGGTCGTAAGTGAGGCATGCATCAGAACAGTCCACTTGCATAAACAAGTTTGCATAGTTAAGTAGCACACCTACGCGGTGAATGTCGCAGTGGAGCAACGCTGGTTGCTGAGTTCTGTGCAGTTGTTTTGTGTCCAGTGTGAAACGTGAGAGCGCAACGAACTTACGACCTCAACGTGCATGCACGCATACACACACACAACTAAAACATGAGATGGAACGCGCCACAGTCCAGCTAAGCAGCACAAACGAGGTAGAAAAAACAAGAGAACTCACCTTTCGAAGTTCATCTTCCTTTGCGGCAACCAACTCCTCTTGTCTAGTGACAGCCAACAGGGGACGAACTTTGGTGAATAGGCGCCACCACGGCCAATTGCGCAGCTTCAAATAGGCCACGCAGTTGCGCTGAATAACGGTAATCGCTTGTCGGTGTTGAATTCGCATCTCGCGAGCGCTGCAATGACAAGAGGTGGGCGATTAAGATCGAGACCATGACTACCGAAACCACAGTGGACTAGGAGGCAAGTATAACATAAATTGAAATAAAGAAGCACATGTTTGTAGCTAAGATTGTTTGACTGACGATCGCGTTGCTCGCTGAACTTAGTAATTCAGTCGCAACACAGTGGACGGCCTGACCATCAGCAATATGAACTATGCTCGAAAGACCGTAAATAGAAAAATTAAATTTAGCGAAAGCAAATGATATTAACACAAGAGGCAGTAACGAAGTAGTTTTTATAGGAATTCGGTAGAGTTGTAAAGGTCGCAAAATTGTAAACTGGGTGGCCGGTGGAAGCGTAACTTCACGGTGTCTGCTCGGAAGGTCTTGGTGATGAACGGCGCGTTGGAAGGCGACAACACAGTAATCAGATCATCACAGAAATCCATTGTCAAAAATAACGTGTCGCTAGCTGACTTTAGTGTAACCGTCTCTGGCTACCTGAATTGTGTCAATCCTATTAGAATGATGATTTGGACTACAAGAGTCTGATCTGTGTACAGGCAGCAGAAAATGCCGCGGAATGACACCATTTAATAACTGCGATAAACAATTTATGGTTGAGGAACATGTTCGGCGACAGGGGGTAGTCTGAGGCTACGCCGGACCGACAAACTGAACGGTGCCAGGGTGGTTTACACGTTTCAACTCATGTTGTCCACCAGTTGCTGACTGGAACCTGTGCGCTTGCGGATGAGCTCCCAGTATCCCAGTACGATGATGTTCAATGTACCGTGGATGGGTTTCTCTCATTCCTGATAAACAACCGCGAGAACAAAAACTATCGTACACGATAGAATACTCTGTAAAAGATATTAAACCAGTGAGGGATAAGAGGACGTTACCGAAGGTCAAGTAAGCAAAAACTACTATGCTGCGGCAGGCGAATCACCGTGTCCACAAACCATGTCCGAGCATGATGCCGGTATATGCGCAATCGCATGGTGTCGATCATCGAAAACAAAGGGTTCAGTGAAAGTGTAACAGAGCTGAGAAGGAAATGGACCCACCGTCTGGCCAGATAGCCACGAGCGCGGGCTTGGAATCGGATGATCACGTCTGTCAGATGGATGTCACGGTCTTCCTCCAATTGGGCCAAAACGCCGGCTTTGAAAAATATCTTGCTATGTCCGATGCGGTACAGAGCGGCGTTCAACTCTAGCACTTCCAACATTTTCATCACAGCCTTGCGACCATCCATAAAACCCTAAATGGGAATAAGGAAATGCGATTAGCAGATGTAATACAGGGACCAATCCGGATGACTCATAGTGCTATCAAATGCAAACGGTGGTGGTAAAATGGCACTGGGAGTGTGAACGAAACAACAGAGGAACGCGTCGGTTTGGAGATCCCGTTCAGAGATGGGGGGAAAGCAGAGAATGTGGCGAAAAACAGGAATAGGCTAATATAATGGTGATGCCACGGTTCGTGCATTGTAACCGTACTGAAATACCACATAACCAGGACAAACGTAAAAACTGAGATATATTGTTGGCAGTAACATTCATAGTATGTGTTGCCGATTGTACCCCATGCTGAGGCAGATGTTGCATTCATGATGCTTCTTCACCGCAGCTGGGCTAAACCAACTTACACTTAAACTAGGTCTTTTTAATGTGGAGAAAATTCGTTACACTTTATTTGGTTTGTTCTGCGTATTTGATAATCTCCCAACTTCCACACCTCGCTCATGCAAATTGTGGTAAACTTGCGTAATTGGATCGCGTGGTATTTTTTAAATAACTCGGACATTTCGTACTTATCACGGATTCACTTATAATCGATTTCTTCTATATGCTCAACCAGCGAGTATTGATGTCGTCGTAGGAGTTTACTTTATTCGATATGGGCATTTCGAATGATTGGCTATTGTTTGACATCCCAGGTGTGGCTGCGCTTGATGTGCATGTTGACAAGGTGCCTACCTGTCTATTACCCACTACCTCGTCCATACTGGTTCCAGGAGACAATTGGTCGTTGCTGGAGGGGACGGGGTGCACGGTCCTTGTGGCCGTGCTAGGCTCGAAGAGTGGTTCCATGCACTTAGCGTGGAGCGGACTACGGTCCAGCCACCGCCTTGTGTGCATTTGATTCCCCAAATACAGCGTGCTTGTGTTTGCCTGTGGAGGAGTGTGCTTTTCTATCCAGTTTCTGTATTTTAAATAGAAAAGGCGTGATCCAACGCATGAACAGTAAAAAGGTAAGATGGGTTTGTGTCATGCGCCCGTCTGTAATAGCTGTAGATTACGGTGATTCAAATAACAGCCGTCTGATAACATCCCACTCACAGATCCTCGCAAGAACCGAATCGCCGATAGCCAAGCTGGTTTTCGCCCTGATGGTGGTCGCATTGACTTTTTTTAAAACCAAGTTTTGACCAGAAAGAAGTTTTCGACTCTGTCGATCATGTCGGTTTATGGTGCTGTCTACGTGTGGACGGTGTGTATGAGGTCCCTATACCGTAAAATCGAGAACGTGTAAGTCTACGGGAAGTCGTCTCCAGAGTCCTAAGTTATAACTGGCGTTAGTCAGGATTATCCTACATCTTCTTTCCAATCTTTTGGAGTGGAACTTCATCTAGGTATCACTGGGTCTGACGCGGTGGCTATTCAATCACTACCGAAAAGGACGACGCATAGAGCTGCATGCTTTGGAAATGTTTTGCACCTTCGAAGTGCAAAGCCCTGTTGCACTAATGGGTTGACATGCTACGGTTTCTAGTAGCAGCGAACAGCCATAAAAGTGGCTGATCAAGTCGCTTACCTTAGTCACTGGGTTAACCTCTAGTGGTCACATCACTGAGGTCACTTCACGTACTGTCGAAGCAAGTGCGACGGTTCAGAGGTCTTAACACCCATAGACACAAGAAATACAAGCCTATCAGTCAAAGATAGGGTGTATAACGCTTTGACAAGGCAGGTATAAATCAGTGAGCCGGTCACTTCGCGCTGCAGACGTTAGGGAATAGATCGTCGTTGATTAACGTTGTATGCGGAGGATTGCACACATGTGGTGTGAACCAAAGGTAAGCAATGGTGTTTGGCAAGAAAATCTGCTGCCTTACCGGAGTGGCCACTAAACTTACGTTGGTTATGCCACTGACTGGATACCTTATCGGAAAAGGCACGGTCGCGCAGTTAGGGATATACCAGCATCGAATTTCTTGCATCTTGCAGTGAACGGCCTATCTGGATTGATTCTAGTCACTTTTTTCTACCTTTCAAATGACTTCAAACATTAGTAGTTGGGGTTGATCGGTTCGGTTTTCATGTGCCCGTTGAGCGTGACAATTGGGTCGCAGACGTTTAAGCACCAAGCGAGATGACTAGCCCAGGGCACTATTGTGTCAAGTTCAGTCTACTGATTTGATCATCGATCTGTGATCGACGAGCAGGTGCCTTTTGAAACCACCCCGATGTGTGCCCCGTGAACTCCATCCATTTTACCCGAGGTCTCTGGTAGGCTCGAGCGATCCGTGAGATAGGTTGGCTTCGGTTGTTCTGTTGATGGTTTGTTTAGCTGCCTACAACGGTTTTCGAGACATTTGGCGTTTGGTAAACTGGATGGATGTCGATAGGCATGTTTACCGAATGCTTCGCATCAAGTATCTTGTAACCTCGCTAACATTCTCCTTCCTACCTGATCCACATAGATCATACCGAAATCACGAGGATGTATCGTGTGCGCCACATTTCGTCTTTCCAGTGCTCTAGGTTTAGCTCATTGTTAGTTACTGTTATCCCGGTGACCCGGGTCGCAACAGCTAGACCAACCGTAACTGACTGCCGGGTTCATAGTTGCAGGACAGAATTGGACTGAATCGTTGGAAATATCCCAAGAGCAGTCAAAGATGCATCGGAAAGACGTGTGTCAGTTGTATGAGTACGCGAGTAAAAGAAATAGTCGCTCAGATAGGTAAACAGTATAGCACCGAGCTGATGACGTCCTGCGGAACCAGATTGTATCCCGGTACATTAGCAACTAAAGTACAGACGTCCAGTAGTAAAGGAAGCTATAAGTGAGCCAAAAACGGACGAGATGGAAGAAGCTTGGTTTTAAAGCAAGGTCTTTTGTGACAATCTAGAAAGCCCCTGTGAGAGCAAGGAAGAAACACGGACTCAACTATGACAGTGCAGCACTGCTTTGGATACTTCATGCTGATGGATCAAGTCAACTCTGATGGGAAACCAATAAGGATTGTTCCGCGCGATTTTACGGCCTCGCCATTGTAGGCTGAGAACATTGTACAGTCGTACAATGCATTCCGGTGCATCGTTCGCCACCCGAGTGTAAGAGTTTGAAACAAATAAAAAGACCAATCGAAACGACGATTCAGCCAAAGGAAACGAGGGATAAATTGTTCTCCGAACAATCGAAGGAGAAAGTATATCGGAATTAGGTACCAAACAACTATGGTAGTAGCCTGCATGCTAGCGTAGGATGACCCGTGCCATATTGCAGCTAGCAACCAGTCGCAGTGGCCCAGCGCTGGGCACCAACGACTCAGTGGGTTTAGTTGCTGACTCGTAGGAGTAAGATTATGCATTCGGATTCAGCAGGACGCGGCGAATGCGTGTTACTGACCAATAGGATAAAACGGCCGTCTAGCGTTTCCCTGGTTGTGTGGTGGCTGCAAAAACCTTCACAAAAGTATCAAGCCTTCCTACGGATCCCAAATAAGTGGAAGGGCATCAGAAGTATGTCGGAGTCTTGCACTTAACATTCGCTGCCACGAAACCAACACCGATTGCAAGTGGGCTGAGATGTGGTGAAGTCGTTCGTATACATAAAATGTCGAACCGATGACCGACAAACAACAAGCTAGACGATGGCTACTGGCCGGATTAGAACAACGATAAGAACAGAGAGGGAAAGAGTGTGGAACAAACCAGGCGCATAAAATGGCATCATCCTAATAAAATCACATGATGCCGTAAGTCTTGTGAAGTAAAGTGAAGAAAGTGAAAAAGTTACTAAACAGGGAAATCAAAACATTATGGGTGCAGAAAAAGTAAAGAAAGAGCGCACAAACAAGTCGCGTTCAAAACTCACTTTTGATATTATATTTGGGGTGAGGATTTCATATCGCTGCCGAAATTCCTGGAACAGCACACGAGACGGAAAACCTTGACGACAGATGCGAATACCTTCGAGGACACCATTACACTTGAGCTGATCCAACACCAAAGGTGCATCGATGCGCCCCGGACGCTTCTCGTGATTCGGAATGATGCAGCGTACAAAGCTAGGGGATGTATTTTTGAGCACATTCATTAGGCGATTGAGCGACTCTTTGTACAACTGACCGACGGTACGCAGCATGCCCTTACGAACCCCGCGAGTGGCACCGAACGATGTGTCGGTGCTTGCAGTGGATGATATGCCCACGATTTCAGCGTCTTGATAAATTGCCTGAGGAAGAAAAATAAAGTTGCATCAAGCTGCCCATAAAGCGAGCACAGAGTGTACGGAAAACCGGTGTTCTGCCTACCTGCACCAGAGGATCATTTGAGGTGAGGAACAGGTTGACTACAGTGTCATTCAGTGGGTCCATATTTTTGGTGAGCCATTGTGCGGAACTGTAGTCCACTCGGCCAGCGTAATGTAACACCCCAAAGTCCGCTGAAGATCGGAACTCTGGTTTGCACACTTTAGGATGGTTCTCCTGAGTCTTCAGTAGCTTCTCCACAAATGACTTATCTGTGGCCTTTGGGAAAAAACATTCTTCGTCTAGCAAGGCTAAAATGCCTAAAGGCTGAAAGTAAACGAAGGAAGACAGAGAAATGGTCATAAGAAGCAAATGAATAGGCAATAAGATAGCAAGATAGGTTACTTGTTTTTTGATGCTGTAGACTGTGTAGAAAGCAGTAGTGCCATTAATGAACGTTTGCGAATACAGTTCCTCCCCCCAAATATGACAGCACTGCAAAGCTTTACAAAGACTGAGGGAGAATTAGTACCCAGTGCTTAAAAAATAGCTCATTTCATTCGGTGATCGAAGTAAAGTGAACTCGCACGGGTACTGCAGTAAAGTTCACTATAACAAATCACAGTAATGAAGAAAATTGGCTACTTCCCCCGGTGGAGGCAGGTGAAGCTAAATGGTAAACATAACTGATATAAATTGTGTACTCTCGGCAGTGCGAGAGACGTACGTAACTAGTTAATCAGTTGCAAACTGGATTTATGTATGCGCATATGTAGATTTCTCTGTGTGTAGCCTCATGCTGAGGTTGGTGTTGCATTCATAATGCTTCTTCACCGCAGTTTGACTATAAACCAACTGACACTTAAACTAGGTCTTTTTAATCTGAAGAAAAGTCATTTCACTTTATTTGGTTTGTTCAATTGTTATTTTGCTACATATCCGTTTGATTTCCATTAAATTCCGTTGGTTGTTATAATCCTCGATGTGGTTGCGCTTGGTGTGAATGTTGACAAGGTGTCTACCTGTCTAACACCCTCCATCTCGATTGCTGGCTCCAGGAAACTCCGAATCATTGCTGGGGTAGGGGTGTGATGCACGATTATCGTGGCCGTGCTAGGCTCCAAGAGTGGTTCCATCTAGTGTGGAGCGGAGTACGGCCCAGCCACCGAGTTGTGTACGTCTGGTAGGCATGCTTGCCTACATAGATAGACAAAAATGCTGCTGCTGTGCATGCTGAAGGAGAGTGGGCCGGCTCCGTTGATGAGAATTGGCTCCCATCCACATGCCTCCTGGTCTTATTCCCTCGGGTTTGCACTGGATATGGGGTGTGCGGATGGATCTGTGGGTGGTGCAGCGCAAGCCATCTATGACCCCTCTGCAGGCCCAGGCGTCCTGTGGTTGTCTTATGGAGGCCAAAGTGACAGGCAGATCCGGAAACGAATGCCACCAACCATGTGCGTAGCCATGTTAAACGAACATGTTAACGTAACACTGCATGTGCCATGGTGTTCGATCTGGTGGTCAGCGCAAGAGCGGATCACAGAAATCATTCAAAGTTATGAGTGACGTCCGTGGAGGGGGTAAGATCATCTTGGTGGGGAAGAGGCGGTGAGTTTATTTAGTGGCGAGTCACATCCGCAACGTCGCAGTGTTGTTATACGGATATTGGTGACCTTTTATGGGGAGAACTCATCACGTCCTGAAACGCTGCCGCGGAATCATTTGACAGAACGAGATTGATTCGAACGACCCAGCTGGCACCATGAAGAGGTCGTTCGGCAAGCCAGCGAGTACAACGCATAAGCGCAACCAGGCAAGAGTGTACTCTCATTCGACCTCTTGTTTAGAAACCAAATGAGCTTAGGAGCGTGAGTAGACGTGCTCACAACGATAAGCAGCTATTAGGTAGTTGCCAGGATGACCTGCAGAGCCCATCCAAAGGCTGTACGGATACACAGTATCACACGGATTCACAGTATCGACAAAATGACATGGTTCAGCAAGGTATGAGGGAAAACAATTCTTATGACTTTCTAGTGAGAAATTAGAGCTGGGCAACAGAGCAGAGTTGGAGTAAACTAATACTCTCAGAGTTGGACAACTGATATAAACGGAAGAAAGCCGAGGCCGACGAATGGTGCTTCAAACGAGAGTGACGTGGGACATAAGAGCCCGTCAAGCTCGAGAGCATGAACGAATACCAAATATGCGTGCAAGCAGGAAAATGTGGTTTGGTGTGTAGTGCAAAAGTGATGTATCAACTGAAGATTGGGAAGATGACGTGGAATGTCGGTAGATGATATCAAAAGGTGATAAGAAAAAGGTGGTCGCTTAGTGGACCTTTGGTTCTGATGTCCGGAGATGGACTCGAAATCGGCCATATAGGAGCAAACAGCCGAAAAAGTGATAGAAGTATAGTCGAGTGGAATAGGAATGATAGTTATGAGTGCGATGGTCAACTGTGACAAGTTCACCATGCAGTTTGAAAAACTGAGAATGGCATCAGTCGAAAGTAAATAGTTGCATGCGTAGTGAATCAGATGACTGCCACCATCGTCCACAGGAAACCTAAGATGAGTATGTTCGGGTACTCTTCAAGCTCGGTAAACTGGGGCGGAGGACACCGAACACTCATCCACATCCCGAGCTACAAGTAATTGATATACACATACATTTCTCGAAAGTGTGAGAAACTATTCCTAGAACAGGAACAGATCTGTCGTACAGAAATGCTCTTGCATATGAGTGCAGGTTAACGCTAACCTTGTGCTTTGTAGATATTTTTGGACCATACTGGAATTTTTCATCAGGTGAATTGTCGAATGAGAATATAGATAATGACATCACTAGATCCTAGAATCCGTCGAGTTTGGTGTGGTACAACGTAGGGTTTTCACATATACTGATTGCGATTGATAGACCCTTCCACAAGACGGCGCAATTCATGAGGAAAAAGTTGAAGGGCTTGATTGTTCTAGCTCTTGATATCAGCAGCGTAAATCTCTTTTTGCGGAGTCTATGATGGTGAGCGTGTTTTATCTCTAAGTTAGGTAGGCAAGAGTAAGTTATCTGGTGCAATACATTGTGAAGGAGCATCAAGTGTTGCTTTAGAAGTCGTAGCCAGAGAGGCTCGATGTGAATCTGCTTGCAACGTACGCGATAGTTTAGGTTGGGTGTGTAGCTAAACTAACGTTTAGTGAGTGACCCATGTAAATTTTCCATAGCTTCTGTATGCTGGCACAGACGAAAATGTAGTATTTGAGAATAGGACGAGTAGGATTTTGAATAATTCCAATCTGGCAGGGACTGTATGGATTTTGTGGCATATGTTAGACGGGGATTATCTGGTTCGAGCTATTTGGTATTGGGCTTGTTTAAAAAAAGCAGAAGTCGGAAAAATATCGGATCCCACGTAAACTGTCGTATGGACACACTTTTGTTGTTAAGTCTACTTAACCCATTGGGGATGGAGCAACAGAAAACCTAGTGTGACATCCAAATTCCGAAGTAGTTAGCGGCCGATTAAGCTCCGATGGACAGCCCCTAACCTCGAGTACAGATCGTGCGTCCGCATTGGCGATGCACTTCGCCTCCGTATTTGCAAGTGACCAGGTGTCTGTAACGAGTTCGACGAGTAGCGCACCAACCGAACTTAACAGCCTGGACTGCAATATTGAGGATGTGCGCAAGCTTCTAGCAAATCTTGACGGGACAAAGCCTGCTGGGCCAGATGGTATACACCCACTGATCCTCAAGTCCCTATCGGCCATCATCGCGCCTTCTGTAACTGAACTGTTTAACAGGTCACTACCTACTGGACTGTCACCAGACGACTGGAAATGCTCAGTCGTAAAGCCCATACCGAAAGGTGGTAACCCAAGTAAAGTGGATAACTACCTGCCGATCTGCCTGACTGCTGTTTTGGCAAAGACGCTCGAGAAGATCGTGAAGAAGAACCTTCTGCAGCTTCTCGAGTCGAAAAACCTGTTGACCTCCGCACAGCATGGTTTCGTGAAAGGTCGCTCGTGCATCACCAATTTACTGTTGACGAGGCACCAATGGTTACAAGCACTGAACAAAGGCAAATCAGTCGACGTCATTTACATTGACTTCAGTAAGGCTTTTGACAAGGTTAACCATGCTGTGCTCCTTGAAAGGCTGAGGATGTACGGTGTTGGTGGTTCGCTACACAAATGGATCAGAAATTTCCTTGTGGATCGGAAGTGGAGTCCAGGTGGACAACCAACTAACGGACTGGTATCCATCGAGCAGCGGCGTGCCCCAAGGCACTGTACTGGGGCCGATATTGTTTCTGATCCATGTAAACGATGTGCTTAACCTACTCCAATCACCATGTGCGTTGTCCGCAGATGACTTGAAGGTGTGGAGAGTAATCCGCACACCCAATGACTGTGATTTACTTCAGCAGGACCTCGACAGCCTCTCGACATGGTCTGCAGAGGTTAACCTTCCGATCAACCCTGCTAAGTCGCAATTCATGAGGTTGGGTAAATGCGAGCACAGCCGAACGTACACAGTGGCTGATCAACCGCTGCATCCCGCGTCTTTCGTGCGCGACCTCGGTGTGCTCACACGCTGCGACCTAAAGTTCATTGACAACACGAATAGGCTGTACCAAAACAGCCTTCGGATGCTTTGGGCGCTCAGGCGCAGCTTCAGCACTTGGTCCGAAGAGATTGCCACTCGCCTCTTCGTCTCGATAATACGACCAATGATAGAGTGCGGCTCTCCCGCATATTGTCCCATCACGCTGGGCGAGGTAGAAAAGCTTGAGCGGATGCAGCATGTAGCTACTAGGCTGATTCCCAACTTACGAGGTATGCCATATGAAGACCGATGTAAGAAACTAGGGCTATACACCCTAGTATATCGTCGGCTGAGGGTTGACCTCATCATGACGCACCGGATATTACATCTAAATGATTACCCCATGTTGAGACAACTGCTTCATCTACGCACACCAAGCAGCACGCGAGGACACCAGTTCAAACTTATCGTAGAATGGTGAATACCTGGAATAACCTGCCGCAGCCGGTAATGGAGGCGAACTCAGTGGCCGATTTTAAGAAGCTTCTAGACAAACACTTTGCAGAGGCAAATATAGAGAGCGGAACGATAAATAATAGGTTAATGTCCAGGAGCGACAATTGATGCAGTTACACAGAGTATGCTCTACTCGCTGCTTCCGATCAGTATCAGCGTAGTTTGGAGACCGCCACTCCGTCTGTAAACGGAGTACATGTCAGCAGCGCACTAGAAAGATAGAATATCATGTGTTTGTTGCAAGAAATAAGTCGCTGTATCTGATATAAAATTCGAAATACAGCAGCCATCATGAGACAGACTTAGGACAAAACAAGCATGGGCGTTCAACAGAAGAGGCCGGTGAGGTGTTCTACATGATCAGGGTTTGATCAATCCACAGCGTCGACCACCCGCTTTGTAAAACGTAGTTTACAAGTTTAGGCATCCCAGTCTTTGAGTACAGACAGCTCATGATCAAGGATGGACCGAAAGTGGAGCAGTGGTGCGTTGTTCGCATCTAGAGTAGTGGAGCGGTGTTCCCCACATCAGTGGTCATGAGATGAGCACACTGTTAGCATGGGAAATGGAATTGTCACGCGAACTAGCAGACGGAAATTCGAAAAAAACCACACGATGGTAAGCGCAACACCAGTGGGGGAAAAGAGACATCCCAAAGTGACCTAGAAAATGGAATGTCGAGAAAAGTGTATTACAAGCCAAAATATTTTATAAATATGCAAAAGTGAAGGACAAGCGCTGTGTCCATCGAAAAGCTGGATTTTAGTATTATTTCGAAGTAGGAGTGGCCGCTCGGGAGTCGGTAGAAGCAGAATTGTGGGTGCTGCCACACCCGAGGTAGGAAAGTAACCGACAAAATTTGCAGTCTGATCGCAAGGCACGTAAATCAGGTGATTCATGGAGGCGTGGGAACAGCACCAAGTAAATCAGCAGTGGTTGCTCAAGCAGTGCTGGATTGATGGACAACGCGCTTGTTGTAGCACATTGGACAATAATTGTACAGTGGAGAAAAGCCAACCTAGACTTGCCCGACAATAATAATGGCAAATGCCTATTCATTCAGGCAAACTGTCGCTAAGCCAGAAAAGTGACCAACTTCATCAGACAAAGGTACACAGGCAGAGACAGACAGAGAGCCCAGTTAATAGACGTTAGTCAGCGAGGGGGGTGTATGGCGTCCGTGGGATAGTGGATTTAAGCCAGAACAGAAGTACTAAGGCAGCAAATAATCAGAAAGTAAGCAAGAACCGACGATACACAAAAAGCAGCTGACTAAATGGTGATATGCCTGGTGTCAGTGCGGTCGCTGATATGTCCATCACAAGAAGTAACAAGGAGAATATACCACAAATGTCTGGATAAACAGAACACTGAATAGATGCATAGACGGGAAGCCATTGGGTTGTTACCTTTTCGATCAAATCGATGGTGGGCTGCAAATCCAGGCCAAAGTCGATGAAATCCCACTTGATACCTTCGCGACTGTACTCATCCTGTTCCATGATGAACATGGTGTGGTTGAACAGCTGCTGAAGCTTCTCGTTGGTGTAGTTGATGCACAACTGTTCGAATGAATTGACCTAAGGCAGGGAACGCATGGTAGAGTCAAAATGCAACATAAAAAGTGGGTCAAATACGAACAGAAAACATACAAAAGCGAAATGCGCTTTTGTGTATGTGTGCATAATAGCTTAGCGTTGTAAATCGAAGCGGCTAACACGTGGAAACTAGTTCTAGACTATGGCATACGTCATACATTGCGAAAATACAGGGCAGTGGTCTGAGCAATGTCTTTCTAGCTCTGCTGAGAAAAGCGTGAGAAAACGTACAAGTTGTGAACAGCTCTAGTACATCGAAGCTCGATTCATGAAGCATGGAACAGGGAACGCTTAAGAAGGATTTGCGAGCCATGTATCAATAGAACGGATCTCACATACACGATCAATATTGTAGAAGAACGCCGGTATCCCGTGCCAACGCTTTGCTGGTAAGTGACCACCAAGCTGTGTGCGGGTTAGGAGTGCTCAGAGGCCACTTGTACTTACGCAGACTCGAATGGGTAACTTGCGGATTACAACCCAGACTTTGAACCCATCAACCACCGCTTGAAGCCCAGATAAGGCTACAGCGGTACGCCGTCACACCGTATCGACGTTTTGCTGCCACGCGAGCACAAACAGTTGCGCAAGGGTTGGGTATACCGCGGAGTCGACCGCACTTGCGCGGATTCGAACCAGCGACCTCCGGAGTACAAAGCAGGCGTGCAATCCTTTCAGCCACCAACGACCAGGTGGCTCATGCTCTGGCGAGCCTGAAAGACACGACTTACATGAGTTGGGGAGCTCACGCTTCCTATGAATCTTAAGTGTCGGTGCTGATTCGGACGACATCGTTAAACCAGGGGTCAACTGTACGGAAGAACCAAGATAGCCCAGTAAACAGCCGGATGAGATGTGAGCTGGATAAGATTTGACAATGGAAGAATAGTTCTAACTGACCCCGTTCTCAGGGAAGTGATTCAGTGATGCAGTAAGGTGGGATTGAAATGGCGACCAAGAAGTTATGGGTCACCAAACAACCTTTGGAAAACACAAGCAAGGTCATTCTTCCTGGATTTCGTTTTAACATCTAATTATGAATGAAGTGAGAGGTGAACAAATGGTATACATTTTGACAGTCCCTGGATGGAAGAGTTCTGTTACAATTGCAGTACGGTGGGAGGGCGTGGCCTGTGCTCCCGAGAGTGAGGAGGATAGCGTTTCGGTTAAGGCGGCTTTACTGCCCAGATTAACGGAACTCGATAAGAAAACTGTGACCAAAATGGTGTATTGAAGGCGGACTCCGTTGCTTTAAATCGCACAACCATGGTAACAATGAGGGCGACGGAAAAACTGTGCAGTCGAAAAAACACCGGAATCACGTTCATTTGGCCGAAATATGATGATACCCATTGATGAAGATACCCGTTTGAGGAGGTACTTCGTTTGGTAATGAGGGTTAAACCACTTAATCAAACAGGTGGCCACTGAGATATGTTAATTCCTATCCCTTGTTTACAATCACAGTGAGAGTTCCCCTTGCCCGACAAGCGTCCGGTCCCATGACTAGCATACAGTGCCCAAACACCACTATCAACATCAACGGCCGCAATTTCAAGTACACATACAGACGCTCTAACGTAAATATTTGATGTATTTGGCTGCTCATCAACTGGAACGTGTGTCGAAAAGAACAGGTGACAGGCCTCTGTACCAATTTTGTGCGACGGCAGACTGTGGAACCAATGGAGAAGGTTCACTCAATGACAGGAGCTAGGTAATAATAGTTATTACAAAGTGGTGCAAGTTCGTGGATAGTGAGCGACGACATGTCACATCTAGCAACTTAGTCATGTCGGTCGTCATCGGACTGATAAGTCAAGTTGCGGGTTCTAGCCCCACAGGATCCAGATGGAATGTGCACTGCCCGCGGTTCCCGGATGAGATAGCCATACAGTGCTTTTCGGGCGTGCGTTCCTCAGTAAAAACCCCGTTCTATTAAACAAAGAGTCACGTTGCACTCTGTACTAAGCGACGACAAGCCGAGAGTGCCACTGCACCAGATGTCGAAGAGCCCTGCCAACGTTTAAACTAAAATGCTGGAAACAACTATAGTCTAGGACCGTTATTTTTTGCTGAGATTGAATGAGTTCGACTACCGTAGGCCATAGGCTACACGAGCTGAAATGACCAGAACTCCCCGATGTCGGTACATATGGACGCCGCGAATCATCAGTTCGATTTGGAGAATGTCAGGATCATAGACAGAGCAAAAGTTAAAAGAAAAGGCGCGCGAATTCATCGAAGCCCGGTACTCGGGCCAGAACTCAATCAGTAGACACTTAGAGCTAGGTACTGTCTAGGAAGTGCTAAGGGTCAGTCCTTGTACCAGTACTTGCATACCTGGTCTGTAGCCTTAAGGACCACATGCCTAACTTGTAATCTAATGGCGATTCGAAGCTGCGTAGGGACTGGGCGACTCTTGCAGTAGCCTTAGACAACGTGTGACTGGTGGAGATTGCGCGGCAACGAAATGTCGGCACTGCGTCCCACCGTACTACTGAGCACTTTCTTTCTATAGAACTAAGGAGAGCTGTCGTCCGCATACTCAAGGTCTGTCAGTCGGTCGCCTGGCAAAATTTCCAGTCCAAAAGAACTAAGGCATTCATAGTTATTTCGATCACAAATTTGGAGAGGAAAGATATGGGACAACTTTGGTGAAACACCACTTGCCATGACGAAATCAGGAGACAGATTTCCGTAGATCTCACGCGGTTATGGAAGTCACCGCAGACAGTCGTTAGAATGGGAGACGAGCTTAGTCGGCACGCCTTCCTATGAAAAGCAGTGCCCCAAAGTGGCTCGATCAGTGGAGTACAGAGTGGCGTTCATGTTCGGGAAAACCACCGTCGACTGCAAGTGTCTTTACTCCAACACTTGACGAAGAATAAACATGCAGTCGATACATCCACGACCAGGGCGGAGGTTAGCCTGACTTCCAATGACTTGGGTGACGACCATTTTGACATCGAAGAATGAGACAGCTGCCTAGTGCCTCGGTGATTTTCACACGAAGTACGCTGACTCCTCATGAAGATGAGCACGACAGTTGACAGTCACCAGTCTCAAGGCACCTCTTCGTGGTCCTAAATCGTGTTACGTAGAGAAGCAAGTTCAATCAACCAAGAGTCACCTCCATCTATCAGCAAAAACGGAGGAAGGTAGACGAGTCAAGGATGTTTGTTTTGTTTCAACAAGACTTGCTCATGTAGAATCGCTTCCAAAGTGTGACATCAACATCCCACGGTGGCTCAGGTGATTCAGCAAGTGGTATTGTTGCGGCAGGCCTGCTGAAGTGCTCTTCCAAATATTCCGTCCAACTGGTTGGTCGACACGGCTGACACTGTATCAACTGTCCATCTTTCTCAGCAACTGTCTTATTAACTGGTGGCTTTCTCGGATCCGTATTTCGGATGAGCCGGAAGAGCACTCAGCTGTTCCCGATAGCACTGGCTTTCGCCTTCTCACGGGCCCTGGCCACCTCCCAACGTTTCTGGTCGCTTCGAAGACGCCTTGTCAATCGTCATTTCAGGTCATTACGTGCACACTGAAACCTAGTGCCCACCGAAACTTGTTTCCCAGCTTTGATCGAACGCGTTGATGTCACAGAGGTCCATTTACAATTCGGATGTCTAAGGTGGGCGTACAACAGGCATCAAAAATGTTATTCGTGACAAATTTGAGACGATTTCAATCAGCGTTTGGCTCACTAACCTAATTCATCGCTCACAATTGGAGGACTAGTTCGTCATTCATTATGCAAGTTAGACGGAGGTGTAAAGCACCTACTGTGCCGCAATAGATAAAAGAAAGAAGAGGAAAATGCAACAGGTGCAAGTCAGCTGAGTTACCGGTAACGGATGGACATCGTTCCGGTAAGCTACCAGTCGGCTACAATGCAGAAAAGATTTAACTAGGCACTTATATGAGGCTAAGTACCGAGAGCGTAGTTGGAGGGAGAAGATAAAAGGAATGGAGAAGGACAAAGAAACGCACAATAGAATGCCACTGAGGTCGGCTCTTATCCATGTCAGCAAGTGTATCTAGCCAAACGTGTTTATCATCTTTTGGACCCAAACCAGGAAGTCGTGAAGCTCCAAGCGAGGCCAGCTCCGAAGTGAGGGCCTTCATTCCTCTCGACCAAGCCATCGCTTGGCCCCCGCTCTACAAACTGCCGACTGAGGTCAAGTTACAAATGAGAAGCCTAGAAATTAGGAGATTCTTTGGAGCAGGAAGAGCGAGCACCAGGTGAGCGTGCGCTAAATTATAAAAAGTACCAGCAGTACGCCGTACCGATGCTTCGTCTCCACGCAACCACCATCAGTCGCGCGTGAGCTACGGATACTGTGAGGATCTCACAGTCCCCTACGCAGGCACGAACCCGCGCCTTAGGATTACAAGGCAGGCTTGTGATCATTCAAGCATAGTCGGAATGCAGGCACGTGATCCGAATTGTACGACAGTCTTGGACTACTGCACGCCATCTATAGCTGGTGCCAGACGCGATGTGAACGTTTGTGCTGGAGAACAGTGCTGCGAAGATCAAGAATGTGGTCCGCGTATAGTTGCAAGAGTCGGTCACCATTGTCAGTTCGGCGTACATCGACCCCGAAGTGGCCCCTCAGGTGTTGTGCAAAAGATCCCATGGTACTGTAGTGGGCTGGCTGCTGAACTTGAATCACATATGCAACCAGCATACACCTCTCGGTCAGCTGACATGGTTGCAAATACCTCCCGGTGATTTGCTGAAAAACCACGAGGTGGTTATTTTGTAGCGTGGCATAGAAGTATGAAAGGGGGTGACCGAGAGACCGGGACAAATTGCGCACATCCTTTGCTTGTTCGTCACACATTGGATTCATGTCTGGATAATCAAGTGGGGTAAGTCAGGTTGAATGGTATTCTACTTTTGTGTTACACGATTTCATGTCGCTCAACGTAACCCTGACTTGTATCTGTGAAAAGTTTGATAAATGGGGTGCGAGTGGGGGTAGTTTGATATGCTGAACATCGAAGTTCGTATCATAGCTGTTTAGGAAACGTCAGCCAAACATGAGTCCACCATGCTGTACAAAACAATGATAACATAAGAGCGAGGCAGTACCTGCGTGTGTGTATGTGATACAAGCTTGAGTGGATTGGTAAGAAGCGACGTAGTTACGTCGACCAGCGGGTCTCCAACAATGCTGAAGAAAGCAGATTAGAACCTAGACAACGATGAGTGATTACAGAGGAGGTTAACAGACTTGGAAATCAGAAATATACTCCATAAGGACAAACCTGGAAAATCTCGAATCCGGCAATGTCCAGAATTCCAACAAAGGAGGCTCCGGGGCGTTTAGTACGGTCTAGAGTTTGATTGATTCGGGCCACTAGCCATAAAAAGAGGCGTTCGTATATAGATTTGGAAATGGCCTCAACAGCGGATTCGACTTGTGCCTTGGTCTGCGCTTTGGATACCATGTCTTTTCCAACTTTGATTCTTGGTTTTAGAAAAGCCTTAGTCATCTCGTTGAGGGGGATACCGAGCAAATGCGAAACCTTTTGAGCCACTGAAAAGTAAAGAAAATCGCGCGCGATATTCAATTATATAGCACGCTGGCTGAAGCGCAACCCAATGAAATACCGGTAAAAACGAATAAACATCTGAAGGGTGAGCAAACCAATGAAAATGTGGAACAGATAAGTACACGACTGACTGGCTCTGCTGCCCAAAGTCGATACAAACTGTAGACAGTGTTCACCGGAAGAGTATCCGTGGCCGATTCACCCAGTAATGAACTCCTGCACCCACAAGCCGCCGACACCAATATGCACTAGAGGCCCAGCAAACAGCGATGGAAGACTAGCAATAAGACGGTTATTAGTTCACATAGTGTTTCGGTGGATTGCCCTCATCGAGAAAACCGGGTGGGATTAGGCTATCAACGTAGTGGCACCAGTAAGTGAAGAAGTTATTGAAGGTGACACTGATGGAGAAGAGAGTTGAGTCTCTACAGGAAATCGGTTTAATGAAGTTTAATGGGGCCGAAGTGACGGTCAATGGACAAAAAGATAAGGCGAGTGTTGTAGCCCAAAGGTCACCGCCTCGAGCATGCGCAGATCTGGGCGACCTCACGGCATGGTTTTACAAAGGCGAAATGAGGTCTTCAGACAGCTCAATCATGTCGCACCTCCTTGAATGTGGCCATACAACTTCAGAGAATGACTTCCAAGTCATCTACTCACTACCTGAACACTTCTCCCAAGGATTCCGCAAACAGCTCTTATCCATCGCCGAGGCTATCTACATTCACCATCTGAAGCCGGAATCATGTGTACAAAAACGATTCATACGGCCGATACTACTACCTTGGCCAACGGACACTGTTACTTAGTTATTTGGTTGTTATCTTACCTACTTAAGTACTTTAGACTACTGAGCTTTGCGTATGCATGTTTATTTAGTTTACTTGGTTTACCATCTCTATCTCTGTCTCGAGTTATCGATTTTGATCATTCAAACAGTCCAGAAGTCAATCCCAGCCCGAGTTGACGCTTACCCCACAGTGTCAGCGTTCTGTAAACGTTTGGGTCCGATGAGAGTTCACCGAAAAGAATTCTTCACTTAGAACTGATTTCTGATATTGACCTCACAGTATGCAAAACCAGCGGTAACGAAGCCTCAGTACGGCGTACCGATGATGCCTTATCTTTCTGTAAGTGACTAAATCACCATACGATGCCAGCAAGTGAGAGTTGGCACGGAGATCAGAAATAGAGACACCACCGACTGGGTTGCCTGGTGAAAACAGGCGCCCAAGAAGGTTTGTTGAACATGAAACAAGGTAACGGAGGCTGTGAGGAAAATGCATCGGTAAAATCAGTTGATATGATGCAGCATGTGACCGGCTAACTGAGGTGGTATCGCTTTCATGATGCCGGAAATCTGAATGATGGTTGCACACACTGTGCCAGGAGTTGTTGCTTCTGCTGCCTTCGCGTAATAGTAGTAGCAAAACGTAGGTGTAAAAGATGGCATGCTGCGGAGCATGAAGATGATCGACGTAACTACAGTAAGTGGGTTACGCGGTAGCCAGAATACAGTATGTTCAGGTGGTAAGTCACAAAGTATCCTACGGTGTTGGTCTAGAAATAAGTTAGAGGTAAGGTGCAGCGCAATAAGCGAAGAGATTGGGCTTGGGAAGATATCAAACCGTTGAACTTAAATCGAATAGATGCTGGTCTTAGCTGCAGGCGCGCTAGATGAACCGTGTGATCTGTTGAAAGATGGCACGGCGTGGACAGTCAGGTCGACGCATCCAAGAGATTGACTCTGATGGATCCAAGTTAGTGGAATCTATTTGAGCCCAATACGCCCCTAGTAAACACCAATTAAAGTGAAAAGCGGCATTTGCGTAGGGGGTCAGCAAGGGATCCTGTGCCAGTAAGCAAAAGCAAAAAGTAGATCACAGCTGCTCATTGCAAGCGATGCCTAATAGTAAGCAAGCAGAAATTAGGTAACGGAATAATTCGGGGGGGGGGGGCATTAGGAAATAACCATATTCGAAGTGGTGTATATGGAACATTTGAGAGGGGATGGTTTGGCGCATCAAGTAAAATATGAAATGTTTACCTGACGTATCCGGCAAAGTTGCCTGATCGGAATTGCGTTCTTGGCGGAAATCCAAATTGCCGAGGTGCAACACTGCCGAGATAACCCGGAAGATAGCTGCAAATTCGGAAGTTCAGTAGTATTCTATATTTAATTTGTAAGAACAGTGTTGAAAACGAGAAGAGAATAATTACTGCTAGAGTAGGTATCTGCTAATTGGAATAAATCCGAGCGCGAGGTCAAACCTACAGAAACGCATAAAATCGGCTGCTCTCGTTTTCCCCGTTTACTCGTATCGAAACGGTGAAAGTAAACAAACGTATAATTCTCTCCCAAATGGCTGAAATGAAACGCACATCTCTCATATCGAAAGGCGTAAAAATGCAACAATCACCAAATAACCTGCGGGAGCAAAATGGTCCATAGGTATTGGCCCTCCATCATTAAAGTGGTACATCGATAACGAACGCAAATACATCAAGTAGCATATCGGTCATGGTCAAAGGCTAACAAGTTCGCTTGCCATTGATTGGTAATTATCACGTTCGAGGATTTTAAATATATTTCTGAAAAGACATCAGCAGTATGCCGGTGCGCAGTACCGACGCTTCGCTGCCGCACGACCACTATCAGTCGCTTACGGGATAAGAATACTGCGAGGGTCGCCCAGCACATACGCAGGCTGGAACCCATGCCCTCGGATTAAAAAGCAGACCTGTGATCCTTAAGGCTGCTGGGCTGAAGAAGTTCGTGAGTCCAGTTTCGCTTGTTTTCCGAAGCCGGTGACTTTCGTTAGCACATGCACGAGAGTACGGATACGGGTAGCCGTCGTAATCCAGTGCGCATGGATTACAGATGTTTAATTAAGCTGAATGATCACGAGAGACGACATCTGTTTTTTCGAGTGACAGTCGAATAATTAAGTTGGGCCGGTGGCCGAGTGGTCTGCACGTTTGCTTTGCAACCATAAGGTCACCGGTTCGAATCCGCGTAGGGGTGGGCGTCCTCGCGGTATACTGAGCCCGCGCGCGACTGGTGGTGGTCGCGCGGCAGCGAAGCGCCGTTACGGCGTACAGCTGACACATTATTATTATTATTATTATTATTATTATTATTATTATTAATTTATGGTTAATGTGGGGTAAAACAGTAAACTGGTAAAAAAAGATTATCACTGTTAGGTTTTACAGTAAGTACGTTGTGTTTGAACACTGAAACGTAACGTCAACTGGGGCCACATTTTACTTTGTAGTATAACCAGGCGAGTATCACGAAACCGAACAATGAACGGCTGTATCAAGCGTCGCTCACAGAGCCCAATGGTTTAGTGATCAAGGCGTCCGTCGTCAACTCCTATATGCTGGGTCTTATCTCCAGAGCATAGGACGTCTCTAGATAAAGAGTCCTGATAAGGACGAAACCAAATGGTGGAATTGAATTGTTAGGAGCGAGCAACACCGACCTTGGAAGAGGACGTTAAAGCAGTACCATTAAGCGAAGCATCTCCAAGGTATCAGACCAGTAGAAAATGAACAGCAGTGTTCTAATTCGGTGGTGTATCATCAAATAATCGAAAGTCAAAACATAAATGACGAAGTTGCAAGAATGATGGCAACGCAGAATGTTTCCTCACCCCACTGATCCTCAGCAGAGATACCCATGATATCCATTGCCTCGGTGGTCTCAAGATAAGCCTGTCGCTCATCCAATCCAGGAATTTCCAACATGCCGTTGGACATGAAGCGGTACGAGTTCGCCTGATCCAATAGCAGTTTCTCCTGCATTTCCGAAGAAGCCGAAGTCAAAAGCTGATAGAATATGTGGAAACTCCGTTCATCCGGTGACTGCCGGGCAACACGAGCTTTTTCTAACAGATCTGGTATGTGGCCAGTGAAGTAAAGGAAGAGCAATAGATGTGGATGAAAAAAAACCAGCGCAAAGAGCTATCCCGGAGTGTGCTACATGGGCTGCTGACGAGAAACAGTGCGAATGATTTGGCCAGTGGATGGCACACGAGGGTCTACGACTGCTAAGGAGAGAGTGACCCCGAACTACTGCATACTGCGGGATTTCATCCAATATACGTGATTAAAAGTGCAATAACGGGTTGGTAGCAGGAAGGCGGAAAGACTGGTGCATAATCCAATGGTTAGGAAAAAGTAGCCCCGAATTCAACACCATACCAAGTTGCTGGTCCTCTTTCAACACTCGGCGCCGCAGTACGAGACGATCGGGAGTGTGAGATCTGTGGTGCAGCTACTGTAGTAGGCACAAATAAGGGCTTGAATCGAAATTCGACAATAATGACGACATGCCGGTCAATCAAAGTGCTTTCTATGCATTTCGGAGTACATCTCAGTCAAATAGCACCTAGTATTCAAGTGGGGAGCAAGAACTAAAAACATGAAACGGAACGCTGTCATCAAAATAAACAGAACCGGATAGCCCAACTGAGGCGCTTGCTCATATGAATTGATCGGGTCTATAAGTTAAAAAATTATGACCCGAGAACCGGAGTACGGTGGATCCAGTTGCTGCGACTAAGTCGCAGGAGATGGGAATGAACGCAAACCGAAAAAAATAAAAGCGAATTAAGAAAAATGAGTAAATCTAAACTGGACGGAATGAATAGTAACAAATTCATGCGAGAAATCGAATGCAGGAATGCCGACGACTACGCGATGTTCGATAGTATACAACCTCTGACAAAGATCATCTTAATGCAACCATCCACAACTACGGTACGCACCGGCCTAAGCAAGTCTCAGTTCATTTCGACACGTCTTGATGCCATATCAACGACCGACCAACTCGCGGTTTCAATCAACTTGGTGCAGTGACGGCGTATAATGCACGCCGAGGAAGCTGGTCAACGGACATAGGGAGGGTATCACACCTGGCGAGTAAACTTTAGTAAAAAATCTAGCGCGGTACCACAGAGCTACTTGCCAAAAATCAACTGGCGGACCTCAGCACTGTTCACCTGGTGTTCCCATCAGATGTGAGCAATACTCCGTTGGCATCGTTAAGCAGAAACGGCCAAGCGTTTAAAGTGCTCAGTGCGAACTCGCCTGGTCTCTGCTGTGTACAGTAACACCAGCCAAGCTCAAGGCGAGTCACGTGGATCTCAGACTGGAGGGTGAAACGGACCAACGGCACCCAGTTTGGCCGTCAGTGACTTCATTTCACGCTGAGAAGTCAACTTCTGTCCACCTCGAATCTTGCGCCACTCTACATCTGGACGACAAAACAAAGTCCTCCTGGGTACGCGGTGACCGGGCATACGTAGTACGTGCCCAAGACAACGCAACTTATTCAGTGCTGTCTGTCGTTCTAAAAAACCAGCTTGATTATCACTGCCCAGTACACGCTTTCGCACATCATCGTTGCGGATATGCTGGGGCCACCCAACACCAGTAATGCTCCGCAGACAGCGATGATCAGGCAGATGGATGGTCACGGAGCACAGATCGAGAAGGTCAATTCATAAGTCACTTGCTAATCAATCACAAACCGACGACCAAGTCAGCATATGACGTTTGACCCAGCAGCGCACTGAGGAAGTCACCTCCTGTGGTGATGAAACGTTTGCATACCAATTGCGAAGCTCGACGAACAGCTGAACCCAGGAGCGGTGATCAAAAACCTGAAGGTGCCTCAGATCTTCAGACTGAAGGGGCCAGGTTTCACTACCATAGAGCAGAACGGCCCTCACTGTGGCCTTGTATGCACAGCCTTCTAGACAGAGGGAAACCCCTTTATGTCACCAAAGATGTCGAAGATTAAAAAGGCAGTTCTGGCTTTCGTAATAGATTAACTGACCTTAGTAGCTACACACCCATCGTTGCCGATATAAATGTCGAGGTAAGTGAATCGATCAGCTATTTCGAGCTCCTCGATATCTAGGGTCAAGGGATCATCAAGTGGCTGGAGGTCCTGCAGCAACACTTTGCATGTTGAAGGTGCGAAGCGCATACCAAATAATGGGAGCCCTCTTAAGAGCTTATTCGGGGTTGATTGCGCTGACCCAACATTGTTTAAAACAAGACGATATAGTCCGCATAATCAAGATCAAGTAGTCGTTCACCAACCGCACCTCAACGTCTGCATCGTGAGAATCCGCAAGGGGACATTCGATGCAGAAGAACACGACGAAATTGAACAAAAATGGGGAAACTGGACAAGCCTGAGGAATGCCACTTGTTGTCAGAAAGGCATCCGATAAATCACCGTAGACCCTGAGGCGGGTACAGAGCACATAAAATGTTCACATATTTCATGGGAAGACCATTCCGCGCCAGTATCGCGAACAGAACGCATCGATCGACTGGGTTGTATGCAATCTTGAAGTCGAGGTATGCGTGGCTCCATTTTGGCAGCTACTGCAAAGCGAATACGTAGTCTATACAGCCAAGTCTAGGGCGGAAACCTGCCTGACCTTCCCTAATCCGGGATTCACGCTCCGCAGTGAGGCGACGAACCAAAATTAAGGCCAGTAATTTTGTTACTACGGTCGTTAGGCTAATACCCCTGGGGTTAGCAAAGTCCTTACCACTGTCATTTCAGTACATTATCACTTTGATCGATTCACTCCAGTTAGCCGGGACGGTTTTCTCCATTCATACAGGTTTGAACAGTGAGGTCAGTGCTTTGCAGTGGACCGCATCTCCATCCTTAAATAGTGCAGGTGGGACGGAATCCGGGCCAGCAATACGAAAACGATTGAGGGCTATAATCGCGTTTCGGACGTTAGACGAGGGCAGAGATACTGCCATAGCACTCAGACCTAGACATGCGAACGATTAGGGTCCTTAACCAAAGCCTTTGGCTCAAAAGCCTGTTCGCAAGGCAGCAGGGTGGTGGCAATGATTTAGTTCTACAGAAACCTGGAGGACCAGGAGACTCAGTTTGTTTGACCTTTAACCATTAACTAACCTGGTAGGAGTAGCTCTCAAGGGGTGCCGGGGCACCACCCAGTATAGCTCAATGGGTGAAAAATTACACAAACCGTCGCACCATGTTAAGGTCCAGTTTCGTTGTGACGGTACCTGCGTGGTAATGATTGGTTATGACGAGAAGCAATGAAAGCCGCAAGGAAACTGTTCCGCCGATCCTGCCTTATCCTTGCACGATAGCCAGCTGTTTGCGAGGTATGTTGTTGAGAAGGTGTAGGCATCGTGATTCTGAATGTTTGCTTAGGGTATTAAAGTCTTCCGGCAAGTCTCCCTAATTGTTTTTCGTTCTGTAGGTCGTTATTGTTGTATGGCGACGAAGCATCACTTCAAGTGGCTGATGTACTGCTGTTGATGATGACGACGTCTCAAGTAGGCGCCAAAAGTAATCCTCATGGTACATTTAGGACAATTCAAGTCAGCACTCGGCTCATCAAGCAAACTTGTTACTGGTAACTTGTGGAGCAGTTCGTAATGATACTGTGAACTGTGGACTGGGAGTTCACGTTACAGATGAATGCCAGCTGCGGCTAATTCACGATTGAGGAGAGAAAAAGAGAGGCATCAGCAGTACGCCGGTACGCAGTCCCGACGCTTCGCTGCCGCACAAACACCACCGGTTGCACGTGGGCTAAGGATACTACTGCGAGGGTTGCCCGGTCCCTACGCAGGCTCAAACCTGCGACTTCAGATTACAAGGCAGGCTTGTGATACTTAAGGCTACGAGTCGGGAATGGAAATAGTACAGTCGGTTAGGCCTTCCCGCAGACAAGCAATGACTTGTCATTTTGCTCTCCAGTAGGATGGTGAGAACTGCTAAGGTTCACCAAAAGGTCAGAAAATGGTGGATACGAAAATCAGAGGCCAAGTTGATGTCTTAAGTGTCACGTTTCACCGAAGTGAAGGCATCAAAGAGCAAAAGGCAAGTCATACAATGCAGGCAAAAAAAGAACGATATAATCTAAAGTGGAGACAATCGAAGGTGCGCTATGACTGGGGTTTCTGATGAACAGTGGGGAAAGTAGAAACACAATACATTTTACATCACATGTGATTCTATAAGAAATAACGGATCAACGACGCTAGAGATGTCTGTTACTATGAGTACTACTTCGGACGATAAGGAAATACTAAGTCATCTGGACTAGGTAGGACAGAAATCCCCGAGCTAATTAAACGCATCGGCGGGTTACATGAGATGGGGGAGGGGGGAAGAGGGTGGATACGGTTCAGTGGCCACGCCAAACAAAAAGGATACATGTTTCAATATTCGCGCCAGCGATGAAACCAGAGGTGTCAAAGTTAATTCGGACGAATTTGCCCTAAAATAAAAGTTAAAGAACGGTGAAGGCATAGTATGATCGAGGAAGCGTGGACACTGACTAAAGATTACTACGACAGAAGGTTAACTATAGATAAGCGTGGCAGAAACTGTCACAAAATTTAACGAGTCTGGAGTGCCACATTACAATGAACAGCTGGTGGGCATGAAAGAGAAGTCAGAACTGTCCGAGTGAGTGAGATCAGTAGTGAGAGCGTAGTATGACCACGGAGAACAGAAGTAAATGCTTCGCTTACATCTTCTGGACTGAGTAGGGACCGTCTGAACTTATCTGGCGAAAGATAGTCAAGAAAATAAGCTACCAGCAATTTTTCAAATGTAAACAACTTAGTGAAACACTTCCCGAATAAATGGTAAAATGATTGGGAAGTAAACCAAACGAGTGGATGATGGAGTGTTCCTTTTCGGATTTCAATGATAGACTAGAGTACATCTGTTCGCTGTCAGCGAACCGCTAGGCCTCGAACTAGTGTAAAGTGCCAACAAATGTTGATGGAACAAGGTGCCGCCAGGATTCTATATTATGCGGTTAAAATAGTCCACGTATACGTACTCTCTAGAAAGAATTGGGAAATTCGACCAAAGGACATCTGGCCATTCGTGCAGTGGATACCGTAGACCGCTGCCAAGCAGCCACGAATTTGGGTCAAAGGTTTTGTTTTGCGAGAAATGTCCCTTATCCGCCTAGGTTAGGGTGTCCTAACTCACGTGCGATCATTTACTGCTGCATAACATCAAAGTGAAACCACAAAATGCGAGTGTACAGATGATATAAAAAAAGGATCGTGAGACCCGAAGGTATTGAGTCAAATACCATGTCAGCACAGATGCAGCGTACTAACTGATGATCTCAAAGACGGTAGAGCCATTTAAAATGCAAAACAGCTTTGACAAAATATAGAATACTCGGGCAGAAATGAAAACGGGTCGATAACTACCGAATTTACCACTAAGTCTTAGAAAGCAAACATGTGAATGTATTTTGCGGAAGCCAAGTTAAGGGGATATTTATCGAGATTGAGGGGAAAGAGTCAAGACAACGCTCAAGTGGCCACCATGCATCCGGGAAGATGGTGGACGGCAGTTTTTCATTGAGACAAGACAGAAGTTTGCACACCCATCCGCAAACAAGCTAAAATCCAACAAATCTCCTGGTTCGATGTAGCAATAAAACCAGTGAGCAACGGAAATTATCGGATGCTGCGGCAGCGGAGGATGAAATACATAAAATCACAGAAAGTTAGTTATTTATGAAGACCGATTCCCTTCTGTGGTATCCGGAAGTATGTATCTATTAGGACTAGGAGCAGTCAATGGATGGTAAATGACACTGCATTTATGTTGTTGAAGGGGGTAAACGAAGTCTGTAAATTTTATCCGAGAGTACCGTTAGTAAACGAACCGCTGGATCAGTTGCATAGGCTCTGAACTGCGTTCACCAAGAGTAAACGATGCGACATATGGGACTGTCTCGAAATCGAAGCGTGCGGGAAAAAGAAAACGGTAAAAGATGGAAGAAAACGGTATCATTCGCTGCGGCATCGAGGTAACACACCGTGTTAACAATTGAAAGTTGTCCACCTTATCGGCAAGTAAACCAATCTATGTTTACTTCTACTTAAAAGCTGACGAAAGCGGACAAACGAGGAATTCAGTTTGAGTACGCTGTCTCACACGACAATTAGGCGTCATGTGAATAGAATACAAGAAAACAGAAACCACGAATAAACTGTGACACCATAGCAACCTATTGTAAACCTGTGTGAAGATGCCATCAAGTCTCTAATTCTCGTATAAACAGGTGGTACTCGAGCTTCCTACTTTCAACTAGTCATTAAATGAGTGCGAAACGAATGCTCACGCAACACGGCCGTCGACTGGGTTTATATGATGTTAACTACTAGAAAACGTAAGTTATTGCCTACTCGCTAATGTTACATTGGCTGAGGTGTTCGCGCGAAGCAATAAGTGGTGCAACAAGAAGCATCTGCGATTCTCCGCAGAAGTGCGCAAACAATGCGGCTCGTTTCAATTCCAAGAGATGCTGCGGAGAAAAGTTTGTGCTAACAACGGTTCAGTATAAACATATTAGGCGAAATCAAGCAACAAATGCTATAAATCCATTAGAAAATAGATTGGCGAAGGAGAATGGGACAGTTGAGTAGAAAATGAGGTGAACGGTTAACTTACAAATCGGGATGAATTGTCGTTTTTTATAGTCTTCGCATTACCAAATGCTTCCAATATCGGATTAGCTTTAAGCAGCTGCGCCTCAAGCTCACCCTGAAAATCAACAGTACTCATGAGCGGAGGAGGAAACGAAGTAACTAAAAGACAACAATCTACACGGGTGCTAGATGCAAACTTTTACGTGTTCACACTAACCGAAGAGCACGCAAACTAGCACAGACCAAGACGAAGAGAGGAATACCGTCGAAGGTAATGCACATCGGATCTACAAGGATAGTTGTCACCAGGAGTAAGTACACGCAAGCAGTGGAGCATACACTAGACAAAAAGTTGGAGGAACCATGCAGCAGCATTCGGGAAAACTTGCCATAATCGTGCCAGACCGTTTAGCGACATGATTAAGCTAAAATGTGCGAATGTGATGGATAACCAATCGGAGACAACGCGCGCTTTCTCGAGCAATGATGACAAAAGATCGCACTTACAATGTTGACGTTCTTCGACTAAAAAGTAAAGTATAACAAAACAAGAGCAAGGTAAATACCAACAATGCTATGAAGAAGGTAAACAACAGACAGTAATTTATAACGGATAAAAATGTAGATACTCAACAGATCTGATGAAATGGTCAGGGTGAAAAGTACAAAAATCAAGAGACTCATCACCACTTTAAATGCGCTCCTTCAAAACACTGATGTGAGTGTGAATCGAACGCTCGCATATACAACAGATTGTTTTCAAATCTTTCTGGTCTGTTCCAAACAAATTTTGAAGGTGAGAGGCAATTACTGGCTGATGTTTTATGGGTGAAAGTAAAAAGGTTTATGTATGTGTCAACGCAATGTATAAATTCGGTATTCCGGCGTAGCACAGTCTATGTAACGGAGTAAAAATAGCTAAGAGCATCATTCAATAGCATTTTAAAGATATTAATAATAAGGGAGAGAGTTCCAAGATTGGAAAGCCCGAAGGGAAAAGTAATGTCGTTGGCATTCTAGGCGGCTGTATTATTAACTCACTATTCAAGTGATTATTGTATTGTGATTGAGTTTCAGTAAATGATGCCACATGCGACTGGGGTCACATAACATTTGTAGCACCGCTAAAAACCCTCAGCACCTTCAATGTTTGCTGATAAGAGGTTGCGTAGACCCTTGACGTCTTTAGCATCTCGAGGTCGCGTTTCGATCAAGATTATTAAGCACGAATAGCGAATCCAACGTGAAGATGAAAGTAAACTTTGTGTATCGTCGGGACGATTGAGGAATTAAGACTTTCGTGTGCCCTCCGCAACAGGCCGGCGTGTTGGTTGTTACTTTTAAGGTAGCCGCTTCAATTAGTTTTGGGGACATTATGCATGAGCACGCCAAGGTTGCGTTCCTTGGAACTGGTCCGCAGTCTGTGTGCCCCAAACTGCAGTCAGCTATGGCTGCCTCGCCGAACAACCTCCTCGTGGTGCCAGCTGGGCGGTTCGGTAGTCTTCCGTTTCGGCGAATGGTTCAGCGGCAGTGTTCCAGGACGTCGTTGGTTTTTGCCTGGCAAGCGTCCTCCCTATAAAAAGCCACAAATGTCCGTCTAACACTGCAACGTGACGGATGTGACACGCCACTAAATATAGTCACTGACTCTTGTCTCATTTGGAGACATTGTACACCGGAAAGCAATCCGAGCATCGGATCTTGTCTCTGGCTTCAGGAGTGTTGGCCCCCTGGCATGGCTTATCATCATCTGAAAGGTGTTTGAACTGAGTGTCCAGTCACCTGCTCGCAACGGGTGCGAATCTCTCATTTCCTCCTGCTGCCTTGTGGGTTAGGCCCATTGGCCAAAAGCTAGGGGCGGTGGTCCCCAAAGACAACTTATCTACCTCGGCCTAGGCAACCGGGTAGTATCTCGCCTACTAACGAACCATGGTTGGTTGGATACACTTGTTGATATGGCTAGGAGCCGATTTCAATGGCATTCGTGCAGTGAGTTTCCTTGTCCCACCCCATTCCTCTTAGCCTCCCCCTTCAACCATGATCTCATTATTTAGCATTTTATAATTATGCGTAATAGAGTATATTTCTTTCTGCTGCATAGCAGCCGACTGGTAGCTTATCGGAACGATGCCCATCCGTTACCGGTAGCTCAGCTGGCTTGCAACTGTTGCTTTTTATTCCCTTTTTCCTTTTAGGTATTACGGCACAGTAGCTGAGGTGTTTCTCACCTTTAGCTAACATGTATAGCGTGTGACGAACCATGGACTTAACTACAACTATTCACACGCTCTTTTGCTGCTACGATGTTATTCACTTATGCTACCATGCCAACTTCACAAGCACACGCCACCACTTTACCTACCCTTACCTTGTACCATTCAAACCCATTTACCTGATCAACTCGACCTCCACCGGTGAACCTGTTCCCGTGCCATCTGCCAACTCAACCACACAGTACTCAACAGAGTGCTGTAGGCCCCGAAGTCTCCCATCATCGCTCCTGCAACCCGTAACGCAGTTCAAACTTGCAGCCTTTAACGTACGCACACTACTGCAGATCGGTCAACAAGCTGGACTTGCACACACGCTAGAAACCGTTGGAATTGATGTCTGCTGCCTGAGTGAAACGCGACTCCAGGACTCCAACTCGATCTACCAGCTGGCGTCACCGCTCCACCTACGCACCCGCTTCCATTTCCGTCTCGCTGGTGAAACCGAGTCTGCCGCATCTGTGCAAGCTTGTGCTGGAACCGCCCTCAGTGCTAGAGCCGAGGCTGCTCTGATTGATTGGGTTCCGATCAATAGTCGCCTTTGTGCGATGAGGCTCTATGGCTCTAGTAAAGTTAGCAGACTTCGAGTCGAAAAGCGTGCTCTCTTCGTGATCTCTGTCTACGCGACCATCGACTGTAGCACGGACACAGTCAAGGACTAGTTCTATCAGAACCCTGATGAGCTGCTCCCAAGGGCTCCTAAAACAGACAACGTTGTTTTGGCAGGAGACTTCAACGCGTGTGTCGATCGTCTGCTGCCATGTGAGAGCCATCTCGGGGAACTGCATGGATATGATGATGTTCGCTCAGACAACGGTCATCAGCTTTCCCTCTGCAACACGAGCTTTCGTCATGCTGGACACCAGCAAATCACTTGGCGCCCTCCATCATCAACCCAGCGCTGGTCACAGATTGACCACAGCCATAAGTCGCAGGTGGCGCGGCAGCGTACGCAAGTGTCGATCATTTTGGTCAACATGCGTCGATAAAGATCAAGCACTGTTATGTGCTACCGTTTGTGTGCGTTTCGGTGGTCCACTAGGTCCAAACACACCCGACTGAACACCTACAAGTTGGAGGACCCAATTGTGGAAAAGGAGTACCAGCAAAGGATTCGTGTAAAATTCGCGCTCTCTCTTACTCTAAATGTTGGTCAACACTGGTCAAGTCTGCAACAAGCCATGCTGTCGGCCGGTTTGTCCAGCTGCGGTCTCACTCGCATCACTCCAAAAAGCTGAATCTCGTGAAGATCGTTGGAATTGCTGGATCGCCGACGGGCGCTACTTGTTGGCGCAGAGCACAACGAACAACGCCCGTCTAGTAAGCAACAGCGGAAAGCAAGGCTTCGCTCTGCTCATAAATCCTGGTGATCAAAACAAGCTGATGGGATGGAAACCAATGCATTAGCTGGCAACTTCCGCCGTCTATGTTGCATCATCAGGGCCACCGGTTGCAATTCCCATACTACCAGCCAGACGATTTGCGAATCAGACGGCACGAAGATCACCAACCTTCAAAGAGGATTAAGTCGCTGGGTAGAGCATTTCGCTCTTCAATTCAACCACCCAACACAGCCTCCTGTGGCACCTCCAGCCCCAACGGATGATGTTTGGCCTGTCTTTACAGCCCCCCCCCCAACTGAAGCAGAGATCCGAGATGCAATCCAATCTTCGAAACGCCATAAAACTCCTGGTTTTGACAGCCTATCACTGGCTTTATTAAAAAATGGCGGGTGTACTTGTCAGCGAAATCATATCGCAGTTCACGAAAGTTTGAATTGAGGACAAGGTTCCGAACTCATGGGGAAAATCGGTCATTATTCCGATACACAAAAAGGGCTCCCGCGACGATTGCTGCAACTACCGTTGAGCACTGTCACATACAAAATCTTCGTGTCTGTGCTACTTCGCAGGATTTCAACGATTAAGGAGGAGTTTTCCCGAGAAACACAAGCCGGATTTCGTCCAGGCCGCGGCTGCATCGACCAAATCTTCACGCTCAGCCAACTTCTCGGACTCCGTCAAATTCACCGCCAGCCAACAATAGTAATGTTCTTGGACATCCGAGCGGCATTAAATTCAATGGATAGATCTGCGTTGTGGAACTGTTTACTGAAAAAGGTGTGCCCGACATGTTTGTAACCACCCTGAAAGAATTTTACAACCACACGTCGGGTAAAGGGCTTACGGCACCCTCTCTTCTACATTTTCTATGAGCAGCGGGTGTTCGTCAAGGTTTCCCTATCTCTTCTTTCCTCTTCAATGTTGCCATCGAAGATATCGTCCAAGGAGCACTGGAAGGTGTCCAGAACTGCGGTGTAGTAAGCTCCTCCCGGGAGACAGAGTCACGCACTACGCCGATGATATCGCCTTGCTGGGGAACGACCCACAAAACAGTGCAGACA